>LPNX010881730.1:718951-799235 GCA_001517045.1 Pseudotsuga menziesii | reverse complement strand
CATCTTTCTTCTGGTTGTGCTTGTCTTTGATGGAATCCCATGAAGCCCAACACTGATCTGATGTGTGCCCAGTCTTTCCGCAACGCTTGCACTACAACTTTGATCTTTTTCTTTTGCCCCCTCTGCCTCTGAAATTTCTTCTTCCTCGTCCTCTCTTGCTGCTAGAGAGAGTGACACCAACTACAAATGCTATAGATTGCATCTTTTACAACTGTTAGTGTAATGAACTTAATATGACAAAGATAATGAGATAATAGAGAAAAACAAAAACCTTGCAGGTCTACAGCCTCTGCCAAGGTGATTTACAATCTTAATATGCTGTCAATAAGTTCATAAGCAAATTTTGAGCACCAGTCAGCTATATGAAAGAAGCAGGTCTAAGTCTCTGCTACTTTTTCCAATACAATCTATGTATAATTACAGCTGCACCAGCTAGAAATAATCTCTATTCACTATGCAGGTATATGTCGCTGCCATAGTATTTACATCAGTCTAAGATAATTTTGCAGCAATACAATTTTTATGGCAGTGTACAAACATAGAAAATAAGTTATGCAACCGTTTACAACAATATTTTCAATTCTTCATAGACTACACTCAAAAATCTAGGGTTTATGAATCAATATTAATGGAACAGCACCAGCAATGTGCCAAGAATCTCCTTGATACCCGCAGCTTTTAACACAGTATCCAGCATGTCTCGCAGCAGCTTGAAGAACTTGCAGACAGCTTCACGCAAGAAATTAGGGTTTCCACCCTAGAGAGGACGCACCAATATTCAGGCTGAGTATTTACACGTTCCACCAACAGTATTCTCATTCTTCACATACAACGCAGTCTTCAGCAATTCTTTACCATATATCAACAAATATTTCGCAATCATTTCGCATATTGATTGCTATGATTATACAATACAATTTAAACAAGGATTCGATCAGAGAATTTGATTAACTGTTTACCCCGTCATGCTATGAATGCATACACATAGTAAGACATCATAATTTTTACCCATGCACAAATGGATACATACATTCTGCATATATCTCTGTGTATTTAAGTCTATGTAGTCCTTAAATCACGTGGACGAGCTGTCAAACTCAGAGCAATTCAAGCATTGGATAATCTGATTACAACTAGGCCTCGCCCATATGTAGAACAACAGGCAGAAATTATTAGACTGGCTCGGGAACTCTTTCACGGACAGGACATCTACAAAAAGCGTGCTCTTCTCCAGGCACTGTGTCGACAGCGATTTCAGCACGGCCTCCACCGAAATGATAGATGAGCACAGCAGTATAATCTCTAGATGCTTCTTTGCAAAAAACGTCTGTGTCTCTGAAGAATCGAATCCCTACTCACAGCTTCACTCCTCAAAACAATCTTTCATGCTCAAATCACAGCTCCACGCAGATGTATGATAGCACAGCTCCACGCAGCACACAGCAGTCTGGGTAGATTTAGGGTTTTAGCACACCAAAGGGAGCCCACAAAAAATTAGGGTTTAAGACAAACACATCATACAACGATCATGGCTTCATCGGCTACTATCTTTTCTGTTATTGTAATCACTGCGATTCTAGCTTCAAGAGCAGCAACAACTTCAGCAAAAGCCAAAGACGTTCTTCAACGCAATACGGGGATACTGATTCAATAAGAGTGCACGAATTCTCACACAATATTCAATCTTATTGACTTCATCTTATTCCATGATTCTTCTTAGCAAGGCGAATTCTTGCTATTCATTTGAAAATTGAAAATCATATCAACGTTCTTTAATCACTCACAAGTAAATTGTCTAAGACTGCTTGTTCGTTTCATATTCCTGCTCAAACTTGGATCGCCATGAGGATGTTTGCGATCAACCTTTCATGGAACATTTACAACATTCACAAATACACTGCAGATTATACATAGATAATCATGCAGGTCTCTGTGTGCAGATCTCAAACAATAATTTGATCGTTGCAACCTCAATTTCCAAGCCGGTACCATACACAGTCCGCAATCCGCAACTTTATAATCTGGTATTTTGAGACTCTCTGAGGGAGTGCACTATGTGGATCGACCCGATGAAAGGGAAATGATCCAGAAGGAAAAATGAACCAGATCTACAAAGGCAGACTAGAGGTAACATGCGCCAAGAGAAACGTTGAGAGGAGAAAATACCACGGTTAGATGCCCTATAGGACAGATAGACAATTGTCTGAACACAAAAAAACCGNCTACAAAGGCAGACTAGAGGTAACATGCGCCAAGAGAAACGTTGAGAGGAGAAAATACCACGGTTAGATGCCCTATAGGACAGATAGACAATTGTCTGAACAAAAAAAAACCGCCAATGTAAGACAAAAAAATAGGCTTGAAAGCGCAAAAATGGAGGAGTCTCTATCGCAGCACAATCAAACTCAACCTGAAGGAATTGGAACGCATACAATCAATGTATGCAGGCTGGGAGAGGAGAAATGCATGCAAATGGCAGACTGACGGAGCAAAGAATGCCAGGACTGAAATGCAGAATGGCAGCGCTCTGATAACACAGGTATGCAATGCAACCAGGAGTTATGGAAGGAAAATAGCCAAGCTCTGATACCACTTGTTGGTAATAACTCCCAATTAATTAACTATTCCAATGCAAAAGCCTATACTTATACAAATCTCATGGCGGTTGGGTTTCACCTTCCGCTCAGCCGGTTTGGCTTCCTATCTATTCATATTCCTATTTTTTATTTATTTACAATAATCCTGACGGATTATTCTAACAACTTTCACTCCATATTTCCAAATAATGTGCCCAATATATAATATTTATTTCATCCCAAATTCACATTTAGACATCTTAGCATACAAAGATTGTTCTTGCAAAGTTTTCAACACAATATCTAGGTGTTGCAAGTGCTCTTCCCAAGTTTTATTGTAAATGAGAATATCATCAAAGAAGACTAAAAAAAACCTTCTAAGTTTCTTTCAAAAGATTCTATTCATACATGCTTGAAATGTAGCTGGAGAATTAGTAAACCCAAATGGCATAACAAGAAACTCAAATTGACCATAATGATATCGAAAAGTAGTCTTTTGCACATCTTCCTCCTTCATCCAAATTTGGTGATAACCATATCTAAGGTCAATTTTGGAAAAGTAATTAGCTCCAAATAACTCATCTATGAGCTCATCAATCCTAGGAATAGGATATCTATTCTCGGTGTTCTTCTTGTTCAAATCTCTGAAGTCTATACACATCCTCAAAATTCCATCTTTTTTCTTTACCAACACTACTGAAGAAGCATAATGGCTAGAGCTTGGTCTAATGAGTCCCAACTCTAAGAGTTCTTGAATGGCCTTCTCAATCTCATCTATGAACTTCTTGGGATGTCTATAAGGTGGTATCTGAATGGGTGAAGTACCCTCCTCCAAAAAAATGTTATGCTCAACCCCCCTATCAGGTTGTCTACCATGTGGAATATCTCTGAAAAAAATTTCATATTTGTGCAAAAGTGTCTCTATCTCCTTTGGATGTTTAACAAATCTGATTTTTGGATTGGGAGAGGTGATATAACATTCAATAGCCCATTCTATATCACCATGCCTCAATATAGATCTCATACTATTGCAATTTACTACCTGTTTTGGGTAAGTGTACTACCCTCTCACAACCCATAGTACATCTGTTGAATCTTGAAATTTCATTTCAGTGATTTGATAATTTACTGAATTCCCTCCTATTGAATACAACCATTTCACTCCCAAGACTACATTAGAATCAGCAACATCAACCACATAAAAACTATCAACAAAAGTATAGTTACATGTGGTGACTTGCAACTTTGGAACCAATGTGTTGCATTGCATTGTGTTGTGACCTGGAATGACAACTGTGAAGCCATCGAATGGTTCACTTGGTATCTTTCTTTTCTCCACCATCTCTGCATCAATGAAATTATTTGTAGCTCCTCCATCTACAAAAACTAAAGATCTTTGTCCCAATACCACACCCTTGCATCAAATAGTGTGATAGCAAGGTACTGCTGAAAGTACTGCCATTCTTGCTTTGTCCAGTGAAGGCCATTTTTAAAGCTTTTTCTTCCACCATGGGATTCAGCTGAAAATACACATCCAATTTTTGCACCCAAGTGTTAGCAAAACTTTGAGATGAACCATCAAAAGTAGGAAGTGGCACTTTAACTATGGCACAATTCAATTCTTTGTTTCGGTGTAGAGACTGATTCTCCTCCTTCTTTTCGAGTTTGTTTTCCATGGTGAAGTACTGCTCAAATGTTATACTTCTCCTACACTCTTGATCCAATTTAGCCCATTCTTTTGTTATTGTATCAATTTCATATTGAATGTTAGTCTCTTCTTTGGGAATAAGAAATTTAGGTGCAGTAGGCATTGGTGTGCTCTGAAATTCATGGGGTCTATTATGAGGTCTTGTTCATGAGAAAATGTGCTCACCCATTGTCTTTCTTTTTGGCCGATTGTGAACTACCACTATCTCTTATTATCCCTTTGCTTCCCATTTGACTGGCCATCAATTCGAATCCTTTTGCTATTTGTTGGGTCATGTCTACCATATGTTGGGTCATGTCCTTGGATATTTCTTCAAACAGGGGTTTTATAAGTTTGAGATACTCCATTTTCTCCTTAATGTAGTATTCTCCCTCGTGAGCCATAGCTTTAGTCAAAGTTACCTTTTTTCTTCTTCTAGTTCTTCTTCTACAAGCCGAGCACCTTCCAATTCAGATTCTAAGGGTGGTAGTTTATTGATTTGAATCCTTGTTAACACCATCAGGTGCCAATATCATGATATTATACCACTTGTAATGAGCCTTTTTTAATTTTTTACCAAAATTCCCAATTTTCCAATTTTTTTCACAATTTTGGCTCTTGACTAGTTTTAGTGTCTTGGTCTCCAAATCAGCCCAGTTGCTCCCAAATATTCAGATAAGGTGTATGAATGATATAATAACTTAATTATTATGTTAATTTATGTATCATTTCCCTCCAATCACTTCTGCAAGTCTGTACTAAATTCTAAACAAGATAGAATATTTTATTGGCAATTTTGGGCTCAAATCCCCCCTGGGGTAAGTGGTAGAAATGGCTTCCCAAATGTGCAGAAACCCACTATAATAATTAAATTGAAGGATGGGATCTTTATAATACATTATCAGAGACTCATATTCATAACCAATTGACCTCCCATGGCTGTTATCACTTCTTTCAATCAGATATAAAAAAACTAGTTTTGGACCCTTGGGGAAACGAGGTATAGTTTGCTCCAATTGCTATTAAATTTGACACAATGGAAACAATTTATCAGTTAATGAAAATGAAACCAATAATATACTTTAATTATAGTCCATTCATTCATAAATCATCAATATTTTATACATCCATTCGAGTCCATCAAGATTACAAGAGTTTACAACAAGGTAGTGGGGAAATGGCACTGTTTCTTCATTATTGAGCAATAATACATGAGATTTATTGGCCTTTAGACCTGATATATTTCTGAAATTAAAGAGCAGATAATTTACATCAGAATACAAAATACTGGAGCAAGAGAAGATCTCTTAGAGAGATGAATAGCTCACCAAGTGTGCCTCACTCCATAGAGCTGAAATATGGTGAGAAAACTTGAGATGAAAGGAAGAACACGATGAAATTGATATGTCCATGAGATACTGTAGCTTGCACCTGTGACTTATGACTCCATTTAATCTCCTTGAAATACCTGAGTGGCCTCTCCAAACACCAACTAGGATGGGAATCTTTCACCCTCGAAATTGGATAAGGCATGAACTAGTCATCCACTAGCTCTCTCTCTTCACAATAACAATTTTCACAAATGATCAAAAGGCCCTTCTCATGGATGATCCCTGCATTTTATAAACATTATTGGTATTCTAAGGTTCCAAATCCATCCATAAACCAAATCCAAGCCGAATTGGTGTGGTTTCTCATGCTATGCCATGTGGCCTCTCTCTTCACCTTCCTTCTTCTCCTAAAATTTGAGTAGGAGCCTCTTGGACTTCTCCAACTCCATGAGCACCCTCTAAGATGCTCTATTCAGGCCTGACATGTTAGATATGTCAGATATCAGCCTTCATATTTGACTTGTGTCATAAATTTCATAGAATCTCCATCATTGGTGTCATAGATGTTAGGATTATTAATCCTACCTTGTCCAAATAGGGCATATGTCTAAATTAAGAGTCATGTCTAAATCGGGAGTCCTTCTAGTCTATTTTTAGTCACTAGCACCATTGGGTCCACTTAGGCTAATTGGGGCACATTTTCTAGTTACTAAAGTGTGGGGAACACTAATTGAGGCCTACTTCCATTGATTTCACTTGCATGCATCAGTTTAGGAGCCTCCTAAATCAATCCCTAAAAATTAGGAGCCATTGGGAGTGTCAACACCAACCTTCAGCAGTTGAGTTTAGTTAGTCACTAGTCAAGCTAAGTTAGGAGTCAATTCTAGTCCTCTACATTCAGTTAGCACTAGGTTTGCTTGGCTGCATGTAGGAGAGGTGCATTTCTCACCTACCATAGTCAGTTAGGCTTAGTTAACACTGAATTAGACACTAGAGTTGTGTTTTACAACTCCGATAATGATTTATACAAGGTCAATTAACCATTGAGTCCTCCGATAATGATTTAGACAAGGTCTTATTTACCTACAGTCAATTAGAGTCTAATCAATTCGAATTTCCTCATGTGGATTCGAATTGCATGTGGCTATTTAGCCATTGTATTACATTGTAATTAATCATCTAATTACTTTTTTTATTAATGAAAGCATTTACAGTTTCAAGCCATTTTCGCACTGTTTCATTCTTCAATTGCTGAGTAAATTGTGTGATCTATCTTGTGTGTTGTGTGTTTGTCCACGGATCTATGTGCTCAATGTAATAATAGATGTCATAAATGTAAGGGGAATCTAGCCAAGTGTCCATGAAACTCCCATCTGGCTCTTCCTGTCCCCATGTAAGTTACAATTCATCCCAAATTCGACCTATGAATTATATGGACAAGTATATTAACCTTATAATCCATCCAAAAACATTAGGATTCCCATAGATTCGATATTGCAAGAGGAGGATTCCATTTAACATAGGAATTCTAGCTTGAGTGGGCCCCATAGTCTCCATGTTTCTCCATTATCCACAGCCATTTCATTTTTCACTTGTATTCATTTAATTAACTCCATTAAATAAATATTTATTCCTTCTAATGTCTAAACACCATTTATTATCTCCCTTATTAACTTTCCAACGTTTCCACCCAACCTAAGGAACTAGTAAGATTGATGGAATTTTCCTGCTGTGCAATTATTTGAATGGGGACATTACACAGTTATGAATATGAACAGTCAAGCATATGAACAGGTGAAGGGTTTAATTATTGATAAGTATAAGAGGATGCATGTGTGTGCGCTCTCTGCAGTCATAGAGCTGGTGCATGGATCATCGTCAAAGCGGGGGTCATAGAATGAAAGAGGACTCTGAGTTATTTCAAGAATATACAGAACAAAAACAATGAGAGGAACCAAGGTGCATAAGAAAATCCATAAGTAGATCATAACAGAGTTGGTATGCATTGTTATATCTGTTTTCCTACATATTGTAATGAACATGTTTAAATCTAAGGAACAAAGGTGGTAGTGTGGTGCTAGGAAAAACATGTTGTCTTCTTTGTACAAGTTGAAGCCCATACAAGTGGAAGTTTGTGCTTCCACCCAGTTCTAGCTGGAGAATATTATTTTAGTGGTTGCTAGAAAAACATGAGGGTTGGTTCTCTCCACAAGAAGGAATTTGTAAACAGAGGTTGCAACCTCATTTGAGTAGCTGCTCAAATAAAGATGAATATTTATATGTCTCTGTCATGTGTGTGTGATTGATGATCATCATTTCTTCTGTTATACTTACTGCATTATCATAACTGTAACTTTGTAATCAGTAATAATGCTTTAAATATTGAAAAATGGTTTAAGCTTTAGAAATAAATGATTCACCCCCCCTCTTAGTTATTTGAATACTTTCAACATATAATCCATGTAGTATTCATATAGATCTGCAAAAGGGCTTTCAATTAGATTATGTGATTCACAACTACCCTCCAAATCAAAATACTTTTGATTAACTGTACAATAGGAAATGAAAACTAAGATGCGAAATCGAGGAAACCTCATATTTTGATTTTGTTGTCATCTTTCTTCATCAAATCATATTTTTTCCACTTTAGCAACATCTCTATATAATGTGCCTAGTTTTGTAACTAGACAACCTGGCACAAGTAGAATTTAAAGGTAAGTTATTTGGGATGCTAAAGTGGACACAATTTGCATCCATTTTAGTATCATCTTGATATAATCCACCTATTTTTGCACCTAGACAACCTAGCATAAGGAGAATATAAATGCAATTGATTTGGGGTTCTAAAGTGGACATAATAAATTTAACTGATTTGATTATAATGGCATTCACAATGACGTGTTTATATGATGATGATGACAATGTTGTTGTTAATGCTGACAATGACAGAAATGAAGAGGATGGCAATGCGATGAGATGAATGATGATATAGATAATGATGATGAAGATGATGGAAATGACGATGAAGTTGACAATGATGTGATTATATGATAATGATGATGATGATGATGATGATCCTTATAAGAAAGTGTTGGTAGAGGTAAATAAACTATGTTTCACTACAAGCTTCAAGATTAAAATGTGTGCAATCATAGTTATAATTTATGCATGCTTAAAATCGTAACCATATCCCACTTGTTATGCATGCTTTAAATGGTATCCATATCCCATATGCTTTAAATGATGTCGATGATGAACTAGATGACAATGACATCTAGTGATGATGTTTTTGATGATGATGATGATGATCATCATCATCATCATCGTTGTCGTTGTCATCATTGTCATTGTCATCATGGTTATTACAATAGTCATCACCATCATCATAACCATCATTCATGTCATCATCGTCATTATCATCATGATTATTGGCATTGTCATTAGTTATTCATCATTACCTTTGGAATAAGAAATAACATCTACCAAAAATATGTGATTAGTGGAAAAGGGTCATGGAGGACACATACGATTTATGCATGAGAAATAACAACGTTATTTTTAATATGATCACAATAATCATTCTCATTGTATTCATCATCATTGCCATTGTCAACATCACCCTCAACATCATTTATTTCATTTCCATCATAATCATCGTCAACGTCATCATTGTCATCATCATTATCATCATCATAGTCAGCATCATCATCATAGTCATCGTTCTCCTCATTATCAACAACATTATCATCATCATCATAGCCATCCTCAATATCATAATCATTATCCTCATTTCCATCTTCAACATTTGGGCGCAAAATTGGATGCAAAGCTGGAAAAAAACATGGATGCAAAAAAGGATGCAAACATGGATGCAACAAAAGTCAGCGCAAAGTGGGAGCATAATGGGCTGCACCAAAAGTGGATGCAAAAGGGTATGCACAAGTGGATGCAAAAAAGGAGGCTATCGTGGAAGCACAACATGATGAAAAAATGATGCAAAAGTGGATGCAACCATGGATGTAAAATTGGATGCGAAAGTGGATGCAACAAAAGTAGAAGCAAAAGTAGATGTAACACCCAGCGAAAAACTTGATGCAAAGGTGGATGAAAAAATGGATGCATAAAGGGATGCAATAACTGATGTAAACTTGGCTGCAAAATTTGAAGCAAAAGCGGGTGGAAAAGTAGGCGCAAAAATGGGCGTGAATTGGGACATGACAAAAGTGGATGCAATAGTAGATGCAAAAGTAGATGCAAAAAAATACGTAAACATGGATACAAAAAGGAATGCAAAACGGGATGAAAATGTGGGTGCAAAAGTGGATGAAAAAATGGATGCAAAAGTGGGTGAAACAAAATTAGATGCAAAACTAGACTCAAAACATTATGTAAACTTTGATGCAAAACTTAGTGCACAAGGGGATGCAAAATAGGATGTAAAAAAGGATGAAAAAGTGGATGAAAACATGGATGTAAAATTGGAGGCAAACATGGACGTAAAAGGGGTCGCAACAAGAGTAAAAGTACAAACTAGGCGCAAAACCGAGTACAAAACTAGGCACAAAACCTGGCACAAAATCTGATGCAAAACCTGGCGCATAACAAGGTGAGAAATCCAACGCAAATTATGAAATTATTTCTTTTTTTGCATCATATTTAGAAAAAGGATGCAAAAAATGCCTAATATAGCACCAACCTGTGAAATTGCACCATTTTGTCAAAAAAAGGGAAGAAAAATACATTGAAAGATGGTCTATATGCAAAAAAAGGAAGGAAAAAGAGACACTAATCACAAGGTTTTGTTGTAGTGCTTCCTCGACCATTCAAGTCCCTTTCACATTTGTTCTTTTCTCTTTATCTAAAAAAAATCAGTTGATTCCATGTGCACTAATGATGATATTTTTGGTGCTTAATCCTTGTTATATATGTGTGGGTCCTACTTGATATGGCGTCTAGAATATGTGTTTTGCTCTCTTCCTCTCTTATACATAATGACTTCAATTTAAAATGTATAATCTATTTGTCATCACCAATACCTAAATGTCAGTACTGCAAGATGTATAAATTGCCAATGTTCAAAACTTCAAATCATATTTATAAAATATATTAACATAAATAAGTCAAATGAAAGATTAATAGTGTGTCTAAGTTTACTTCCTTGAGATCGATATATTTTCATGAGTTATGACCTTCCTCAATTTTAAAATGATTTTGCAAACACATTAGATTGAATTTTGTGCTACCAAGTTTATAGGTCATTCTTGAATATGAACTTGACCTTTTGAGCCACTAACAATGTGCCCATATTTTCCTTTTGAAAATATAAAATAAAAGATAAGTAATATCAAACAAATTACAACAACAATATTCAAGATCACAACAGGACCATTCCAACAATATAAGGTGTGCCCAAAATGGATGTCAGGATCAAATATTATAGTGAAAATACTAAAATATACAACATGCTATAAAAAGATGAAATTACATCTTTCCAACAATCCTCAAATTTCCATTGCATCTTTATGAAATTTCTTATCTTTCCATTGCATCTTACTAAAATTTCTCATATTTCGATCACATATCTCAAAAATATTTTATCTTTCAATTGCATATTTCCAAAAGTTTTTATCTTCTCATTCATCTTTCCATAATTTCTCAAATTTCCATCATGTCTTTCCAAAATTTCTTATCTTTCTTGTTCCACCTTCCCAAAACTTCTGGTTAAAACTTCACAAAACTTCTTGTTAAAGCTCCATAAAAAAATCCCAAAGCTTCTTGCTTCAACTTTGCAAAACTTGTTGTCACAACTTCACAAAACATCCCAAAACTTATTGTGACAACTTCACAAATCTTCATGTTGAAAATTCTTAAAAAAAACTTGTTGCAACTTCTAAAAAAAACTTGTCACAACTTTCAGCAAGTTTTCATCTCAACATTTGAAAACTTCCCAATAGTTCTTATCACAGTACACCAAAATTTCTTATCACATCTTCAAAAATCTTCTTATCACATCATACCAAAAGTCTTTATCATGTCACACCAAAACTTGTTATTGCATTGCACCCAAACTTCTTATCACATCACAATAAAAGTTCTTATCACACATTCAAAAGATTCTTGAATATTAATCTTTGGGAAAGCTACATAATGCTCACATGAATTAAAAACAAGGATTCTTCAAGGGACTTGCAAATACTTTGGAAAGATGGAAATTGATAAGACTTGCAAGGGTAAAAAATGAGATGTTGTAGTTGTGAAAAGGAATGAGACTACAAAGCATGAAGATTAAAAGAACACCAAAACTTAAGGTATTGAGAAGATGCATGGGTGATACCTCCAATCAAGAAGTTTTTTAATCTTATCATTTTCACATCCGGCTCGTAATTAGCAAATGCTTTTTTACAGTATGTAGAGGAGAGGAAGGGTAATCCAATAAATGGTTTAGTTCTTAGCTTCATTTCCAACTTTGTCTAGTTTATAACATGTGATTACAAGAAGAAACACCTTTAACAAAGGTTTTTGTGGAACCTAGTAAAAAAAATCTCCTTTATCCATTTATAACAATGATGGGTTGCCAAAGGTCTTAGTGAAGATTTTTTTTCCAATGCTCTTAAAGTGTGATAACACATTGGTGCATAAACATGTAGGATGCACCATTGTGCCCAAGTATAACACTCATTAGTCAATTAACATGACATAACAAATAGAGTGTTACAATGTACAATTCTTTCACTCATGTCAAATACTTATTAATAAAAATAAGGTTTATATTTTAAAAAATAAATAAAAATTTAATAGTGCATTAAATGGATATAAAAACACTAGTGTGCCATCGTATATGAGGCACCGAAATTCGAACATATGTATGGAAAAAATGGTGTGCTAGAGCTATAATGAGGCAATGATGAACCTACTGTGACGAGCATTGGAGTAGAATTAAATATTTAATAATAAAATATACGTTTTTAGTTTAATAAAATTAGAGAACTATATGGGAGATTTACTACTAAGCCTAGTGAACTTTTGCACTTAGGTTTGACGGTTGGAAATACAGTATAGTTTTTTAAAATTTTATAAAATTTTCACAAACATCTTAGTGCATTCAGATGTCATCAATGCATTGAGGCATCTAATAATAGGTCTTTGTAAATTGATTCCATTGTTCAACTTAGTAATGACAATGCACTCACATGTCGTACTATACTATATGTCACATCAGCATAAGGTAAAATAATAATAAAATACCGAATGGAAATTTAGTTTTGAGGTTGATTTCATTGCTTTAGACCAAAGAATCACTTGTTCCTAACATCAATGTATTAATTTATTATAATCGATGTTGTTATGTTGCCAAATTCCTGGCATTGGACTAAGATCTAAACTTGCTTCTAATTTGTTAAGTTCTCATGTTCTTAATTTCAATTTAAAGAAATAATGTTAATGACCCAAGACCAAAAGGCATTTGACATGGATGTAAGTCTTCCCCCTTAAGTATGATCAAAGGTCATTTTAGGTGGCATGGTATTTTTTGAATGTAACACCCCATGTTTTAAGCCCCTTGACTTATGTAATATGGTGTGATTGTTTATTATTGTAGCAGTATGTGTCAGGACAAAGGTCATTAAGGACTGAGAGACATTATTATTTTTGTAAATAATTAATTAATAATAACAAATGGAAAACTGTAAACCACAAACGAGGATCGGAGGCATTGATTCCACAGTGTGAGGGGGGGTGTGGACATTCCTAACACTTTAAAACATGTTGTTGAATTGATGTTGTTCGTCCTAGTTAATTTTGCACCTTGGTGACTTCAAGAGAAGTTGGTCACCCAAACTTTAGTAGTTGGAACCAAATCTCATTTATTTTTTCCTAAGGAGTTACTAGTGCACCCTCATGAAAGATTTGTGGACTCAATTTGGTGAATGCACCCCCTCGTAAAATATTCTCTCCTATTTATGTGTTTTTGGTCATTTATGAGACCTCTTCCTAGTTTTTAGGGGTTGTAAGTCATTTTCTAGGTTCCACTCTTACACAATGCATTGATGAGGGGAGATGCTCCTATTCTTATGCTTACAAGTAATTTATGACCCTATTTTACCTCCACTCTTGCAATATCCCTATTGCATACCCCTAAATACTTTGTAATTGTGAAGGTTTATTGTACTTGTTTTGGTGAGGATCTCAAGGCCAAGGCCCCACCAAAAGTAAGGCCTGGAAATCTATATGAGTTAATTACCTAAGTGGTAAACTTAGGAGACTTAAGACTTTGATGCAACTTAATGACAGGCAACTAAACCCACTAGGGATAAAAACGAATGGTTAGGGAGACATAATTTGATGTCGTAGTCATACATATTGTCTTGATTTTGGCAGCTTTAGAGATAAGGATTCGCCCTATAAGGGATTCCTACTTCGCTGAAATTTATCCCAACTAAGGTACCATAGCCTAGTTACTTAATCCTATTATGATTAAGCCATGATAGAGGGAGTTGCAATCATTTTAACGTCGACATAAAAAAATCAAGGAGTTAAAGTTTAAATTTAAAAAGAGAAAAAAACAACCTAAGAAATTAATTGTTAAAAGGAACTATAGGTCGTAGCTACCTTGAAAATAGAAAGGACGATATCATCTTCAGAATACCTCGTTTAATAATTAAATGGTGATATGCCCATTCGCACATTGGCATTTACATCGAGGCATTCACGCATTGAAATATTAATATGCATTCACTATTAAATGTGCATTCATTATCAAATGTATACTTAAAAAATGGATTCAGGCATTCAAATGTATGCATTCAAATGTTTGCATTGATGGTTGATAGAAATTTAAATATGCATTCAATCATTCCAATATAAATTAAATATTAATATGCATTTAGTAATATAAATGTATGCATTCAAATGTTTGCATAACCATATAATGTGTGTATATACCATCTATATAGACTAATATATAGAGACTTATATATTATACTTGCCATATATTTTATTAATATATGGAGTTAAGGTGTGTGTGTGTGTGTTTGTGTGTATATAATGGTGATAGGGAAATGTCTACGTTGGTAGGCATGATGACTAAATATGATTTAATTATATTTTCCTTAAGGATCCCTTATAATCATAATAACCGGAAATAATCCTAAATCAAGGGTGATTACCTCTTAAAGAATAATCCTTATATAACTTGTAAATGGGTGAAAACTTGAAGTTGGGTAACACTTCCGTGAGAATCGGGTGCCAAACCAACATAGCGGGAGTTATTTGGCCAAATATTTATAGTTTTTCGGCCGAATAACTAATCCTTTATTCGGCCGAATAAACTTTAACGGTAACCGTTTAATTTAACGGAACAGATTACCGACCGGTAAATTTTATCGGCAATTCAATAATTATTCGGCCGAACCATTATTCGGCCGAATAATTTTTTATTATATAAGCTCAGCTGCGGGCCCATTTTCATTGTTTGGCCTACAGCAAGTTGCCATTGTTTGGCCACCCATCGCCCCACTCCTCTCGTTTCGCCACCCGTCTTGCCACCTGTCTCATCTTTGTCCACGTCACCCAATTGTCTAACATGTCCATCCGCCATCTTGTCACCCCTTATCGTGGAGGTCTGTTCGGCATGTCCGGCGTGGAGATGTGTCTGTCGAGGTGTACGTGGTCTTCTCGTGGTGTGGTGTTGTTGTGCTGCTTCTTGGCTATGAGGTAAGCCGTTTGAACTATTATACTACTATTATTAAGCGATTGTTTAAACTATTATGTGCTTGTTTCATATCATGTTAGTAACGACATATTTACAATGGTAGTAAGGACAGAGTTGAACAGCTCTGCCCATTTTATAGCAGAGTTGAACAGCTCTACCAATTTGGACAGTTTACCTATTTTAAATGATTTTAATTAAACAAAATTTAACATAAAAGTTGAAATCTGTTAATGTTTTTTCTGTTAATATATTTTTTTATTAGCTTATTTTTATTCTACTTCTTATTCAGTTATGTACAAATGGACAGAGCTGATCTGCTCTGTTCATATGGACAGAGTTGATCGGCTCTGTCCATATGGACAGAGTTGATCGGCTCTGTCCATATGGACAGAGTTGAACAGCTCTGTCCAGATGGATAGAGCTGATAAACTCTGTCCATATGGACAGAGCTGATCAAGTCCCTATGTAAGCAATTTATATGACAGTTGAAAACAATATATATGATAGTTGAATAGCTCTGTCCATTTGGACAGAGTTGAACAACTCTATCCATTTGGACAGAGTTGAACAGCTTTGCCCATTTGGACAACTCTACTTATTTTAAATGATTTTAATTAAACAAAATTCAATATAAAACTTTAAATCTGTTAATGTTTTTTTTGTTTTTATATTTTTAAATTAGCTTATTCTTATTCCCAATGTACATGAAATTTTATATAATATTTAGACAGCTCTGTTTAAAAAAAGTCCATAACTTTTTAATTAGTTTATTTTTATTTTTTATGTACATGAAAATTTATAGAATATTTAGAGAGCTCTGTCCAAAAAAATCCATGGTTATGTAGGCTTAAATAACTCCACCAGTACGTAGCATCTCTAAATGATATTTAAGGCATCTAGACATTTAAGACTGTACAGGTTGCAGCTCTGTCCAAATGGACAGTTTTGATCAGCTCTGTACAAATAGCAAGAGCTGATCTGCTCTGTCCATTTGGACAGAGTTGATGAGCTCTATCCATATGAACAGAGTTGATCAGCTCTGTCCAAATGGACAGATCTGATTAAGTCCCTAAGTAAACAATTTATTTCTGTATGTTTTTTCGTTGGTAGGGAATAGGATTTCAAAACCTTAATATTTTTCTACCTTGAGTTACAACTTCAGGTGTAGTGTAATAACTATATAGTTTTGTTCTTAACCTCTACTATTTTCTCTAGTCCATACAACTACTAGCCGAAGTATAAGTCCCATGGCACTTTATGAGTATCTTAGTCCATGATGCATTTCATTAAGTAACATTGCCATTTCATGCTTTTCTGAAACATAGAGAGAAAATGTTAGATAGATAAAGGCAAGTTTAAAGAAATAATTTCTTTATCTTCTTATGGGGATGGAGACCAAAACAACCAGAAGTGTAATGTAAAATGATTGGGATAGGCTGGACTAATGGGGGAAATCCATAGGTGTATGTAGTTAGTCCCTAGATGCTCGCCTTAGTCCAAGTTGAAATCTATATGTCCTTGCCATTTGATGTGATAAATCCATGAAATCACAATAGCTGATTGATAGCGGTTAGTTGATTCACTGCCCTTACTCTTCATTGCTTTATACAACTAGAGGCACTAAGATATATAATTCATTGTAAACACTCCAGAGCCTAGAAGAAGGGAAGTGGAAGTATTTAATGATGATAAACTAAGAGAAGGAAAGGAATAATCTAGAAATACTTTCTCCCTATGAGATTCAGGGATGAGCTAGCTGATTCACCTACGATTTAAGTTCAGTTGAAGAAAAAGAAGCTCTATCTATATTTAATAGTGATGCTCTCACTAACAAGTCTATAATGACTAGGTAGCTAGTAGCCAGCAATAGTGTCTTTCCTTAGAGTAGGTAAGTACTTGCACTTGCCTTTGACTATATTTTATACTTAGCAAAATGTAGTTCATGCACATGTAGTTAAAGGACTATTAAATAATATTAGTGATATCTGGGTCCTTATTGAAATATTAGTTTTTATAGTTGCTAAGTCTTTGAAGTTGATTAATTAACATGTATAAGGTTAGGCCCTTAGTGATTGACGCATTATGGCTCTCAAACTTCAGGCCTGGATATTTAGGCTTGACACACTATCTCCTTACATTTTCCACCTCTCGACTTGCAAAATTGTTTAATGGATCAGCATGTTTGGCTTCAAATTACTCTACGTTTCAAATTTTGGCATCTGAACCAAAACATGTTTATGGCATGTGCCGGGGTCAAAATGTTATACAACGTGCGTAGCAACCATCATATACCAGTGTATTTAGTGGATTTATGGATCTTCCTTATCACGAAGAAGCTTCATTGTCTTTATATATGTTATTTCTCCATACCACCTTTGTTTTTTCTATTTATATTACATTGAAACCTTAAGTTTAATAGTAGCTAAATTTTTGAAGTTGATTAATTAACATGTAGAAATTGATATTTGTGTAAACTTGTAGATATCATATCTAATGGAAAGAGAGCCACCTTTGAGACAAAAGCGTAGGAGGTCATCACATTCTTTAGGAGTTGGTGTCCAAAATGAAAATCGAAGATTATCGACTTCACCTCGAGACTCAAGCCTATTGTATAGTTCACATTCATCTGGTCATTGACGTAGCGATAGTGGTAGAGATGATTCCCCTCTATCATCTATGGGTGAACGTGGATATCGACCTTCTGTACGGTAGACAAGTGTGGAAGCAGAGCAAGGTTCGCAAGAGGCTCATCATCATGCACAGGGTGGCGAAGGTCGAGCAAGGACGCAATATGTCCAGCTAGCTGAGGGTTGTACGCCCATTACGACCTATCCATCAGATTTACCGGACGAGATTCCATGGGAAAGTGGACTTCAACAAACAACTCTTGAAAGTTGTAGGGCTCATTATGACAAGCTGCAAAATTATCTTTCTAGTTTGGATCTCGCTCCAGAGAACAAACAAAGTATAGAGATGGTTTTGTTATCTTTACAAAAATTCATTGAGATATATGAGGATCTTGGACCAACAATAGATGGTTTTATTGCCTTGATGCAAAGAAGAAAGACAGAAGTGATGGGTCCAGATAAGTGGGTTGTTGTGAAGGAAAGGGTGGCTAAAGAATAGGCCAACTCAATGTTCAACTTCAAAGAGGGCATAAAGCGGAAAGCATTGAAAGTACAATATTTTAAGCACCCTGAACTTGCACATTTTTTATATGATCGGTTTCTTGCAGCCTATGGTCGGTTGCCATGAAACGATGAGGTTCCTAATTATTTTGCTAGGTTTTTTTCATGCTGAGTTTTTTTTAGGAATGAAGCTAGACTATACTGATATTTATTCCTAGTTTTATGGAGTTGGAAAGGGGAGGATATACAATCGAAAAGGTACCCTTAGAGATCCTAGTACTCTTCGACCTCCACCTCTGATATCTCGTCCATCTACGCTTGTGACTTACAAATCAGAGATGGAGCCCACATCACAAGTTGGGACAACTGCAAGGCATAATGTTGCCAAAGGTTTGACTTTGTCTTTTGTAGGAGTTGATGTTGGATTGAGTCGAGAGAAGGCTCGTGCCACTATTCGACAAAATTTTGTTTACAAAACAGACGATGAGTTAGATTGTATGGGCATTGAAGATTTAAAGGCCTATGCGAAGCTTTGTCGTAATATAGCTTCGAATAGAATATCTAATGACACCTCAAGCATAGGAGAGGTTTGTGTACTTTAAATCTATTATTTTTTTTATTCATTATGAATTAAACTTTTGGTTACATTATATCTATGTATGATAAATTATTTTTTGATGTATAGTAATAAATACGTTACATAAATGTTTATTGTTTTCAGTTTTCCCGATTGTTAAATGAACATAATTTTAGAGTCTCCACTAGTCAAAATGCTGGAAATGTAGAAGAGCATATTGGAGAGGTATATTTAAAATTTACATATTTATATTTATGTTTGAAAGATTTTTTTTTTGTTTTTAAATTTAACTATGTATCTTATTGTTAATTTGACTTATTTATGCAGGTTTCATTAGATTCAAACTTTTTAGATGGTTTTCCATCTATTGTGAGCTAATGTTTTATTTTTTTGTTTTTTAAGTTAATTGCTAAGCTTAATATTTTTTACTTTTACTATGAATTATATATTAACAAAATTTAAATTTTAAGGGAAGAGAACATATTGAAATTGGAGGTGAAGATATAAGTTCTTTGATGGATGTGGATATTGACACCAATGTAATTTTGTTCATAATTGAATTGTTTTTTGATATATATGTTTAAATAGTTTAAATAATGTTTGACATTTGTAAATTGTTTTTAAATATGTTGAAGCTTAGGTCTCTTCGATATTTTCGAGGCAAAGGAAAGACTCCATTGGACGATAGTGTTGGAATTGTAAGTTTAATATATATATTTTTTTATATCATTTAAAATAGTCTAAATAATTTGTAAGATTTATAAATTTTTTTTATATATGTTGTAGCTTGGGTCTACTTCACCTTTTAGAGGCAAAGAGAAGACTTTGTTGGATGATAGAGAATTGAAGGTAATTTTGTTGATAATTGAATTGTTCTTCGATATATTAGATTAATGTTTTAATGTTTTGATTTTGGTTTAAAGTTCTTTAAATCATTTATGTTATTCATAATCTATTTTTATACATGTTGCATATTGTTACGAGTCCAAAGGAAACGAGTCCAAGGGAAGACCCTGGTCGAAGATAGTGGTGGACTTCTATTTAGAGAATTATTTACATTTTTTTATGTAGATATATATGTTGTAGTTGACTTCGACATGGAAGAACTTAATTTTTGGATTATATACATGTACTTTGAACTCACATGTACATAATTTTTGAATTATATAGATGTATATTGAACTCACATGTACATGATTTGTTTTTGGATTATATACATGTACATTTATATTACATGTTCAAGATTGTTTTTTTGGATTATAGAAATGTGCATTGACATTATATATTGTTTTTGGGATTATATATATGTATATGTAAAGGTTATGAATGTTAAGAAGTTTTGATAGGTCCAAACATATGAATGTGTGTAATTTATTAAATTAATGTTTCTTGTTGAGAAGTTGAGAGTGATAGATATGTTATGAAGTTTTGATAGGTGCAATCTAATGTTAGGAGTGAATGTTTTGATAGGTGCAATGTTAGAAGTGAATGTTTTGATAGGTACAATGTTATGAGTGAATGTGGAAATAGGGAAATGTTAGGAGTGAATGCTTTGATAAGTGCAATCTAATTTTAAGAATGAATATATGGAGAATGGATATGAAAATGTTAATGTTAGGAATGTTAAGAAGTTTTGATAGGTGCAATGTTATGGGTGAATGTGGGAATGGGGGAATGTTATGAGTAAATGTTTTGATAGGTGCAATATTAGGAGTGAATGTTTTGATAGGTGCAATGTTAGGTGTGAATGCGGAAATAAGGGAATGTTAGGAGTGAATGTTTTGATAAATGCAATCTAATGTTAAGATTGAATATATGGGGAATAGATATGAAAATGTTAATGTTCTGAATGTTAGGAAGTTTTGATAGGTGCAATGTTAGGGGTGAATGTAGAAATGGGGGAATGTTAGGAGTGAATGTGGAAATAAAGGAATGTTAGGAGTGAATGCTTTGATAAGTGCAATCTAAAACCTCTTCAAAACCTATTTTGATGCATTTTCGAACCTCTTGAGATCCTGTCTTGTTTCAACAAAGTGCCCTTGTTGTATCTCCTTGTCCTGAGGGAGGAGTTCAGAGGCCTTATAGTAGCGGTGTTATTACATATATAAAGATTAAGATCTCTCGAGGAATAAATACAT
Organism: Pseudotsuga menziesii; assembly: GCA_001517045.1. Taxonomy (NCBI): domain Eukaryota; kingdom Viridiplantae; phylum Streptophyta; class Pinopsida; order Pinales; family Pinaceae; genus Pseudotsuga; species Pseudotsuga menziesii. Next base: position 778,089 of record LPNX010881730.1, on the reverse strand, counting down.
AGCATTAAGAATGAATATATGGGGAATGGATATGGAAATGTTAATGTTAAGAATGTTAGGAAAAGTTTGATAGGTGCAATGTTAGGGGTGAATGTGGGAATGGGAGAATGTTATGAGTGAATGTTTTGATATGTGCAATATTAGGAGTGAATGTTTTGATAGGTGCAATGTTAGGAGTAAATGTGGAAATAGGGGAATGTTAGGAGTGAATGCTTTGATAAATGCAATCTAATGTTAAGAATGAATATATGGGGAATGGATATGGAAATGTTAATGTTATGAATGTTAGGAAGTTTTGATAGGTGCAATGTTAGGGGTGAATGTAGGAATGGGGGAATGTTAGGAGTGAATGTGGGAATGTTAGGAGCAAATATTTTGATAGGTGTAATATTATGAGTGAATGTTTTGATAGGTGCAATGTTAGGAGCGAATGTGGAAATAGGGAAATGTTAGGAGTGAATGCTTTGATAAGTGCAATCTAATTTTAAGAATGAATATATGGGGAATGGATATGGAAATGTTATGAAGTTTTGATAGGTGCAATGTTAGGGGTGAATGTGGGAATGGGGGAATGTTAGGAGTGAATATTTTGATAGGTGAAATGTTAGGAGTGAATGTGGAAATAGGGGAATGTTAGGAGTGAATGCTTTGATAAGTGCAATCTAATGTTAATAATGAATATATGCGGAATGAATATGGACATGTTAATGTTAGGAATATTAGGAATGTTAGAAAGTTTTGATAGGTGCAATGTTAGGAGTGAATGTGGAAACAGGAAAATGTTAGGAGTGAATTATTTGATAAGTGAAATCTAGTGTTAATAATGAATATATGGGGAATGAATATGGAAATGTTAATGTTAGGAATATTAGGAATGTTAGGAAGTTTTGATAGGTGCAATGATAGGAGTGAATGTGGAAATAGGGGAATGTTAGGAATGAATGCTTTGATAAGTGCAATCTAATGTTAAGAATGAATATAGTCAGAATGAATATGAAAATGTTAATGTTAGGAATGTTAGGAAGTTAATGTTAGAAATGTTAGGAAGTTTTGATAGGTGTAAATATATGAATGTTTGAAATGAATGTTAGAAAATGTTAGGTGCAAATATATGAATGAATCTTAATAAAGGTTATGAATGTTAGGAAGTTTTGATAGGTACAAATATATGAATGTAACAATGAATATAGGGGAATGTTAATGTTAAGAATGAATATATGGAGAATGTCATGTTAGGAGTGAATGCGGGAATGAGGGAATGTTAGGAGAGAATGTTTTGATAGGTGCAAATATATGATTGAATGTTAGGAAATGTTCGAAATCTTAAGAAGTTTTGATAGGTGGAAATTAATGGAAGTTAGTTAATGTATGATTGTAGATGTAGTGTTGAGAACTTGAGAATGTTAGAATTGTTAGAAAGTTTTGATAGAAATATTTTTTTATTATTAAGGTAAAATTAGCAACTTGATTTTGAATTTTAATATTTTTTATACTAAGGTAATATTATCAATTTAATTATTATATTTATTTTATGTTCCTTACAAGAAAAAAAAATGAGCACTACAAAAAAACAAACTACAAATAACATTCATATATAACCCCCCAGGATTTAAAGAAAGGTGATGAAATGGATAATGAAAAATAAAAAGAAAGACATGTAGAGTTACAGAGAGAATTCAAAAAGTTAAGGCCTTTCATGTTTGATGGAGAATTTAAAGAAACGATAGAATCTTGGTTGTTAAATCTGCCCCATGGTGGAAGGAGGCTAAGAGTGTCTGTAGCATATGTAGTAAAGAGTTGAGTTGGAATTTTATTTTTTTTTATTGAAAAAATGTATATGTCAGAACGATATTATGATGAGAAAGCTCAATTATTCAATGATTTGAGACTAAGATTGTTAACCATGGAAGAATTTGTAACTGAATTTGTAAATTTGCAACGCTATGTACCATATCTAAGAGTTGAAAAAGCTAAGGTATACAGTTTTATCAGTGGTTTACCCCTAGTGTATAAAGAAAATATTGTGTTTGAAATTCTTCAACAATGGATGAAGCAATTAGAAAGGCCTAGTTGTGCTACCATTTGTTTAAACAAATATCCAAATTGAGTAGAAGTTGGAAAAATAGAAAAAATTGAAAAGATCGATCAATGTAGGAAAGGATTTAAACCCACACCTTTTGGAAAAGGAACAAGAGGTCATACTGATAACAATTACAACATGTGAGGTTCAACCAATAGCAATGGGGTAAAGAGTATCGAAACTTCCACTGGAGGATGGAATAGTAACCTGTAAGCACGTTGCAGGATGCTTGTACTTGGATACCTCAGTTAATTTAAATATACTTCTCCTAGGATCCTATGACATTTTGATAGGTATGGATTGGCTAGAATCTCATAAAGATGTTATCGACTATTTGTATAAAAATTTTAGTAGTGTGGATGAAGAAGATAAGTATCATACAATGAATGAAATTTATAGACCTTTATCTACACGACAAATTTCAGCACTACAACGTAAAAAGTGTATTAGGAAAGGGTGTCAACTTTATGGAATCAAAATTAAAGAATTTGAGCCCAAAAAATAAAAAATGGAATTAGAACAATTTCCTATTTTAAAGGAATTTGAAGTTGTATTTTGTGATAAGATATGAGTATTACCACCTAAATGATATTTATATTTAACATAGATCTAATGTCATTTTCAACACTAGTATCATGAGCTCCATATCATAAGAGTATCCCAGAATTAACGAAATGAACAATACAATTACACGAGTTGCTATAGATAAAGGATATATTAATCCTAGTGTATCTTCTTGAAGAGTACATGTTTTGTTCGTGGGTGTGTTAGTAATATGATAAATTGTAATGTATTATTATTGTTTACTATCATGTATGGATAACTTATAGTTGATGAATAGGTAACCAACCATTGATGGTATATAACTAGAAGAACGCAAGCTAAAACAAAATTCGGCAAACGAAAGTTTTTTCGGCCGACGATTTTTTTTTTTTTTTTTTACGTTGTAAATAATGGTTCCGTAACGGAAAAACATTGTTCAATCGAACCATTGTTTGGCCAAATAACCTCTGAGACCTAAAACCTGCAAATTTTTTAGGTTTCTCCATTTTCAGAAGGTAAAATGGATGCCTTACACTACAAATCGACTGTCGGACTTGATACCATTAGTTTTGTCATTGAATCTACTTTCCGTAGGTATAGATTTTGTTGTGTATAGGTGATATCCACTATTTTTATTTTTTTTTGTTTCTTAACATGTGTCGAGTTTCGTTTCATCTCTTTCAACATGCGGTGAAATGAAAAATATATAACTTTAAAAATACACCACCTAAAAAATTGAAACAAATATGGTGCGCTTAATTGGAGTGTCTACTTCAAAGGGGTATTCGTAGATTTTTAAATTTTATAGTCAATTGCGAGAAAAGTAGCGCAACCAAGCACATGTTGAAAATTGACAAGGTTTCCCCATTGATCGAATTCAAATAAATATTATAATTAGTGTATAGATCCGTTGGTTACAAATTTATAGTCATCGTTACAAATTTATAGTCATCACAATAGTATATTGTGTGTAGATTGTCGTAACATATATTTGTTTTTGCAAAACACAAGTTTAACAATGATTTTAGAGGCGCAACCAAACATGTCTATTTTTTAGTCCTTTCATTTTATAAGGACACACTGTCAAACATTTTCCGAAACGACATATCAAATCTCAATAAAAAAAAATTGAAAAAATTATGAACAGAAAGCTAACATAATTCTCTAAAAGTTTTGTTTTGTCTTGAAAGTGAAATTCTAAACGAAAATATCACTTTCATTTGCCCAAAGTTGAAAAACATGAAAAAATCAAATTTATTTTCTCATAAGACCCCCCAAAATAGACACCCATCTTCATGGATTCACCCAAATAAAGTATACTTACCTATGATAAGGATATTTTTCCTTTCTATGACAAGTGAGAAGTTACTCTCCACGACATGCATTATTAGAATTTGCAATATACATAATCCATTAACTAATAGGTTTTAGTTAAAAGAAATATTTTAGTGAGGCTAAAAGACTATTTTTGGGGTTGGGCGCATGCCTTGGAGGAGGTTACTTGATTGTGAAATTGAGGGAGACCTACCTCAGCAAAGTTAATGGAAGATTTACTGCCTTGATTTATGGGAAGCTTGGTGTGCCCTAGCAAAAAAACGTTTCTCCTTTGGTTATTCAATAAGCTACAAAATTCATTTGAGGGTGGGGGGAGGGGGGGGGGGGGCTGAGCTAAGGGAAGAAAAAAATCACCAGCTCTGCATCTCATTGGGGGATTTCGTATGTTTAGAGAAATTTCGTTTGCATAAGGAGTAGTGTCTGCTACATCTGAAAGATTCAGATAATGCTCCTATGAGAACCGTGAGCTCTGTCTACCTGCACCGAAAGATCCCTTGGGGAATGTAGAAGCTTAGATTGATTACTGTGGATTGAGGTATGAGGCTTGCACAAAAATCCTTCAAGATGTGCTATTGCATGGTGGATCTGCAACCCAGTTCCCAATCCTCTATGATCTTCTTAGCTAGTTACGTAAGTCCTTTTTGTTGTGTACAGGTGCGACTCATATCCAAATTGCTATGCATGGTAGGCTCTGATTTACATATGTTCAGATTTAATGCATGCGATTTCATATCCAAATTAAATACATCTTAGATAGTGATCTATTAGGGTCTGGGTATATATATGTTTGCAGCTTGAATGCATGTGATTCATATCCAAATCGTAGGCTTGGGAGACTCTGAATTGATTTACATAGTTTCATATTTAATGCTTGCGATTTTCATCTCAAATTTTATATATCGTAGATGTCATTTTGTTAGGGTATTATTTTATGCGATTACAACCTGAATGCATGCGATTCATATCCAAATCGTAGGCTTGGTAGACTCTGAATTGATTTACACAGTTCCATATTTAATGCTTGCGATTTACATCCCAAAGTTTATATATATCATAGATGTCATTTTTGCGATTGCATCCTGGATGCGTGTGAGTCATATCCCAATTGTTATGTTTGGTAGACTCTGAATTGATATACACATTTCATTTTTATTGCATGCGATTTCATTTCCAAAGTTTATACATCGTAGATATCGATTGGTTAGAGTCTGAATACATGTGTTTACAACCTTGATGCATGCAATTCATAACCAAGTCGTTATGCTTGGTAGGCTCCCACTTGATATGCATTTCAGCTCTGATGTAAGCAATTCCATTTCCAGGAACAAATCCACAATTTTTGTATCTTGTAGATGTCAAATCTATACGAGTTAAACCTTGCAAATTTTAATTGGAGTCAGATATTTAAGACCGGAATGGCATGTCTGCTATATTTTGGGTTTTCCAACTATGCAAATAGTTCCCTTTATCCCTATTGAACCATGCAAACAATATCTCTATACGTGTTTTCTTTATAAACAGATTTTTAATTTGGGGATCAATACATCCTCCAAATCTACAATGGGGATGGTGTTTGATTTCTTGAAAAACCATATCAACAGTCGTCAACATGGATTAAGTGTGATCCATCTCTGTTGCATGTTTTCTCCTTGACCAATTTTGACCTCGCTTATGATTAGTAAACACTAGATATGAGGGATCCAGTAATTGTTTATACATCTTTTATTTGTTAAATTTTGGGGCTTAGGAAGGATCAACTTCAGCTACACCCTCTTCTTCATTATTACGGTTGATTTTGCTTATGATTGATAAGTGTTAAATCCAAGAGATCCATACTTTGTATGAGTCTTTAAAACTGGGGTATTCCTGATAATGGTTTAAGTGTACAATGTGAACATAGCTTCTACGAGAAGCCACCCTTTTTGTAATAATATAATTATAATTCGATTGAAAAGAATGAACTCTAGGGCAGTCGTTAAAGGTGTTTGTAGAAGCAAAATTTTCCCTTATTTGAGGGATATGTGAGATGTAGGAGAGCCAAGTTCTACCTAGAGTTATTAAACCTTATTGAAGTGTCTACTTTTACTATACCTTGTTAAAGTATGGATAGGAATGGGGATAGGATGATAGGATACGTTATATCATATAATATATCCTTATATGTGTCCTTTCTATAAAGGATTTCCATTTTCCTTATAAGCGTACTTTTCTTCTGTATGCCTCATAAGTCCATGTGTAATTAAGCTTACACTTTTTGTAACTTCATCTATAAGAAGTTTGGCAACAAAAGTTATTGGGGATATAACCAGTAATTATGGATAAATATTACATGATGTGACAGTTTGGTGGATGTAACCCATGGATTGGGTGAACCACGCACATTGGTCTCGCTCGTATGTGCTCTTATGGTGTTTTTATCTTGTTACCATGATGTTCTCCTTATGTAATTATTTTCCTGTTAATGATGTTGTAAATTGTGGAGTTTTCGTATGATAGTTTTAAATACAAAAGAAGATTTTGTTTATTTAATGATTATGATGTGTATATACGGCCTAACGTAGAATAAAAGCTGAAGTCATTACCTAATGTTTTAAGTATGTTTAAAATATCAGAATTAGGAAGAATTGAAATGTTTGACTTTAATACTTTGTGATGTATGTTGACTCAAAGATAGAAAGCTTCCTCCAAATGACCAACACCCTTTCAATGATTACTTTACAAAGTGTTTTAATTTTTTTTTAGTTATCAAGAGTATAAGTAGTTTTTTCTTTTCGAAATTTTGGTTATCGTAACTGGGGATGTTACAACTCTCTCATGGATGCACCCTCTTTAGCCTCCACTCATCAATTTGTGTAACCCCTCGCTATTATGGGAAGATACCTTGGTTATGTAACTCCTCCTCTCTCCTATTTCAAGTTATCCTCATGAATTCAAGTTGATGGAACCTAACCACACACCTCACCTCTCTCCTAAATCGAATTAACCTCCTTGGTTCGAATTTTCCTCTTTTTGGTTTATAGAATGCTACTTCATCTTATTGGTGAAGGGGATGTGATTCATGTAATTCATGCCAAGAGCTAGTAAGATTATAAGCCATGTGTGTTATTCCATGATGAATGTGTGAGACTTTGTGTTGTGTTTGATGTAAGCCTGTAAAACTTTGAATAGTTCATCTGATCTATTGCTTCTCTCTGTCCTGATCATGCATGTAAATCATGATGGTGAATGGCAATGTTATGAGGAACATGGGTCGTGAAGGATCTACTGATCGACCCGTTAGTGTGGTGGAGGGGAAATTAGGTGGTGAGGAATTGATTTATGGATCCTCAAAATGATATCCTTTAGTGAAAATATACCTGTGGATTCGTGGCCTTGGCTCAATGGTGGCCTATCAAAGTAAGATAAGCCTTGGAAATGCCTAAGGCTGGGTGGATCATGGTTTGGTGGATGTCAAATTTATTTTATGTTATTTCATACCTTACTTCACGCATCTATGGTTTCTAATTTGCGCAGGGTGGTTGAACTGTTATTTGCTTGTGTAAATTGTATTTTTGCAAATCTATGGATGTAAAATGATGGATTTTCCACATGGGATCTTTGTTACACTTTCTATCTATCAAATATGATTGAAATATATGTTTATATATTGTTCTCCATGTTTCTATTGTTTCCTAGATGGTTGAGTTTAACTATGTTTATGCATACGAATTTCTATCTTGGGGTTTGGATGCAAGTTGCTCGGTTCAATGCTTGAAATCTAGTGGAAAATCTTAGTTATTTATTCTATGATCTTGATAGTAGTTGTAGTAATTTATTTGCATATTTATTTGTTGTAGTTTAACCAGAAAGTGCACCCTATGTGGCCAATTTGATCCATGTTTGATTTTTATCGTTGAATTTGCTAAGTTTGGATGACTAGTTATGGGTTTCGCTGCTTAAAAACTAGATTGTTCGATTATTTTTTGAAAGACTTGCTTTCCGTTGGGTGTATGGTTGTAACTTATCATGCTAGTGTGACCTTAGTGGTTGTAGCATGCCTTTGAAGTCTAATATGCTTTTTAAATTAAGCTTACAGTTAGTTTTGCAAGGAATCAATTGTCAATTGAATGGATGGTTTGTAAGTAAAAGGCTAACCTGTAGATCTGAATTTATGGATGCATTAATTATTGTAGATGGAAGCCATGATATTTGTTGATTATCATTATTATATGGACTTAAAATTTAGCTTTATATCTGATATGATAATTATTGCTTAACTATTTAAGGAAGTGTTGCAATTGGATTTACGGAAGTATCATAAATTTCCCAGTTTAATTGTTGAAATTTCTGAATTAAAATAGTTTGAAAAGGTTCATGTAATCTTATTTAAACAAGTTATAAGGTTGAATATGGTCACTTTGAATGTATTCAATAATGTTTATGCCCTTATTAAACATCTGAAAATGGTTAAATCTCGTACTTGCACATCCTTGCATTGGCATACGCATTTGAGGAAATAATTACATTTTAAGTGTCGCAATGTTTATTTAAATGTTAAAAAATCTAATTATTGTATTTAGGCATGCAGGCTCAAGATTAGAGAACCTTATTCTGATGTGCGTTCCCTTATTTGAACCTTCCCTTTGATCATTTGGTGCCTCTGGAACAGGGGTTTAAGGTCGGGTATGTCACATTGAATAACGATGATGAGCTAACCCACATTATGGGATAGGAGCTAATGTGAGCTATCCTCATTAATAGTTGATAATTAAATAATGATAAGTTCTCTCTCTCTCTCTCTCTCTCTCTCTCTCTCTCTCTCTCTCTCTCTCTTACACACACACACACACACAAGGTTGAATAACTAGCATAAAGAAGAAAATAAACATTGCTAAAATAAGAACGTACTCTCATTAGCTCCATAGTGAAGTTGAGTGTTGGGCACTTCCTAAAACACTGTGGGTAGCTAGAATTTGTCATCTTTGTGAGACTAAGAAGTTTGACGATAAAAAACACTCTTATTAGATTGTCGCGCATACACCCACATCAGATTTCAATTTCAAAATATTTGTTACAATAATGACCTTCATAATATTTTAACTTAGCAAAACTATACTCGCATAGGAATGTTTTTCTTCAAGCTTTTTGAAGCACGGAAATAAAATTATAAAGCAGTGTAATTTCTTCACTTTTTTTTTCTTAAGGTCTTATAGACCAAAGTTGGTCTTATTGGATGTCATCGTCATCGACAATATATATATATGAAAATGATTTTATTTAAATATTATTATAAATTAATGAATAAATCAAACTGTATTTCAATATTTAAAATTTAATATAAATAAATAAAAATAGAGTTTAAAATAAAGTATTACCTCGTAGTATAACCAAAAACAAATTCTAACAATTTATGTTTTAAAATATTTCACATTGTAATAAAATTTAGGAGTTGTTTTAAAAACATAATGTTAGCTCGTACGTTTAAAAACAAATTAAGCAAAAATTAGAAGGCTTTGGAGAGTGTTACGAAACACGTCCAACTAACATCGCAGTGAGCAAAATTAAACATGATTTAAAGCCAAAATATATCAAAACTAGAGTTCCAACTAAGACTTAATGCCACACGTTGAAAAACAAATACAAAACCACACCACGGTCACCATCCTCCACAATCTCACTAGAACGTCCCCTTTCTTTTTCTTCGACTTAACTTATTTAAACCACCTTATACAAACAATGATGACCAATTATCGATTTCCATATACAATATTATATGTAGTTGGTATATGGACTACCACTTTAACTTTTATTACACCACAATTTTTACACCTTGCTACGTGTACTTAAGTCTTTTGTGATGTTGAATACAAATAATTAAATATGGTATACTATCTTTATTGTATCATGAGGTGGAATGATATAAATTTAAGTTTCATGTAAACAATTACTATAAATTAAAAAAATATAAAGATAATTTTCATTATTTATTATATAATATTTTAAATTTTCATAAAAAAAAATAAAATTACCAATTTTATAAACAAAGGGTTACCCATACATTACAACAAAAATCTAACTGAGCAAATTTAGCAGGTGTTTTTTACAAAATGTTTCCAAATACCTTACACCAAAAATCCAGCTGAGCAAATTTAGCAGGTGTTTTTTACAAAATGTTTCCAAATATTTTACACCAAAAATTCAACTGAGCAAATTTAGCACGGCTTTTTTACAAAATGTTTCCAAATACCTTACAACAAAAATCCAACTGAACAAATTTAGCAGGTGTTTTTCATAAAATGTTTCCAAATACCTTACAACAAAAATCCAACTCAACAAAATTAACAACTTTATTTCACAAAACATTTCAAAAAACTAAATAAAAACAATTAGCAAGTATTTTTTACAAAATATTTCCAAATACTTCTTAACAAAAAAAAACTAACTAAACAAAATTAGCAATTTTATTTACAAAATATTTTTAAATACATTACGACTCCTATTAAAATTAATATTTTTGTTACAAAATATTTTTAAACATATCACAAACCATACGGAAATTTTTTACGAAATGTTACCAAATGCATGACAACTAATAGTGTTTTAAATTGTCATTTTTATTAAATAAGGTTTAATGATTAGTTGGTACTCATTAATGATGGGTTCATAAGTCATTAACCTTTTTATATTAAGAATTTATTTAAAGAGTTAGAATATAATAGGATGTTTGTGAGTAATGTTATATTTGGAGTTCTTATAAAAAAAAATTGATTCCACCTTAAGAGCTAGTTGGACATTGATTTTTTTCTTTTATAAAGTCATTGAAATATAAGAATATATTTTTCATATTATGTCTTATTTGTATCTCATATCCATATCTATGCATTTGCAATATTTGTATACCTAGTGCGTGATTCAAGTTTAAAGGTTAAGGAATGTCACAAGTGGTATTGGAGCTATTTTTTAGGCAAAAAGTGGAGGATTTTTTGTTTCTTTTTTTCTTCTTTGTATATTTTTCAAGGGAAAGAAAGACAACACTATTTAGATCAATTTCTAAAACTTTTTGTGAAGGATGTAAAGAAACAATTGTAAGTATAAATCCCTCTCGAAAAATATCTAAGTTAAAAAAAATCATCCAATCAAAGTCCAAGAACTGGATTGTTGTTTTCGGGTATTTCTAGTGATTGATCCATGGGTTGCAGATAAAATATTTTTAGATAAAGTGCCCATATTTACTCAAACTAGTGTCCATAGATGCAGATTGGATGAAACATTTCATAATTGGGGTAAAAAAAAGGATTTTGATTAATATCGTGGGAGTTATGGCCATTTCAAATTTGTTGCCTCGAAATCATTGCCACAGAAAGGGCCTCCATTGAAAAGTAAGTTATTATGTCCCAATAGTTAGAAATTATTTCTTTAAGTGATGTGTTCTAACACCTTTAGTTAGAACATGTGTATTTAGTTCAACAAGTAAATATATGGTTGGGGAATAATACAAGTAGAAAATATAGCCCTTATTGGAAACCCTTGTAAACTTTTTTGGTAATCGTTCAAGTAATAGCACATCAGACAACACCTATATACAGAATCTCATTTCCATGTACCTTTGGGTATATATGACGTCCCTTAAGTGCACTTGAAGTCAACCTTATATAAAACTATCAAACGTCTTCTTTATATAGTACATTGAGAACAACACTTAGGATATCCTTCTCTTCTACCTATGAATCAACTAGAATAAATAAGAGCATGGTCTATCCTCCATAGCAAGAGACCTAGGAAATTACATTGAATACTACTATTGAAGACTCACACACATATCTGAGAGCTAGCACCTAATAGTCCTTTGTCCTTAAGACTCTACCAACCCTAGTCAGTTAAGGAATCCTAGGACCTATGTCTTGTATCCATTAAAAAATCTTGGGCACATGGTCAATATTTGCATGCCTCCAACATGGATGGCTTAGTAGAATAAATGCAATCAAGTATGAAAAATATTCAAGGCCTATATCCCATGGTCAACCAACTCAGTTGATATCAAACTAATCAAAAACAACTTGGTGACTTGGAATCCAACAAAACAAACCTTGTGACACTTTACGAGGGAAAAGTTCTTTAGTTGGACCTAGTAGAGAAACCAAAAAGGCATGTATCTTATAATGGGGGAGGGTATTTTTCACCACTCACACATTCACTCCTCCAGCAACTACCCCCATTTCCTCCCTCCCTTAGTCCTTAAAAATACAAAAGTGATCATGGAAAGAGATGGTCAAATGAGAACAACTCAAACTTTGGCATGATTGTGATGAGCAGTATTTCAAAGGGCACAAATGTAAGGGAACAAAAATTATTGCAAATGGATGTACCCTCGCAAGGCCACTAGGAATAAATCCTAATTCAAGACATTCCTAAACCATAATGGGAAGATGTAATCCCTCCTTCTAATGAAGAAACTACCTTACAACAAACCCCAAATTTTACTCCATGCCTTCTGAGGTTTTTCAACATTCCAAGCTTTCAAGTTGATCAGTTACATCAAGCACTACAAAGTGATTGTTTTGAATGATAGTGGCAACACCCACAATTTTATTTATAGTGGAGTGGCTAAAGAAACCCATTGCTGTGTATGTGCCATAGAAAATTTTCAAATTATGATAGCCAATGGTGGTATGATTAAGTGTGGTAGCCGATGTGAAAATGTGAAAATTTAAACGGGAAAATATCACCTCAAAACTTACATGTTTTATATTAAAATAAGCAGCTGCAATATGGTTCTCGAGGTAGAATGAGTATGCATTTTGGGGCTTTTCACCCTAGATTTCATGTATATGTGAATCCATGAATATGGGTAGCACTAGTTTTTGGCCAAAAGTGACGGTGAAAATTCAATTTTTCACTCATTCATTAAATTGAAGCCCTCAAAACTCACTTGTGCCTTATGAGTTTTGACACACATATAAAAATGAATAGTAGGGAAATATTTTATCTTTCCACCTATATTTGTTTTAAATAATAATATTATTTACTATGCAAAAATTACATTTAATGATATGTTTGTTCTTGTAAAACGCAAGAAAAGTTAACAAGTGACTTATGTGCACATAAAATAATTTAGTGATAAATACATAATTTTTGAATATATATATCTATCTATCTATCTATCTATCTATCTATCTATCTATCTATATATATATATATATATATATATATATATATATATATATATAAAATCTACACAAAATGCATTAGGGCACACAATTTTTTTTAATTTGTGATGAAAATTCTATTTTTTAAAATTTTTGAAACAGATTGTTGAAAATTTTATTACATTTTACACATGTGTATGCATGTAAACTTTTTACTCAGTAGTTACAAAATTTGAAAAACAAAAATTACCCTTTTGAAGTGCACACATTGGTTTGAGGCATATCTATATTTTGAATTTTTTTGCTTGTGTAATTTTTATGTTGTTGATGTTTCTTTGAGTTGATTTGAAGTTGTGGGAATGGTTTTGTAAGTGTAAGTTTTAAAAGAAAAAAAATCATATGAAATCATAAATAGGTAAATTATAGTCCAATGGATAGTTGATTCATTAACAAATCCATTCGTATGAAGTCCATCATATAAGGTGCACTCTAGAACAAGGATTATGCATAGAAAAAAGAGCAATAAAAATAAAAATTTTAAAAAGGGGCTAAGAACCTGCAATCGAGATATTTGCTTAATCGAGGTTTCTAAAAACCTCGATCAAGCGTTTGTGTGCATTTTGAAAATACCTCAATCAAGGGTTAATGTGTGCTTAAGCAGGATATCGATTGATATTTTTCAAAGATCGATAGAGCATTCAAAAAATGCTAGATCAAGCTATTAGCTTGATTGAGAGATCGTTCTCCAAATTTTTCATTGATTTCACATGTATTTTTTCCCTCTAACCATACACAAATCAAAGGGCACACATATGTGATAGAGCTATGCAATACAATTATGTCACACACTCATGTATCCCACATAAGGGACACCAAAACCACTACCTTGATCCCCTTACCCCTATACCACTAAACCCGTGTAAGCTCAAACACATTTAGTTAACCCATTACTTTTGAACCTACAACACATAACCCTCTAACCCAAAATTCACCTTGTAACACACATATTGACTCAACACACTTATGCAACCAACCAGACTAATTGTTAGTCACCCACAAAATCTTGGTAGCCTTTTCTATGATGGTGATTCTCACACAATAAACATAAAATATGTGCATTGATGCACCCATTTTAGGCACATAGGAAACACACCTAAGTGTTAATAAAAAGCTAAACTAACTCCATGTTTCCTAACACTAACCCCCATAACTTCAACCCCCTTTATAACTCGCATACTACCCTTGAACCCCATCACAACCCTAACCCTTAATCCACAAAAGAATTTAATGCACATAGATACCTAACACACTAGTAAGAGACAATATAATCAACTAACCAAACTAACTTACACAAATACGCAACTAATCAAACTAACTAACACACATAACCCCATAAGCCACATAAGAATTGGATTAACGTATTAAGGGTCAAATATAAGAAACCAATATATGTGATATACAATGCAAATATGGGTCTAACATAATTTATGCCAATCTACTACACTAAACCCATTACCTTTAAACACCTAACTCCCTTCACCTCAACAACTTTATATCTAATGCACTATCCTTGGATATTTTGATACATTAACCAACACACTTATGTGACCCACATAAGTGACACACACATATTAACCATGTGTAATAAAGAGTAACCCACTACCCTCATTGACTTGACCCACCCAAAAATTACTAATATTTGTAACCTTTACCCCTTTATATCTCACCCACTATCCTCAAACCCCTTTGTATTCAGGGTTGCTAGGTATTTTCTTCAGCTTATTTTGTAAATTGTTAATTGTAGTTGACATATTGGACACACATATATTACCCATGTAATAAAGTGTAACCCACTACCCTCATAGACTTCACCCACCCAAAAATTACTAATATTTGTAATCTTTACTGCTTTATATATCTCACCCACTATCCTCAAACCCCTTTGTATTTAGGGTTGCTAGGTATTTTCTTCAACTTATTTTGCAAATTGTTAATTGTAGTTGACATATTGGAATATAACCAACATTTGATCTCAATTTGTAGTCTAAGGTTTCATTGAAGAACAATAATATTATCTGTCTGACATGGGATGAATTCTTGGTCTCAATTCGCAATCTAAGAGTCCATTGAAGAACAATAATATTATGTCTTATATAATATGAATCATTTCCCAAACAAGGGGAGTTGTAATCAGGGATGATTTGAAGGAACCATACTTATTTAAAAGTGTATAAATGTTGGAGAATATTACCAATTCTTAAAACACCAACTATAAAATGATTGGTGATATTTTTCAAAAAATATTTTAATTTCCCAGGAGTTTATATCATTTACATAATGATTTGGCGATTTTTAGGGTGAAAAATTTTTATCCCATCAAAATTGGGTGAAACACGGCTTCAAAAATGCAAAATGGCGAATGTTTTTTGGGAGAAAAACATGGAAAAATAGCCCACTGGGCTAAATTTCGCCCCTAAAATTATCCTTGGTTGTAATTGTAATTATTGACTATAAATTGTAAAGTGTAATTCTAATCGTTATTGTTAATTGTAACTAAATTTAAGAATTGTAATCCCCTATTGTAAAATTAGTAATTTGTTAATCTAATTAGCATTTTCTCAAATGCTAATTGTACAATCATGAGTTGGTATTGTGAAATTGTATTTAAATATTACAATGTAACTTGTAATTGTAATTATGAAATTTAAATTGTAATTGACATCATTAATTGTAAATGACAAATGGATATAAGATAACTAACATTATAAACATTGAGCATGAGCATAAGATAAACTTATAATTTCTAACAATAAAATTGTAAATTGTAACTTGTAATTCTTGATTATATAATTGTAAATTGTGTAATTGATGGAATAAACATGGACATAAGATCAATAACGTACATGAACATAATATAAATAACATGTATATACTCATTGACATAAACATAAACATAAATAATGTACACTGATCGACATAAATATGAGAAAAAGTTAACATACATGTGGATAAATATACTTAATAAATATAAATAACATGTACACACGTCCACATAAGCAATAACATAACATAAATAACTCATGTCGACATAAACATAAGACATCATATATCCATGAAGAAAAAACGTGATACAAAATCATCCATCAAGTTCATAAAAAAATACAGGTATATATGTAAACATAGCAATAAAAATAGTCTACAACATAATCGGGCACCATCCAATATGGGGACCATGCCCTTGATGGGATGTGTCAGCACCCCCACCACTAGTACCTCCTCCACCATATCTTAACACCCAAAAATTGATCACCTAGATGATTCCCCTTAGCTACATCAATCATGTATCCCTTTTACTAAAGTTTGGCCTCCACCAACCCAAAAACCTTAACTTTATGACCATATTGACAAAAATAGTTATTTCTCCACAACAAAAATGAAGAAATTATCCCAAAAATACAAAAAGAAAAGGAGAAAAAAGGGGTAAACAATCAAAACTTAAAAAGAAGAGAAGGAAAATCTAAAACCATATTCCAATACCATGGTGTGCCCAAAACCAAGGGAAAAGTTACCATCGGTCAAAATTTCTATAAACAGATGGGTGGAGGCCCTTGTTTGACATTGAATTTTATTCCCTACTAAAACTTTGCCCAATTCTCTCCAAACCCCTAAGCTACCCATGTTGGCTCGGAGTCCCATTATTGTTGAGAGTGGAAACTTATGAGTTTGAAGTGGAGAATCATCAACCCTTGGATACCAAGAGAACCATTTCCTACACAGTTGCAAGGCCCCCATTGAGGTAACAATTCTTTGTACCACCCAATCTTGGTATAATAAAAGAAATGAAATTCCTATTGCATCAGTGTGTTTCTTATGTCTATGTTTTTCAATGCATACAATTATTCTTGGTTTACTGTAGTAATTTTATTTGTTTTAGTGTAGTTATTTTATTCTTGTTCAGTTTTATTTTCCTATGCATATGTTACTAAGACTTTCAGGTCTTAGTAGGTGCTTTTTTGTACCATCTAGTGAGAAATCACTAGCTACAGATTGGAAACTCCAACCGGGTATATATTCATTGATCTATGGTTTGGTTAGATCAGTGCTTAATTTCAAGTTTTCTTACAAATAAGTTCAGTTTTTTTGTATAATTTATTTCTTATTAGAGACATTTGACATCTTTTGTTAAATATGGAATACAAAAACCATCCTATTCTGACTAGTCAGGCCTCTGCGAATGCAGAATTTAGTCTTTTATTTTTATTTCTTTCAATCAAACAGGGTCCCATCACATATGTTTTCTGGATTGGAGCAGCTCAGTCACCCATTTTGGTCCATAGAGAGCAACTTAGTCACCCTTGGGGCCCCAAAACCTATGACTTTCACTCGCATATCCAAATTGTGCCTTTTCTACCCATTAGAGCATCTTAGCCACGTTGTTTTGACAAGAAAGTGTGACTTATTCAAATAGTTTTTCTCAAAAGGAGCAAACTTCCTCCTCAACATCAGGTTGCACCCTTTCTACCAGAAGGAGCGGCACAATCACCCTTAACTACCCGATAGGAGAGACCCCGTCACTCAATTGTCCTCGATAAGAGAAACTTTCCTCCCCAGCTTTAGTCGCTATATTTTTTGGTCTTGGTGTGCCCTAGTTTATTAGACCTGCCCAAAGTTTACTACTCAATTGCCCCTTGTGGACCGATAAGAGTGACTTGGCTCTATTCGGATTCTTCCCTATCTTGTCACACCTGTTTGGCAGGATTGTTACTATCAAGTCGCTTCTGCCATTTTTGTTAGAGAGATCCATCCCCCTGGTTTCTTGTTTCATGTTTAGTTTCCTGATTTATCATAGATGAATGAGTTTGTGGGTTGTTTAACGTCATTGTATGCTCTCCCTCTGTACTTAGTGCAATCGACTGCGATCAAAAGCTGACTGATTACTGATTGGGAAAGTTTGATATAGTTACAACCTTCTTTTGTGTTTTGCACAACATGTTTGTTTGTTACAGTTTTTTTGGTTTTTGGAACGGTTGGCTTAATATTTGGATCAAAATTTATTATTTGAAAATTGAATATTTGCAAATGAAATAAAGTTTTTCCCAGTTCAGTTGCTTATCATAGCATCATTATTTTCAGTATTTACTTTCTAGTTGCAAACGCCATGATTTACACACAAAAGCACATCCTAATAAGTACAACACTTATTTCATAACCCCAAGTTAAGCCTAAAAATTTATCTTAATCAAACACACATTAAATTCACTTAAGGAATGCAAGAACATTGTAGTTAGGTAGGGCCCTATGGGTAGGCATCCAAATAACCCCACTATGTCGTTTACATCTAAAATATAGTTGTTTACTCACAAGGAACCAAAACCCCCTTGTATTTTTTAGCATGGTTAAAACAAATTTGTTAGAAGGCGTCTCCCTTAGGAGGTATAGTCATTATATTGGTTCTAGAAGGCTAGGTGGAATGCCAATCTCCACTTAATTTTAAAGGACACCTACTTGTAGTCCTCATTTCATTATCAGCGGCCATACGAGTGTGAAGCAGTGAAAGGACTAAATAAACATATTTACCTTTTTGGACATGCCATGAATGTGATATCCTAGTTTCCATTCATATAGGGAATTTTTACCCAAGATCCCCCTCAGTAGGGGGATATCCCTTATCCACTTTGGTATTCAAATCTATATTGTTTAACCACAAATTTTATCACCCTATAGAGGATAAGGATTGTGAAGGCGTAGCTATTAGTTATGTTTTTGCATGCTCCCACACCTCATAGGTTAGTGAGTCTTTTTTATTTTTAGGTAGTGTTGCTTGTTGTATTTCTATGAATTTTTTTTGTCGCTCACTTGCTGCAATACACAGTTGCAGTAGATTTTTCGAGATTCATTTTTGGCATAAGTGCCACTCTTGTTGAGAGATATCCTTTTGCACACTTGGTTGCATTAGTATTTTTTATAATTTTCAGCCCCTATTTAACTATCACCCCTTTGTCACCTTTTCTCCTCCAAGGTTCTCTCATGGGATTAAGGGGAAGTCACCGCAATTCAATTCCTTAAATTATTTTTGTCACATCCTAGGTCAACACCATTCTCTATCTACAAAACCATTTTTTGAGAAAGTTGAATTTGAAATTGATCATTACCACTCAGAATCCTCATCCACACATAGCCCCATGGTTGGTCACGTCCCTTCGTTAGGCGACACTAACCTTGACCCCTTGTTTGGAGGGTTGGTTGTAGGTAGCTCTGGTAATGGAATATTTCCCTCTGGGAACCCACCCTCAGGAAACCTTCCTCCATGGAACCCATGTCAAGGGATCCCTTCTCTAGGGAAGCTACATCCTAGGAATCGAAATCCATCAAAACCACCCTAGAGGAACCCATCGCTTGGGAACCCACCTGCAATGAACCCACCACCTCGAAACCCATCGACAGGAAACCTAACTATATGGAATCCAATCATAGGAAACCCACCCTTACAGAACCTAGCCATGAACATACTTGTCATAAGGGGGAACCCATACACCAAATATTTCTCAATGGGAAACAGCTCCTCTAACCTCCCCTCCCCCTTAGGGAATATGAATGTCAAACCCTCCTCTAGGGAGCCCCCCTTTGACTTTACCCCCACATGGAGCCTTTATTCCTACAAATTTCATTTCATGGCTAGCCTTAACCTTCCGTATTTGGCATGATTGACCAATGACCCAATTCGACACGATCCTACATGACGTCCAATGCCCACTAATCTTCCCTTGTATATTCCTAAATTCAAAGGGAAATTTGGGGAGGATATTCAAAATCACATCATGTCCTTTTACATGTGGTGTTCCTCAAACTCCATAGTAGATGAATTTTTTATTCTATGCCTCCTACATAGGACCTTCACTAGTGTTGTGGCTAAGTGCTACATTGACCGGCCTCATGACGCCCACTCCAACTTCACATCATTATCCTCCACAGTTTTTCATTTCTTCTATACACCCATGATTTACGATGCTAACATCAAAATATTTTAGTCCTACAGACTAAATACCACTACCCATATCATGGACCACATCCATGAATAGCGCATGTGATCTAGTTTATGCAAGATCAAGATAGATAATAGGATTTCCTTGACATGTTCTTAGAGTCACTTATTCCATCCATTTCCAAGGATGTTACATTTAAACATCCACACATGGAAGAAGAGGCAATCCATAAATCCCAACAGTTTGACTTGATTAATGCCCAGTTAGGTTACCTTTACGTCATCTTTCCAGATGCCCCTCATGGAGACTGCTCACTAAAGGACCCACCACAGGCATCACATGTCGCATATAGTGTCATTGCTTATGTTTCATCTCTACTCCAACCCTATGCACATATCCCTCCCACAGTGACCCTCACATATAATAATATCACCAATATTATGTATCCTTTAATAGGGTCCTTCCCCATCCTAGGTGGCACCCAAACCTATCTAGGGAAACCTTGCATTCTAGAGAGACACCCCCTTATGTTCCTCCATCCCTAACCCCTCATTTCCATGGCCCAACTTATCAAGGAAACGCCTATGAGAGCACTCCTCAAGGATATGTACCACATCCAACAACTAACCCTTATTATCCTTTCCCAAACCATCTGCTAGTTTCCATAGCACCAACGCCCCCTTAGGGAATTTCCTCACCCCAACGATAAGTTTATTCTCAACAAATCCATCCACCTAACCAACCCTCCCCTAATAACCAACAAGGATAACCCAATAGAAGGTGAGGGAGGAATCACATAAATAAACAACACAAGGGAGGGGGAGGACCACGTCCTAACCCCCCAGGTAATAATGAATTTAATATAGTGAATCAAGACCCTAATCAACCACCTAGGAAAAGAAAGAACCCATAGTTGTGAAATAACCACTCATGTTCCTTGTGTAATGCCTATGGACACTACACTCACCATTGCCCCCACTTAGCCATATCTCAACGGCTTTGGGACGAGGATGACCGCCACAATTCCATGGTTTCTCCTTAATCGCAGCCTAATCCATCTCATCCATCCCATCCTCCCATGTTTTTGAAAAACCCCTTTCCCACTCAAGGGGCAGTGACAACATAGCCTATGACACAATATGCAACATCCTCAAGTCAACCCTCTAATTAGAGAATTCAAGACCTATTTACATTTTCCTCTAATATCAACTTACAAACTCAGTGAAACTAGTACAGTTTAGCCCACAAGGATGATCCCAGTAGCAATATTGTTGAATCCCCCCCTGTCGACCCATCTTTGTAGCTACCCCGGCCCTTAGATGACATGAACCTTAAAACCTCAAAGTTTTTACTACATCAATTCATGAACAATGATAATGATCACACCATTCCCAATTATAGCATTATGGATAACTTGGCCCAGTCCCCTGCTACTATGTCTACTTTGGAAGTTCTTAGGAACTATCCCACACAATGTAAATCTATGTTATCCACATTAGGAACCATTGACCCCACATATATGTGTTTGATGACTTTCGATTTGGATTAGTTAGAACCCAAGATTCCCTCATCCATCACATTCCAAATCCCTATGATGATATGGAAGATACTCATCCATCAATGCATTGACGATGAAGTAGAATCCACATGCATCATGTCCACCTTTTTCTGGTAGAATCTTGTGTCACTCAAGTTATAGCCATCCTCGACTTCCTTATGGGCCTACAATTGTCACATTCCCAACCTTGGGGAATTTCGTTGGACATACCTATTGAGTTGGCTAGTAATATTGTCCTTATAGATATCAAAGTGGTCAACGCTCAACTTGATTACAACCTCCTCCAGGGATTTAGTTACATCTACGCCATGAAAGTCATCGTGTCCTCAGTATTTTTGTCTTATGATGTTCTCTCAGGAAGGGAAGGTCATCAAAATAGACCAATTGACCTATTACTATCCCAAGGGACTAGCTACCCTAGAAAAAATCATCCCCATTGTGGAAAATTCCATCAACAATGCCTCTATCCCCTCACTATCCATCTTGGGGCCATGAATTTTTGGGTAGGCCCCCATGACCGCCACTTTTTCCACATTACCACTACCCCTGAAAGCTATATAAATATATGATATTTGCACCTTTTCTTTTGATATAGCTACACCTCAATATCATCCTCACCCACTGCCTCAATCGCAACCGATGTTGAATCCTATCCCCAATCAGTTTCCGAGAAACCAATGGGGAGTTGCGACCATTCGACAAATACCCTTCATGTTCCCTTATTCAAGAATTGTGAGCACACCCATCATGGAACCCCCAACCTCTCAAGTTTAAACTTGGGAATTCTATTTTGGCACCTCACAACACAAAATCCCACCCCCACCCCACAAGTCATATTAACGCCAGCTCAACCCATTGATACTTCCAACATACCACCCCTAGTGTATCTATGTCATCCCTCATTTCTTGTGCCCACTTGGACCACATCGAAGGATTCCCCTAGAAAACCACCACGTCCTCCCAAGAAGAAGGCAAGGGGAAACACAATCAGCAACCACCCCAATCAATAATTAGAGTAATGGTGTAAGAACACAATCAACTATGTCATATCGAACACCATCACCTTGCGCATTGTGTGACATCATCGGTCATGCTATCTCAGAACTGTATACAGTTTCCTATGTTACCGATGTATGTCCAAACACTAGATGACAAGGAGAACATCTTCATGGTTCATGTCTCAAACCCCAGTTAGTTGAAAAACAAGTCTCTGTGGACCTACCATCCATGTGTGATCTGCGACCTATATGACCACTACTCCCATCATTTCATCGACTTAGCCAACTACCACGCTGTCTTGGTTAACTTACGAAAGCTCTCTTTCGAATAAAAAATTACAGCTGTAAAAAATATCCAAACCCTAACATCCTCTTTGAAAAAGGTAAAAATCATTTATGCTATCTAAACATATGCTTATCCATCTACATCATTAGACGTTATTGACCCTTCCAGTATCACCATTCGATCCTTCCTTAATGACGAAGAAATCCTTGAAGCCCTAATGAAGCCTGAATTCCCTTGGGATGACATGCACCATCGAGTGTACTTCATTCCAGAGGAGTCGTGGAGAAGTCAAGAACACATACATCAAATCTATTCACTGTGGAGTCAAAATACCTCCTCCCTCATCGCAATGTTGATTGGTTCAAGCATCCAATCCAAAACTCCATTGCCTTTGAGGAAGGAAACATGGATAACATCTCACCTACTACCCTAGTAGACATATCTGTCAAGAACAACATTGTTGAAAACATCATGCTAGGTGCCTCATGCACCCCTAAAGATGGTTGATGGAGAGTAAATTTGAACCTCTAATTGGAACTTAATGAGGGTGTTTTAGCCGTATTTTTAAGGTACATTTATTTTTAATTCTCAACTATCTCCCTATTCTATCATTCCTTCTTCTCCATTCCCCCGCACTCTCATGTTGATGGCGCACTTGTTGGAGTGGTGCTTGCGCTTTGATGAGTATATTTGATGAAAAATATTGGGTGTATTATGTATGTATCTATACTCTTATGTACATATTCTCTGTAAGTCTAAATATAATAAATCCATGTGTGAAAGGCTTGCATTCCCATGCTCATGCATAACTAGTTTTCATGTATTTGGCTTCCATTTTGAATCAGTTGTATATCAAATTTGTATGAAGGAATTTCTATGATGTTTAATGATTTTGGGGTAGACTTTTGAATTTTGTTTATGTTATTTATATTCCGTGTCATTATCAGAACCATTCAAACTACTTTTCATGACTCAAAATCGAGTTATTAATACCATTTCCCTTAAGCAAATTCAATCAAAGTTAACATATAGATGGTGCGCCTCATAACCAGTTTGAAAAGATTAATAACCATGAATAATTAAATAAATTGATGTATTATATGCATCCCCATACTATATTCTGAAATTTGGGAGGGTCCTACTGCATTTGGAGAGACAAAAGTGTCATCTGCCCATTGGAGTTTTAACATCGATTTCCTAGTGTTTATGTCCTTCTTTCCCTCTAGACAAAAGAAAGTTGCAGAAGAATTCAAAAAGTGTATGAGGATGAATAATATGAATTAAGATGTCATAATACCCCTAAATCTCTTACATGCAATATTTTTAAGTTATTTGGGTGCATTTGGGTCAACTTGGGTTTCACAAGTCTAAAGCTAGAAATTGGCCAAAATTGTGCAAATTTGAATATCATGTAAAAATGAGTTTTTTTATTCGACCATTGAGTGTTTGAGGTATTTTAGGATATTTTAAATCCAATAAGGTCCTTACATAATAAATTTGGAAATGTTCGATGGTGTTTGGAACCAAACCAAGAAGAACTAGTTTATTACTTTTTCCTAGTTTTGAAATTAGACAAAGTATTGAAGGAGGAGGTATGTGAACCGTTTTTGAAAGGTTCCTAGTCAAGTAATATTAAGAAACCTCATACATCAATTTTTCAATCCTATCAGAACCTAATATCACTTCCCTTGATCTTCCCAGTTGTCTCAAGTATGAAAAATATTCAAGGTGTAGGTCCCATGGTCAACAAACTCTTAGTTGATATTAAACTAATTAAAAAAAACTTGGAGACTTGGAATCCTTCAAAACAAACCTTGTGACACTTTACGAGGGAAAGGGTATTTAGTTGGACCTAGTAGAGAAACAAGAACATGATGAATTTTATAATGTGGGAGGGGATTTTCACCTCTCATATATTCCCTCCTCCAACAACTACCCCAGTCCATCCCCCTCTTAGCCCTTACAAATACGAAAGTGAACACAGGAATAGGTGGCCATATGTGAACACCTTAGAATTTTCCATAATTCTGATGAGCAATATTTCAAAGGGTACAAACATAAGGATAAAAAATTATTTTAAATGGATGTACCCTTGCAAGACCACTAGGAAGACAATCTAATTCAAGTCATTCCTAAACCATAATTGGAAGATGCAATCACTCCTTATAATGAAGAAACCACCTTGCAAGGAACCCCAAATTTTACTCCATGCCTTATCGGGTTTGTCAACCTCCCAAAATTTCAAGTTGATCGGTTACATCAAGCACTACAAAGTGATTTTTTTAACTGATGGTGGCAAGCCTCCACAATTTTATTCACAAGGGAGGGGCTAAAAAACCATTGTGATGTATGTGCCATAGAAAATTTTCAAATTATGATAGCCAATGGTGGTATGATGAAATGTGGTAGCCAATATGAAAATGTGAAAATTCAAATGGGAAAGTATCACCTCAAAACTTACATGTTTTATATGGAAATAAACAGTTGCAATATTAATCTTAGGGTAGAATGGTTATGTATTTTGGGGCTTGTAATCATAGATTTAATGTATTTTTACATGGAATTCTCTAAGTAAAGGTAGAGACATACCCTCAAGAGGATTACCTTTGGTTCCCTTAAAATATCACATGGACATAATGGAAATATGAAAAATAGTTTTTCAGAAAGATGTAATGAAAATATTAGAAATTTTGGAAACATGCAATGGAAATATACGAAATTTTGGAAAGACATGATGCAAATATGAAAAAATTCAGTCAAATGCAATGGAAATATGAGAACTATTGGAAATATGCAATTTCATGTTTTTGTAGTTTAATGCATCTTATAGTATTTTCAACATAGATTTTAGTCATGACCTCCATTTTGGGCATGACTTATCCTATTGGAATGGTCTTACCAAGATATAGAAATTTGTTTTTGTAATTTGTGTGATATTGATTATCTTTAATTTCATATTTTTCAGAAGGAAAATATCAGCACATTGTCAATGGCTCAACAGGTCAAGTTGAAATTTAGGAATGTCCCATAAACTTGGTAACACAAACTTCAATCTAATGTGTTTGAAAAATAATTATCAAGGTGACCAAGGTCATAACTCATGAAAATGTATCAAACTTGGGAAGTAAACTTAGACAACTTATTAAGTTGTCGATTGACTTTTTTATGTTAATCTATTTTCTAAAATGCTTTAAATTTTTGTATATTGGAAACTTGTATATCTTGTAGTACTGGCATTTAGGTGCAAATGATAAAAAAATATATTATACATTTTAATATGAATACATGATGTATGAAAGACTGAATAAGGAAAACATAGATGCTAGACACCATGGTAAGTGGGACCCATTGATATAGAAATTGATTAAAGCAAAAGCACCATAAATCTGATCATTAATGTAAATGGAATCAAGTGATTTTTTTTAGATAAAGAGAAAAGAACAATTATGTAAAGGGAATTTAATGGTCTGGGAATAGTATCCAAGAGTCAGAATGAGTTGGAAGGACAAAATACATGAACATATTTTATAAATAGGTTTTTCCTAATCAAGTGAAGAGGATTTTAACCTACGAAATTTTGTGGACATTTCTATGGAATGTTAAAGATAAGAAGCCATTGTTGGCCATGTTGTTTGGAGGCGAACATCAATTTTAAGGCTCTAATGTGTAGAACTCGTATTACTTTGTTGAAATTTTAAAAATTGTGTAAGAATGTTCTTTTGCAGTGTAGTGTAGTGTAGTGTGGCTAATGTTTTGAGACAGAAAATTTGAAATGACTACAATTATGACAACATTAATAAGAATATGTATTATGAACAAATTATGAAATGCCACATCCAATCTGCATGTAATAGAATTGGATTGACTAAAATATGCCACTTCATTAAAAATGATAATTTTCAATCCATGTGGTTGTTATTAAAAAAACCCTAAAACAACTAATTTTAAATCAACAATTACTCCAATTATCGAACTATGATTTGGTCATTTTTTTCTACAACTTGGGTCTTTTTCAAAGGAATTTTGATCTGCATCTGGTTTATTCAATTTCCATAGAAATTTTTAGAAATGGATCTAAAGTGCATCATCCTCTTTTCTCCTTAAAAAATATGATGTTGGCCCTAGGTAAGGATAGGCGGAATTCAACCATGACTCTACTCAGGAATATGAATATTCTGGTCACATGAAGTAGGAAATTATGGTGGAGGAAGAGCTACAACAAAAGAAGCATTTGTAGAGGAAGATGCGATAGAAGCAGTCGTGAGGGAAGAGTTTGCGACAAAAGGGAAGCTACAATGAAAGAATCCACAATGGAAGGAACCGCGATAGAATAAGACATGTAGAGGGACATCCCAAGAAATCATGGTTAAGAAGTCACTTCGGATAATGCATGCTTTGGAGAATAAAGTATATTTGTATTTTGGGCTAATAGTGCCTACTAACAGTTGCAACAGAATGTACGAGAATAGGAATGACAACCTGTTGGCTAACAGAATTGATTCGGTTGACTACGAACTATAAGAGTCTATAAATAGGAGAACCTAATATGTGTGCGGGTTATATACATACATCTCGGTTGGTCTTTGTTATTCTATGTTGTTTGTTGTCTATTTGTAGAGTTGAAGAGTTGTAGACTGTAGAGAAAAGAGAGTCAATCCAAGATGTGTGTGGATCGACAGTAGGGTGAAGGAGAGGAAACCTTAGAGACTTGAGACTAGAGAGCATGGGAGGAGAGAGAATTCTGTATAGATTGTAGAGAATATCTAGAACTAAGTCTGCAAGCTGAGTGGGAAGGAGAAAGGTTCCATATGTTTCTCATGCCAGATGAAGAGCCCCTTTGTGGTTTTTCCTAGATGGGTTTCCTTGTTAA
This sequence comes from Pseudotsuga menziesii, assembly GCA_001517045.1. Classification (NCBI taxonomy): domain Eukaryota; kingdom Viridiplantae; phylum Streptophyta; class Pinopsida; order Pinales; family Pinaceae; genus Pseudotsuga; species Pseudotsuga menziesii. Next base: position 750,311 of record LPNX010881730.1, on the reverse strand, counting down.
ATGTTGTCTATGTGTATATTTGATGAATGTGCTTATGTCGAATGACTCTATGTTGTGAATAAATGTATGTGTATTTTTTTCTTATGAACAAGTCCTTATATACATATGTCGTACTGTTGTTAGTTGGAATCGCTAATAGGGAATTATATTAATTGTTGTAATATCTGTCGATGGGTGAGTAGAGTAATATCTTGAATGCACACAATAAGAGTAGGTAATATAACCACCGACTTCGATCGAGCAAGCTAGTAAGGTTCTAAGGAAGAGGAAATCTTTGCACAACTGCATAAACCTAGTTCTCGTAGTTACCCATAAGAGATATCTCGGGTGACACTGCATCTACGTTGCAGGTGCTGCCAACTAAGACCTGCTCTGTTGGGTCAATATTTTTTTAAAAATTGTCCAATTTTGGAATTTTAAGAATCCCAAAAGTTTCTTAAGATACCAAATCCATTTCTACCATCAAAATCAATTATAGTAAAAATTTGATTTTACAAAATAAAAATACCAAATTTAAATAATAATAAAAAAAACTATGCCATCCAAATTATTAACATCTACAACATAAATTAATAATTGTTTTTTATGTATGTAACTTATATTCAAAACCCATATAGACATGTTCTCCGCGGAGGGAGATAAAATGGAGTGCGTGTGGAATTATTATTAACCTTTCATTGAAGCGAAACCATGTTATATGATACATCAAAACGTATATTCAAAACCCATATAGACATGTTCTCCACCAAGGGAGAGAAAATGGAGTTCGCGTGTAATTATAATTAACTTTTCGTTGAAGCGAAACCTTGTTATATGATATATATCAAAACGTAAATTATGCTTAGAGTGCCATTGTGAAGTTGGCATTTGACCCAAAATAGTTAGCTACACATTCTCACTAGGGTGGTGGGCTTTTTTTTATTGCGTGGCTTGGTTTTTGAATTAGGTATTAGTTGGAGCTCTAGCTTTTAAAATCTAGATTTTTATCAATTCTTGATTGGTCAAAAAAGCTAGATTTTTATCAATTCTTGATTAGTCAAGGGGTTATGGGTGAATTCCAAGAATGAAAACTAGGTTCATAAGACTTTTTATTGATTTTAAAGCTCAACTTTATAGTAGCTATAATGTATTTAGTAACATTGTGTAAAAAAACTCTTGATTTTACTTAGCTTGATTTTTAGTTATGTTTATTTAGTAACTTTTTTGTTAAAAAAGCTCCTGGATTTTGTTAATCTTAATATTAGTTGTCATGTATTTTGTAACACTGTGTACAAAATCTCTTAATATTGCTTTTGTGATATATTTGGTATCATTAAAAAAAAATAGTAACTTTTATTATTTTTATTAAATTTAGAAATATTATATAAAATTATTTAGATAGGTGTTTTCTTATAATATGAGGTGAGGTAAGATTTTATTGAAAACAAATATTTTATTTTATTTATATAATAAATTAAATTATTAAATTTTATAATATAAAAAAATTATATCTATTTTTTTATGAATTTATAATTTTTATTTATACATAATAATTATTTAAATAAAATTAACATTTAATTTTTTAAATTAATATTAGTCCATAATAATTCATAAAACTTAGAATTGATATATTATTAAAACTTAGGATCAACAATAAATAGTACACTTTTTAATTACAAATTCTAAACTCCATAAATATAAGCCAAAAAAAAATCACATAATAAAGTTATTATACCATATTTAATTATTTATATTCAACATTCCAAAATTTTGGAGTCGTTTATTCAACATTTAAAAATCTACGTTGAGAAGCCTGCATAAGAAGGCAAAAGGCACGGCACAACAGATCGAGAAGCTCAGGATGGGATCGACAGTATCTCTCGTTGGTAAAGCCACGAGTGATACTCGTTTGCTCTGCTCACCCTCTGCGCTGAACTGGTCTGCACATTTCTTTTAGATAGAAATTAAGTGTTGCAGCTGTACACTGTATGTGCAATTTCATAGATTTTTTGTTTGTTTGTGCAGGGACAGTAAAGCCACCAGTCCTCACCAGTAATAAATGCAGATTTTCTGCAAGCTCCCAGGGAGATTTTTTCAGTTGCAGGTTGAGTCAAGCGATCTCTGGTGAACGTGCGATATGGATGAACACGTGCTAGGCATTATTCAAAGCTACATGCCGGAAGCACACATAGAGCACTCGCCTCAGATCAATGGCTCATTCAAGATCCGTTTACCAGTGCCTGCGAACGAGATGCATAGATACGAAGATTTGAGAAAAGCTCTGAAAGATTCTGGAGATAAGCCAGTTTGCACCAGTTGCCATCAAAGGAACACCAAGTTCAGATACTTTGACAACAATGCATCCAAGGTTTTGCAAGCCAGGTATAAATGTCTGGATTGCAATAATTATTTTACACTCGGAGGAAAGCAATATTCTAAAGATCAGAGTAGCAGCAGTAGCATCGCTGATCAAAGTAAAAAGTCAAAACGTTACATGGACTTGGATGAATCCGAAATGGAGATGGAGAGTGTAGAGGCAAAACGAATGAGGCATTGGGCATTGGGTAACAGCAGTAGAGGCAGCATGAGTGGCACCAACAATGAGTTTCATCCATGGCCTACTGTTCATTCATCAACTCCTCCTTATCAGTATCCCAGACTTGAACTTATACCGCACCAACAACAAGAACAGTTCAGCCATTTCCAGCCACAGGCTCCTTATGCAGGGACTCAATATTTGAGTCATTTTCCTCTTTTTGACAACAATTTGATGCAGGCTTCTTCTTCTAGTGCAGTCATTGGTCTCAACACAGCTGGATTTCGGCTTCCATGGCACAATGCAACTAGGAGCTCTCAAGACAATATTGATCAGTTGAACCCACACACTCACCCATTGACCGTGCAATCAAAGATGGATGTTGCTCCTGTAGCCACTTTCAACAATGTGTATCCTGCAGGTCCAAAATCAAACGATCCCAGCTTTGATTATTTGTCCAATATTTTTGATAAACAGAGAGCTGGACAGATTACGAGCCAATCTAATCTGAATGAAGACACCAATGCTGGTGATGACTTAAAGGCTTTGCTAAAGAGTCCCGGGAGAGAATGTTCCACCGATATCTGGACTCTACTCAATGACGAGAAGCCACAATGATTAAGATAGTATGTGAGTTTGCTTTTTATTATATTTATAGGTATCAAGGATTTTTCTCCTACAAGTTTTTATTTTTCTAAAATAATTGGTCTACGATCAATTATTCTATGTTGCATGTTTCGGCGAAGTATAAATTGCATATCTACTCCATTATTCCGGAGATTGTTGTTTTTGTTTTTCCCAATTTTTTCATTTGCTCTGTCACAGCTGAGATTTATGACGGGAACTTAGTGAGCTCAGTTGTTGTACTGGTAAAGGGCATGGTTGTTATAACTGTTTTTCCCATTTTTTTCATTTGCTCTCATAAGAAAATCTACTTTTCTCATGCCACCATTGCCATTACCTACCACGGAATTTCGACAGAGCAAGCTGGTCTGATCCAGTTGATTTTATTTGTGAGGCTATTTGAGTTTTTATTTGAGGACGCTGTTGCTCAGTATTATTATATCTAGTTCTTCAGTACAGCAGAGGTAATTCTGAAACTTTTCTCTTACTATCATACTGGCCACCGAATTGCCTACTCCTGGAATTGGCCCAGAGGGCAGTATATTTATGATTCCAGTTTTCTTTTTTTGCATGGATGATTCCAGTTTTCTTTGTGGCCGGCTCCCGGGTTCCAAATTTTTTAAAGTAGTCAAAATTTTCAAAATTGTTAAATTTTGAGTCTTAAAAGTTTCTTAAGGTGTTGAATCCATCTCTATCATCCATATTAAATATAATAGAAGTTTGAAGACGATGGAGATCAAGTTGTGAATAGCAGCTGTTGTTTTAACTTAAAAAAAATTAAAACTTAGTGGAATGCATACTATGTAATAAGACTTTTATTTTTTTGAAGTATGGAAGGGTATTTACTCAGGATTAAATGATATTCTGATAGTTTATGATGCTGGTTTTTAATACCAGGCTTGCTGTAATAGCTTTTTGTGTTGAACACATGGTTATGATGCTGGGTTTTAATACCACTTCTGCTGTAATAGCTTTTTGAGCTGAACATAAGGATATGATGCTGGTTTTTTATGCCACCTTTACTGTAATAGCTTTTTAAGCTGAATATATGGAATAAATGATCACTTATCAAAATATTGATAGTGGATCATCCTCACAATGTATTTTGTACATATATATATATAATATGAATTTTTTCTTTGGAAAAAAAATAATAAAAGTTTGATTTTAGAAAAGAAAAATATAAAATTCAAAAAAAATGGTATACCATCCAAATTGTCAAATTTTTAAATGTCTACCACATAAATTATAAATTCTTATGTATAGGACTTATATTCAAAACCCATATAAACATGTTCTCCACGGAGCAAGAGAAAAATGGAGTTCCTGTTTAATTATTATTAACTTTTCATTGAAGCGAAACCATGTATATGATATATCAAAATGTATATTCAAAACCCATATAGACATGTTCTCCACCAAGGGAGAGATAATGAAGTTCGTGTGTAATTATTATTAACTTTTCATTGAAGCGAAACCATGTTGTATGATATATCAAAACGTAAATTATGCTTAGAGTGACATTGTGAAGTTGGCATTTGAGCCAAATAGTTAGTTTCACATTCTCACTAGGGTGCCACGGTGGTGGGCTTTTTTATTGGCTTTTTATGGCGTGGCTTGGTTTTTGAATTAGGTATTAGTTGTTAGTTGGAACTCTAGGCTTTAAAAGCTAGATTTTTATCCACTTTTTATTAGCCAAGGGGTTATGGATGAATTCCAAAAATGGAAACGGTAAAAGTCTTTTCACTCAGCTTTATATTAGTTGTAATGTATTTAGTAACATTTTGTAAAAAAACTCCTAGCTTGATTTTAGTTGTGATATATTTAGTAACCTTTTGTAAAAAAGCTCCTAGATTTTATTAATTTTAAAATTAGTTGTCATGTATTTGACTTTGTACAAAATCCTTTAATATTGTGAGTTTGTGATATGTTTGGTATTATTTAAAAACAAATTAATTTTAATTATGGGGGAGATTCAATCACTTTAGACCATATAAATAAAAAATATTAAAAATGAAGACTTAAATAAAATATAAAGAAAATTAAACTAGTATAGATTTATTTTAAACTTTATTAAGTATCTAGAAAATTTTAAATAGTAAAAAAAATATACACCTCAAAAAAAAATCTAAAATACCTCAATTTTAATATTTTAATAAATATAACTAGATGTAAAACTTATAAATCATTACAAATTAAAATGATAATCCATATACAAATTATAATGATACTCTATTTACCAACTTTTTCGAATTCAATAATTGGTCCTCATTACATTGTTAGATTGAATGTGTTTTCTTATAGTAATTTTGTTTTCTTGAAAAAAACTGCTTCCATGTGCTTTCGTATTCGTTTTTCAACGTGTAGCTTTTGCATAAGGCCTTAGTTGGAATTATATTCTCCAAGTTTAATTTTGTTAAGCTTGATCTTAATTGTGATGTAACACTCTCCATAAAGTAGTTATTACTTTAATTTATTTTTGGTTGTAAGAAGAAATTATATTTTGTTTTTAAAAATAACTCTTAATTTTGTTTATTGTTTTTATTAAACTTTGAAATATTATAAAAAAGATGTGGATTAGTTTGTTTTTTCTACTAGTAATTTAATTTATGTTAAAATTTAATTTATTAAATAATAAATCTATCTATCTATATATATATAATTAATTTTTAAAATAATTTAAAATAATTTTATATGATTTATAAATAATAAATAAAACAAAATTGAAATCATTAAAATTAATTAATTAATATATAATAATAAAATAAAATAAATAATTGTTATTATTAAATTTATTAATTTTTCTTTCTCTACCATATAAGAATAATATAATTAGCATTTGCACCAAGAGGTGCAAAGGAACCCAGAGAAGGTAAAAAGATTGAGTCTTTTTGTAACTAAACTTTTTTGACTTACCTTGGGAGATTGGAAATTACATTTTAATAATACTTTTGTGGGTACTATTGACCCGACTTACAACTTAGGTTTTACCTCAAGACATTGATGACTAAATACGTCAATGACATCCCTGACCACAAGATCAACGTATCTCTCTCCCCCTCTCCCCTTATCTCTCTCCGTCTCCCCCTCTCCCCTCTCCCCCCCCCTCTCCTCTCTCTCCCCCTACTACCCCCCTCTTTCTGTGGGCGTGTCCCTCTGTAATGAATGAATTTTTTACCACAAAATAAGGATTTTTTCTTATTTTGACAAATTGTTTTGATTGAATCTCTAATTTTTACTATTAAACGTACCAATACTTCTCTTGAATTTAGTCTTTAACTTTAATACCATTTATTAAAATATTAAATTATTTAGTTAATTTATCCAAAAAAATAAAATAAAAGATACAAGATTAAGATAAATGATATAATGTAATAATTAAAATCATTAAATATAAGTTATAAATCCATGAGTGCTATAGTGTATAAATTGGATTTTTATTTATATTCTAAAATAAGATAATTAAATTGTCTTTTTATTTAATTAAATGACAATTATTTAAAAAATATTTAAAAGCTAATTGCTTATATTAACCAGTCACTTCTCCTCTCAACTTGGGAGATTGAAAATTACATTTTAATAATACATTTGTGGGTACTAATGACAACTGAGGTTTTACCTCAAGACATTGATGAATAAATACATCAATGCCATAGTGATGAATAATAAATTTAATCAACGAGAACAATAAATTTAAACAACAAAGAAGAAAGAACATATTATGTTCTGGAACCTGATTAAATGAAAAAAAACAATGACCCGCATCTCGCAAATTGCGGGTTGCAGAAACACACAACAAAAATCTTAAATAAAACTACATCCCGCATCTCGAAATTTTGGGATGCGGGTTGCGGGATGGAAAACTTGCAAATAATAAATTTCAAGCTCCCACAACCCACATTGCAGGATGCGGGATTGCAGGAAGTAGGTTGATTTAAGATTTTTGTTGCGTGTTTCTGCAACCCGCAACCCGCAATTTGCGGGATGCGGGTTATTGTTTAAAAAATAAAATGAAAATAAACATTCTTTCAATTCCATTCTACTCGATTCTTCTTATTTTTTTTTATTTGTGGTTAACTTGTATAGCCACGATTTAACATTAAACAACTTCATTGAGAAATTGGAATGAACTACATGTAACTTTGTTGAGTGAATGACAGTTCCCTAAAGCTCTGTTAATTAGTGAAAATATGAAATGAACAGTGCCTAAAGAAATGGAATGAGCCACGCCAACCCTGTAGATAATCAAAATTATGAAATGAACAGTGTCTTGAAAAAATAGAAGGCCAAACCAACTCTATTAATAAATAGTAACCCGAAGACAAGGAATGAATATACAAAAAAAACAGTATTACACAAGAAAGGCGCAGAAGTTCAATGGTTTATTATTAGTTTAAAAAGTTTATGTAATTCAAAAGAAATAATATCCATCATGGAAGAGATCGTTTGAGTAAAGAAAAAAATAGTAGTCTAAAATCATCATGACCCTCAACTTCTAAATAATTTGGATAATTTTTTAGAAAACCAATTCAAATTGGTCTCGGAATTTAATATTGTAAAATAATTTTCCTTCTGTATTTGGGTGGTCAATTATTATCTTCGAATGAATTTGAATTCATGATAGCAGAAATTGATAGCATCCTACTTTAGAAAAATAAATAAAACCACTAAGGAATCCACTGAAGCTCTAAGGTTTGGGAGCTTTATTGACTATGTAGAAATAACAAGTTCCAATAAGGTATTTTATACTCTTCCATACGGCATGTATATCATATAAATTTGCTCTAGTTAATTAATTGTATAGTTCTACTTATAATTATTTGTTTGTTTCGTTGGCTTCATTAGGGATCTCGAAGTAAAAAAGTGAAGACTACTCATGTGAGGAGATCCATGCGTATTCATAATAATACCCTCTTCCCCTGCAGCGTGCATCAACTTTCACAAGTCCATTAGGGTGAACACAACACGCCCAAATCTCCATCGCTCTTATTATACTTATACGATGGTTTTCAGTTATTGGGGAAGAGCATACTTTTGTTTAGTTGTTTTTACAATATGTGTAGATGATTTCCTGTGCACACAAAATCCAAAATCCAGAAGTTTGGATATATTATAATTGTATCACATTGCAAGATGGTTTATAATTTATAAGATGGTTTATGATTTATGTTATGTTCTTCTGAATCATATGGCCTTTCTAAAATATCCTAGACAGGTTAGGGTAATTAGTGTTTGCTGTAGTGAATCATATGTGCACCTATATGGTAATTTTATTTTAATAATTATTATTATTTGGTTTACGAGGATAGCTTCCCTGTAGATTACTAGTTTTTATTTATTTTGAATTAATTAATTATATAATAACCATATCTCTGACTCCCTCTGTTACCGTCATTCATGTAGAAATTTAGTTTCCACAATTATTTAGTTTTAATGATTGAAACTATTCCACTACTATGTTCTAACTAAGCCCTGCATGGCATGTATTTTGGTTCAGATTTAGTTTAGAGAATTAATTATATATAGGATTTTTCATGAAATAGTTCTCATTATTTTTAATGTTATATTTACAACTCATTAGTGATAAATAATTAAAAAAATGCAACATCTCGTTTTTATATTGGATTTCATAATTAAATAGGAATTTTCTATTTTTACCAGATTTGACACAAAGACAAAGGTTAGAGATTCGGAAATAAGGTAGTTAATCAACCCCCACTGTGACTTTCAGATTTTGGAGGCCAGGAGCAAGGTACCCGGCACAACATAAAACGTACCAAGGAAGGATATCTTTAAAAATTTTCCATTCACTAATCACTTGGAGATTAAGCTTGATCTTGAATTCTACATCTACCTCCAAGAAGAGCAAATTGTATTCATAATCAAAGATCCAATTTATTGGAAAAGATGCAAAATGTGTGCTAATCAAAGATCCTTATTCATAATCAAAGATCCAATTTATTGTAGTCTAAACTATATGTGACAATGGCGTCACCATCCTTCACATTAGTGATGCAACAATCAAGGCTGGTCCTTTTACAACAACCTAGCAGATGAAGATGACGTTAAGAAATTTTAATTTCTAGGAAACTTCACAATAACCGTGATTTTTAGAGTTACTGTGGAATTGGTAATTCTTTTGAATTAGCAATTCTCTGCATGATGCTACTTTGGGAAAATGACGCTGGATCATGCCTGGTTTCTGTCTTTCAACAAATTAAGAGCCCTTTCCCATACAATGCCAATTATTTAGCTTTCCCAAGAAAACAATTTAGTTTGTAATTTCTCAAACAAGTTTATTAAACCCTCTTCATCCCACCCTATCCCAGCCAAACCCCAGCTCAAGTTTTGTTGAGATTCTTCAATGCTCATAACAAGAAAATTATAAGCTCATTACCAAGGATAAGAGAGTTGTTAAGGCTGATAATTGGTTAAAAGAACTGTACTCCCAACCAAAAAAAGTAAAAACAAGTGCTATATTTTTTTTAACTTGAATAGCATACATACACATTCTTTACACATTTAGAGTTCAAAGGTGGTTTCCAACTGAATTGGTATGAAAATGAGTTTAATTTAAGTGAGTTAAAATATATATTATTTTCCTTAGAATTGTAGTAAATAAACAAGAACCCTTATTCTTCTCTATTTTGTGTATCCACTAACAATTTATTTGGATGATGCAAGGAAAAAATAGATGTTTGTCAAAGCCGCCTGCGCCTACGGGAAATCATTCACTGGCCTTAATCCTTCCCTCTTCTTAGTCTGCAGGTAAATTTCAAGCAAGCAAGCAAGCAACTGGTATGTATTCCTTGTCCTTCTAAGTCTGTAGGTGAAAATCATTGTCAATTATTATCTTCAACCCAGAGTGTAGTCATTATCTTCAGCTTCATTCTTTCATTCTTTCTAGTTCACCTTGATTCTTTCCAGTAACCTTCACCTTGTTCTCTCCATTATCTTCTTGATGGTTACATTGAGTTTGATGGTAAAGAAAATTATATGTTCTCATTTAATTGATATATCTCATCACAATCATGCCAAAGTTTGAGTTGCTCTCATTTAACCATCTCTTTCCATGATTAATTTTGTATTTTTAAGGGCTAAGGGAGGGAGGAATTGGGGGCAGTTGCTGAAGGAGGGAATGTGTGAGTGGTGAAAGATACCCTCCCGTATTATAAGATTCACACCTTTTTTGTTTCTCTACTAGGTCCAACTAAAGACCTTTTTCCTCGTAAAGTTCCACAAGGTTTGTTTTGTTGGCTTCCATGTCACCAAGTTGTTTTTTGATTAGTTTGATATCAACTAAGAGTTGGTTGACCATGGGATCTAGCCCTTGAATATTTTTCATACTTGATTTCATTTATTCTACCAAGCCATCCATCTTGCAGGCAGGCAAATATTTACCATCTGCCAAATATTTTTGAGTGGATACAAGACATAGGTCTTAAGATTCATTAAATGACTAGGGTCGGTGGAGTCTTAAGGACAAAGGACTATTAGGTGCTAGCTCTCAAATATGTGTGTGAGTCTTTTTTTTTTTAACAAAAACTAAAAAAGGATTTTATAAAACAAGCTGTGCACATCCATTCATTACACCAGTAGCAAGACAAAGTATTTCTGCAGATCAAAATTGCTGAACAAAGGGCTTAATCTAAGAGCTGTCCAAAAAACTTCACGCAAAGTTTTCAAAATAGCTAGTGTCTCGGGTAGTATATACTCGTATAAACTGTTGACATAACAAAAGACAGTAAAACATTTAACATAAGAAGAAACATATTAAGGATTGCCTCTAAAATTCTTGGGCTGCACTATTGATTCTTCCTCCATTGGGCGCCCAGCTTCTATTGTTGCTCCATTTACCCTGCTTCCCTGATTCATGGTGATCAAACGCTGAAGATATTCCTGAATCCTGTCAACTTTGCCCATCATCTCTCGCAGGTTGATTTCCGTGTCATCTATCCGAGCGTCATGGTTGCTGATCTGCAAGGAGGTGTAACTCACTGTTTCTCCCATGCTTTTAAGTTCCCTCGCTACTTCTTTGTTGTCCATGACTCCAATTGCCGTCATCTCATACAAACGCCTCAGGTTCTTCTTAATATCCATTATTCCTACAATTGCGTTTTCACCTGCTTGTGACATGCTTCTAGCTTCAGCAGAGATTTCAATGGAAGCAAGTTGTCTGTGCAAGGGATGGGCAACGTAGAGACAATCCTGAATCTCAACCGAAGGAACAGTAAGAAAGTGACTGAGCAATGTAAGCTCCTGCAGCAACACAAAACCCCCGTGCCTTTTTGAGCATACCAAATTACCCACGGCTCCTTCCTTCCACCTAGTGCAAAGACAACCTAGGACTGAACCTCGACCCAAACTACCTGAATACGTAAAATTTATACCAAAGCCAGGGCCTGAAGACCAAGACATGGAGGGGAAACTGCAATGACAATTGGAGAAGGTTGCGAGAGCAAGCCTCTCCTTCACAAAGGAACGAGTGAGAGGGAGAGCTTTTCCACGAGATTCCTAGCAGCCTCCCTCCTTCAACGCCTGCTACCACATTCAGAAGAATCCGCACCGCTTCAGGAGAACCATAAGCAAGCTCCAGAGCAGTGAAAATGATCATATCGCTTCTGGGAGATGGCATGGAATAATGAACGAGAGGAGCACAATCATGTGAAGAGGGAGAGTAATTGTCCAAGGGCCGGATGAACTTAATGCCTGCAGAGCTCGAGATGAAGAGAAGACAGGAGAAGATCCACGCGGCGGAGGAAGAGGATCTGGCGAGACAGATGAGTAAATGCTTAGAGCCATCGAAATGCTGGGAGGAATGGATGCCAGCTGCGAGGAGGTGATGTGGGGCGGGGGGTAGATAGGAGGAGGGGGGAAAAAGGGGATGGGGAAAGAGGAGGGGACTTAGGGGGATGAAGGAGGGATAAGGGGAGAAGGATAAAGAGGGGGGAATGAAAAGGAGAAGAGGGGCTTCAGAGCTTCCAAAAAATTGAAGGAAGGTTAAGAAATTCAAATTGATAATCCGCACATGGAGAGGTCGGGGAGGGGGCTTCCAACACCTCATTTAGGGAATGAATTTGAGGATAGGATGATCTCCATCCTGACTGTAATGACCCTGTGGGAGAGTGGTGCCCACATTAGCCATACTGTCCGCTACATTATTATTGTGTCGTAGAATGTGAAATACCTCATAATATTTAGGCATGAGAAGCTTAGCTTTTCCATACAGACGACGGCAATTGACTGCTCCTATAGGGTATCCGTTGATCAGCTTGTAGATGACATGCCTAGAATCTCCGAATATCAAAACCTTTTGAAGCTTCTTAGCTCTTAGAAGATGAAGGCCCTGGATAAGAGCCAGCCACTCAGCTTCATTGCTGGTTTTGTTGCCTAATCCCCATGCAAAGGTTTGTTCTACATATCCTCCAGGGTCTAGAATAACCCCCCCCCGCACCTGCCACCCCTAATATGTGTGTGAGTCTTCAATAGTAGTATTCAACCTAATTTGTCAAGTCTCTTGTTATGGAGGATAGACCATGCTCTTATCTATTCTAGTTGATTTATAGGTAGAAGAGAAGGATATCCCAAGTGTTGTTCTCAATGTACTATATGAAGAAGACATCTGATAGTTTTATATAAGGTTGACTTCAAGTGCACTTAAGGGACTTCCTATATACCCAAAGGTACATGGAAATGAGATTCTGGATATAGGTATTGTCTGTTGTGGTATTACTTGAACAATTACCAAAAAAGGTTACAAGGGTTTCCAATAAGGGTTATATTTTTTGCTTGTACTATTCCCCAACCATATATTTACTTGTTGAACTAAATACACATGTTCTAACTAAAGGTGTAGAACACATCGCTTAAAGAAATAATTTCTACCTATTGGGACATAATAACTTACTTTTCAATGGAGGCCCTTTTTGTGGCAATGATTTCGAGGAAACAAATTTGAAATGCCACAACTCCCACGATATTAATGAAAATCTCCTTTTTTGACCCCAATTATGAAATGTTTCATCCAATCTGCATCTATGGACTCTAGTTTGAGTAAATATGGACACTTTATCAAAAAATATTTTATCTGCAACCCATGGATCAATCACTAGAAATACCCTAAAACAACAATCCACTTCTCGGACTTTGATTGGATGAATTTTTTTAACTTAGATATTTTTCGAGAAGGATTTATCTTTACAATTGTTTATTTACATCCTTCACAAAAAGTTTTAGAAATTGATCTAAATAGCGTTGTCTTTCCTTCCCTTGAAAAATCTAAAAAGAAGATTTAAAAGAAACAAAAAATCCTCCATTTTTTTGCCTAAAAAAGAGCTCCAATACCACTTGTGACATTCCTTAACCCTTAAAATTGAATCACAAACTACATATACAAATATTACAAATGCATAGATATAGATACCAGAGACAAATACGACACAATATGAGAAATATACCCATGACTTATTAAAACAAAAAAATCAATGTTCACTTAGCTCTTAAGATGGAGTGACAATTTGTTGAGAAAAACTCCAAATATAACATTACTCACAAACATTTTATAAGATTCTAACTCTTTCAATAAATTCTTATTATAAAAAAACTAATAACTTATGAACCCATCATTAATGAGTAACAACTAATCATTAAACCTTATTTAAAAAATAAAAATGACAATTTTACATTAAATAACTTTGGACTATCATTTAATAAACTTTATTCAAATTAAATGACAACATACCCTCATTAACTAATTCTTAAATAACTTAAAGTAAAACCAAAAGACTCTAATAATGTTTGTTATCATAAATAACTATTTTTGAATGAATGGTAAACTTTATTCTTATAATATAATGTGACAACATAATGACTACAAAAATCAAAATATAGAGTTCTTCAGCACGATACCCATATTAAACCCCTATATAGACGCAATGTGCACCAAGGCATATAAAAATTATAAGGTGTATCTCACAATTAATATAAAGGTTCCTCTATGGAGAAAAAGAAGGGGGAGCTTATTTATGTAAATATTTTCTGGACTTTTCTTTATATAATAATAAAAATGTAAACACTATGTTAAATACTTTTCCATGTCACTCGTTAACATAATATATCAAAATGTAAATTATTTAGCTTTGCATTCGTGTGAAGATGCGGAGGGGGGTGGGTTTTCTTGTTTGCTTTTCAACACGTGTATTTTTTTATTAGGTCATTGTTGGAACTATACGGTAACAATTTGTAAAAAATTTCCATACTGGTTGTGATATGTTTAAAAATATTTTGTAAAACAAAAATATTAATTTTTAATAGGAATAGTAATGTATTTAAAAATATTTTGTAAACAAAATTGTTTATTTTGTTTAATTAGTTTTTTTTAATGAAATATTTTGAAACCTTATGTAAAAAATATTTGCTTATTCTTTTGAAATGTTTTATAAAATAAAGTTGCTAATTTGGCTCAGTTGGATTTTTGTTGTAAGGTATTTGGAAACCTTTTGTAAAAAACACCTGCTAAATTTGTTTAGTTGGATTTTTGTTGTAAGGTATTTGGAAACCTTTTGTAAAAAACACCTGCTAAATTTGTTCAGTTGGATTTTTGGTGTAAGGTATTTGGAAACCTTTTGTAAAAAACACCTGCTAAATTTGTTCAGTTGGATTTTTGTTGTAAGGTATTTGGAAACATTTTGTAAAAAACACCTGCTAAATTTGCTCTCTTAGTTTTTGTTGTAATGTATGGGTAACACTTTGTTTATAAAATTGCTAATTTTATTTATTTTTATGAAAATTTAAAATATTTAATTTTGCTCAGTTGGATTTTTGTTGTAAGGTATTTGGAAACATTTTGTAAAAAACACCTGCTAAATTTGCTTAGTTAGATTTTTGTAATGTATGGATAATACTTGGTTTATAAAATTGCTAATTTTATTTATTTTTATGAAAATTTAAAATATTATACAATAAATAATAAAATTATCATTATATTTGGAAACATTTTGAAAAAAACACCTGCTAAATTTGCTCACTTAGATTTTTGTTGTAATGTATGGGTAACACTTTGTTTATAAAATTGCTAATTTTATTTATATGTTTATCAAAATTTAAAATATTTAAAATATTTTATTTTGCTCAGTTGGATTTTTGTTGGATTTTTGGATTTTGCTCAGTTGGATTTTTGTTGCTAGGTGAAAAAATTGTGGTGTACTATAAGTTAAAGTGGTGGTCCATATACCAACTACATATAATATTGTATTTGGAAATGGATAATTGGTCATCGTTGTTTGTATAAGGTTGTTCAAATAAGGTCGAAAGAAAAATAAAGGGGGCGTTCTAGTGAGATGGTGACCGTGGTATGGTTTTGTATTTGTTTTTCAACGTGTGGCATTAAGTTTTAGTCAGAACTCTAGTCTTGATATACTTTTGGCTTTTTAATCATTGTTAACTTTGCTCAACGCGATATTAGTTGGACGTGTTTCGTAACACTCTCCAAAACCTTCTAATTTTTGCTTAATTTGTTTTTAAACGTACGAGCTAACATTATGTTTTTAAAACAACTCCTGAATTTTATTACAATGTGAAATATTTTAAAACATATATTGCTAGAATTTGTTTTTGGTTATACTACTAGGTAATACTTTATTTTAAACTCCGTTTTTTCATTTATATTAAAATTTAAATATTATATAATAAATATTGAAATACATGTTTCATTCATTCATTAATTTATAATAATATTTAAATAAAATATTTTTTCAAATATATATATAGTTGATGAAGACGACATCGAGTAAGACCAACTTTGTTCCTTAATACCTTAAGAAAAAAAAAGTTAAGAAACTACATTGTTTTATAATTTTATTTATTTGTTTTGAAAAGTTGAAGAAAAACATTCCTATGCCAGTGTAGTTTTATTAAGTTAAAAGGTTATGAAGGTCATTATTGTAACAAATATTTTGAAATTGAAATCTAATGTGGGTGTATGTGGGACAATCTAATAAGAGTGTATCGTCAACCTTCTTAGTCTCACAAAGATGACAAATTCTAGCTGCCCATGGTGTTTTAGGAAGTGCCCAACACTCAACTTCACTATGGAGCTAATGAGAGCTCGTTCTTATTTTAACAATGTTTGTTTATTTTCTTCTTTATGCTAGTTATTCAACCCTTGTGTGTGTAGGTGTGTGTATATGTATATATATATGTGCACATGTACACATGCGCACATGTATATACATGTATACATATACACTGTGTGCACACACACCCACACACCCACAGATATATACGAGAGAACTTATAATTATTTAATTATCAAGTATTAATGAGAATAGCTCACATTAACTCCTATCCCAAAATGTGGGTTGACTCATCATCGTTGTTCAATGTAACTTGCCCGACCTTAAACCCCAGTTCCAAAGGCACCAAATGACCAAAGAAAAGGTTGGATTAAGGGAACACACATCGAATTGAGTTTCTCTAAGCTTGAGCCTACATGCCTAAATACAATAATTAGTTTTTTTAACATTTAAATAAATATTGCGACACTTAAAATGCAATTATTTCCTCAAATGCTTATGTCGATGCAAAGGATGTATAGTTTCAGATATTTAATAAGGGCATAAACATTATTAAATACATTCAAAGTGACCATATTCAACCTTATAACTTGTTTAAATAAGATTTACGTGAACCTTGGAAACTATTTCAATTAAGAAATTTCAACAGTTAAATTAGGAAATTTAAGATACCAATGCTGGTGATGACTTGAAGGCTTTGCTAAAGAGTCCCGGGAGAGAATGTTCCACCGATATCTGGACTCTACTCAATAACGAGAAGCCACAATGATTAAGATAGTAATGTGAGTTTGCTTTTTATTATATTTATAGGTATCATGGATTTTTCTCCTACAAGTTTTTATTTTTCTAAAATAATTGGACTACGATCAATTATTATATGTTGCATGTTTCGGGGAGGTATAAATTGCATATCTACTCCATTATTCCAGAGATTGTTGATTTTGTTTTTCCCAATACATTATGCACAATATAATAGACTTAAAATCTCCGTCAGTAAGCTGAGTTGCAGGATTTATTTACACGTTGGAGGATTTATTTACACAGGATGATACAGAGTAGTCTTGTTAGCTGGGATTGGCTTTGGATCATAGAGATAGGACACCAGATAGTGATTTTAGGCACCTTGCAAGCCAACGAGTGGGACCACTAATGGATATCTCACCACCAAATTCAGTAAATGCTTTCACAGCTCTGGAAGCAATGATCGAAGGGCCTGTCTTTTTTCCTTAAAAAATTAATAGATTTATGCTCCGCTACAATTCCCATAGAATGAAACACGGGAGCGTTCCCCATGTCGGATAGTTTTTACGCCATAATAAAAAGCATGACGACAGGGAATCAGTACACCATGGGGAAGCCACACTGAACACCAAACCAATCGCCTGCCAAATAGATTGGCAGAAGTTACAAGAAACAAATAAATGTAGAATGTTTTCATTTGCTGAACCACATAATAAACAAAGTCCAGGACCTATCATACCTCGACGATTAAGATTATCCCATGAGAGTAGACGATTTTCAAGCGCCAAACAACATCAAACAATTACACGAGGTGGAGCCTTCCAATACCACATCCGGTACCACCACTTATGATTTCCTGAGAAGTTCTCCATGAGATGGAAATAAGCCTTCTTAGCAGATATCACCCCCGAAACAACATTATAGGACCAGCATAAACGATCTGTAGAATTGCTTAAACTAATAGCCCGCGTTTTTAGACCTTTAACATATTCAGACCATTCAGCAGCCATTGCCCCATAAAGTCCTAATTGACTTGCCGTAATCCATCTCTGATGTGTCATGAGACTAGGAAATCCCAGAGAAATGTGATTAAGGAAGTAGAATCCCTTACAATGTAGATGGTGAAGAATGTCCCGAGACAAAACTTTGGACTTTGGGGCCCCGACAATGGGATCTTCACCCAGGCGGACACCTCTGCCATCCCCTGGGTCCTAGGGTCCTAGGCCAGCCATGACAAGAATAGTTTGAAAGCGCCAAGTAAGCCTGCCCAAATATTTGAAATACTTTTGCCTTGCTTTTGGAAGTTCCTGACCCATTGGATCTTTGATTTTTTTAAAACTAATTTTCTTGTATGACTTGGGACCACAGATCGCTTCCAGTGAACACCATCCAAAGGCTTTTTGCCCGAAGAGCCGCTTCCAGTGAACACCATCCAAAGGCTTTTTGCCCGAAGAGCCATAGAAAAGAGGTGCAAGTTCTTCAAACCCCATCCACCATATTCCACCAATCTACCAATGTCTTCCCACCAAACCAAGTGGAATTTGGACTGCTCCCTATTGCCTGACCAAAGGAAGGCCATGATCTTCATCATTATCTAGTTAATTATGGACTTAGGGACTTTGCACAAAGAAAACCAGTAAACTGCCATATTAGTTAGGACAGAACGAACCAGTATTAATCTACCGCTGAGGTAGAGCCACCTCCATCCCTAGTGGTTGATTTTGCGATCAAAATGCTTTAGTGGCCATAACCAGTCCCCCACCTGATAGCCATTTGGATTTAAATAGTACCCTAGGTATCTCGTACCTTCCTCCATTGGGCTGGATCCCATGTTTAATATTTCTTCCATCTCTGTCTTAAAAGTATCATCTGCCCCATGGAGAAGGAGCCTCGACTTGTTGTGGTTGATGGAAAATCCTGATACTTCGTAGAAATTTTCCAGTATACCTAAAATTACTTTCCATTCATATGTTGAGCCCGATCCCATGATCATAATGTCATCAACAAACACTAAGTGTGTGAGGAGCATGCCCCTACTAATTTTTATTCCTTTAATCCTTGAAAATCTAGTTTCTATTAAATCTGGTTTGACACTTTATTTTATATATATATATGGGGTTAATTTTATTTAATTAATATTAAATTTTATAATAATATATAATAAAAATTAAACATTATCTCTCCATATATGATTTTTTTATTTTGTAATAATTATTTAAGTAAATTAATATTCATATTTGTAATATTTATTTTATATTTAAATTTAGTAAATTTATAACATTTTAAATTTTTAAATTTAAATTTAAAAATAAATTTACATCTATAACTTTATTATTGTGAAAAAGAAAGAGTAACTTATTTTTATCATATAAATATTTTGTACAGATTTCCTTACATAAAATTATAGACAATACTCATTTTTGCACAATGTTGTTATCATATAAATGTTGTACACAATGTTTCTTGTAGCAACACAAAAATTTTGGTACGGTTTGCTTGTCCCAGTCTTGGCTGATATTTTCTCTGCTTAGGGGTCTTCTGTTGTTGGCATAATTTTTTAAGTCCAAAGTCCTGTACGTCATACTTTTCGCTTGTTATTAAGCCTTTGGGTTTGCTTTGTTTGAATCTTCTAGTGACTTGAAGTTGGCCCTCCTGCTTGGCCTTTCAGTTTAGTGGTATGTATCTGACTTAGTGATCAGGGCTTTAGATACCTTTTTCTCTGTATTGGTTTGTGTAGTGTTAGTTAGCCACTTGTTCTTTAGTAAATCTAGTGGATTTTATTCATTAGTTTTCCAAGTCAGGTTTTTTACCAAGTTTTCTTCCTATTTGGTTGAAGTTTGGTCATTGTAGGTCCTCTATACTTCATTTTGCTTTTGATGTGTTGTGATCATTCAAACTTACTCAAAAATTTGCATTTAGATGCATAGTAGTTTTTGAAGAATTTGAAAAAGTGAAAAAAAAAACATTTCATGCTTTTGCATATAGTTGCACTTAGTAGTTTTCTTCTCAGTATTTGCAAATAAAATTTCGAAAATTATAAAAAGTCTTAATTTTTTGATGCTTAGTTTTAATTTCATTAGCTTACATTTACAAAAAGAAAAGAATTTTTGGTTTAAGTAGTTGTATTGTGCATATGAAATGAATCATTTATATGCATTTTTGCATTTATACTTAATCCGCTTTACCCCTAAGATTACTACTTTGACCACGGACTATGGTATTCAACCATTAGTACCTTGTCTATATCATTGTTCTTCTGTGGATAGGGCTTTCCTTACATGAGAGCCCTAGCTTAGAACACATTTATTTTCTTTTGGTACTCATTCTGCATTTGTCGTAGGTTCCGAGGAGCCTTCCTAGCTATTTTTCACGTCAAATTGAGCCTCATTTTGGTCTCTTTTTACAAGCTATCCCCTTTATAAGGATCCCCACCCTTATGGAGTTTCTTTAGGCCCAGGTATAACTCTTCAAAATAGACTTGACTGCCAAATAAACTTGTTCATTCAGGGTTATCAAGAATATGTACATGGGCATCCACATTGATGGTAGGTTATCTCTTTCTCGAACCAGGTGGAATAATACAAGAATGGATCACTCTCTTTTCTGCGGAATTGAGAAGAATATTCTTAGGAATAGGTTTATCACTTTTCCGGATCTCAGGGACTAAATGTACGGAAAAGGACCACTCGGTATGAGCTTAGTTTTCTCTTTTTTGTGTTCTAGACCTAAACATGAAAAAGATTTCGAGTGTACTTTATGTCTTTGTCATGCTCATTAAACAACAAGAACAAAACATCGAGTTTACTGTTGTAAGCCCCATTTCTCGTACTCAAATGGATCTTTCTGAGTGATCTTGCTTTCCTTCACACTCGTAAAACTCAAGCTTAAGCTGCTCTTGAAGCAGCGTTGGGTAGGTGGTAATTTAAACTTTTTCGGGCCTCCCTGTGAAGTACAAAAAATGTTCACCTTTTCTTCTTCAGAAGTTAAGAGAGATCTTCTGAGATATGTTTTGTACTTTTTTAGTTTCAAGAGACTAAATTGGATGAAAAAGGAACCCCCTGGAGTCTTCTTTGGCGTTCTCAGACTCTCTAAACATGAAAACACCAAGCGAGCATGTACTGGTTTGGGCTCGTAAAATCCACGAATAAGTGACATTATCAAGAATTATTCCTTCTTGTCTTCAAGCTTCTCAAAAATTAAGAGAGAGCTGAGTTGACTTTCCTGGACTCATTAAAATTTAACAGGAAAGATAAGGAAGAAGTTTTCTCTTTGGGTTACAGTCGGTGGCAGCATTTCCTCCTTGAACATAGCACTCTCTGAACTTTTCGATACTCATGTCTCAGTCTACACTTTCAGTCCAACTATCACTTTGAGTTTCTTACTCCTCCACTTGTCATTTATGCCTGGGAAATTTGATCATGTCTCCTACATGACAGATAAGTCTAGTTTTCCTATCTACAAATTTAAATGCTTCCTTGGGTCATCCTTGTGTCATGCTCACTGTTCAAGGATTTATCCCTTTTTCTGCTTCTTATCCTGATTCCATCATTATCCTATCTGATATCACTTGTGTTTACTTTCATTTATCCAATTCCTAGTTACTCTTGTGATCCATTGGAGGATATATTACCTTCCTCATCACATCATGGTTTCTCATCAGCATTTCTTGAAGACAAAGACCTAGAGTTTTGACAATGGTACCCTAGGATTCACTTTCATCATTAGTGAATTCCTTTGCTTCAGTTGTCAATTGTCACCTATTGATTGGAAATCTGTTGAATGCTTTCCATGTTCGACTTCGATACCTCTATTCACATGGCTTGGATTGTACTGGTTCCTTTGTATTTTGACGAAGACCTTAGGTTCACATCTATAACCTAAGTTGCGCAAGATTGTGTTATGTTCACTTACACAACTTCCAGATATTTGAAGACTCATCATGATTGTATATTGTGGCTTCGATCCACCTTTGTAACATACGTGGTCTAGCACCCGTATCATATGATGTACTCAAATATTGTAAAGGAGCTAGTGTTCCAGTATATTGAACATGGCATCCTCGGATATGATTTTGTATATGACATTTGATATGTATTTGTTTCAGGTACTTCCTCCACTTCCTTAGACTTCTAAGTTCTCCAAGATAATGATTATAATGTATTTCAGCCATCACTTCCCTCTGACCTCACACATTAGGGGGCATCTGTTATCAGCCAAAATGGCACTTCTCTGTCCGAGTGCTGACATTCCTCATGTTGGTACACAAAAGGACAATTTGGATTGAAGTGGCCAAAACACTACAGATGGGCATGACCTTTGATGGATTTTCCTCAAACCAGCCTTGTATATTTTTATTATGAGTTTTGGGTGGCATACGTGACTATGTGCATTGCAACTCGTGTGTCATACACTAGTATTTGCATTGCAACCTGTGTATACTTGCATACGAGAGTTCCCTTTGAGCAACTCGTGGATCATACGTGAGTTGCCTATATTAATACTCGCGTATACCTTAATTTGACATTAAAAAATATAAATCGAGATTAGATTAGATTAGTTGGGCCTAATCCATAACTATCCCAACCTTCGAAACCATTCTATTTCCCAAAGTATAAATAGAGGCCTTGGGGTGGGGGCTAATCAATCAATTTTGGAGAGCAAAGTTATGCTAGTGGTATATCTTTAGAGTCTTGGAGCAGCAGAACTTAGAGTCCTTTGGTTGTAGAGGAGTCCTTGTGTTAGAAGCTGGGTTGTACTCTTATCTTATTCACCACTTGTTAATAAAGAGAATTCTTCTTCCAATCTTGTATTGAGTCTATTTCATGTATATTGGATTAAGGAATATGTTTGATTATGTTATATATATGCTTTTCATCTAACTTCTAATATACATATGCATGAGATATTACTTGAAGGATTTTCTCTTTGCAGGTGGAGAAGTACATCCCTAGAAGCTTTGGAGAGAAGTGGAGTGAGAGAAGATTAAGCTTGGATAAACCGTCGTTAATCGGGTAAGTCAACTTTTTCTTCCTATTCTCTTTCCATTCCCTGTAAAAAGATGATTTTCTACAAGTTAGTAGTAAGTTGGTAACCCCAGACCCTAGGTTACAAGGGTGCTTTATCCTGAACAACAGAACTGACGACTCCTCTGGGGAGCCCAGCCTGCTGTGGGTTTATCCTGTAGGTTCCTGACGAGTATTTTTTCTGAATCTGAGTGTGGTTTCTTTATTTTGCCTTTGCTTTGCAGTATAGTATGTCTAGAGACCTTTTTTATATTTTTTCTTTGAAAAACGTTTTCTGTATACGCGGGTTTCTATTATACATAGTTGCGTATAGCAACTTGTATACGTGGGCTTCTCTATAAGACAATTGTGTATGGTACGCGAGTTGCTCTATAAGACAGTCACGTATATCCTGTAGCAACACAAAATTTTTGGTAGGGTTTGCTTGTCCCTGTCTTTCTTGATTTTTTGTCTGCTTAGCTGGGGTCTTCAGTTGTTGGCATAATTTTGTAAGTCCAAAGTCTTGTACGCCATACTTTTTTATTGTTATTAAGCCTTTGGGTTTGCTTTGTTTGAATCTTCTAGTGACTTGAAGTTGGCCCTCCTGCTTGGCCTTTGAGTTCAATGGTATGTATCTGAGTCAGTGATCAAGGCTTTAGATACCTAATTCTCTGTACTGCTTTGTGTAGTGTCAGTTAACCACTTGTTCTTTAGTAAATCTAGTGGATTTTATTCATTAGTTTTCCAAGTCAGGTTTTTTACCAAGTTTCCTTCCTGTTTGGTTGAATTTTGGTCATTGTAAGTCCTCTATACTTCATTTTGCTTTTGATGTGTTGTGATCATTCAAACTTACTCAAAAATTTGCATTTAGATGCATAGTAGTTTTTGAAGAATTTGAAAAAAGTGAAAGAAAAATATTTCATGCTTTTGCATATAGTTGCACTTAGTAGTTTTCTTTTCAGTATTTCCAAATAAAATTTCGAAAATTATAAAAAGTCTTAGTTTTTTGACGCTAAGTTTTAATGTCATTAGCTTACATTTACAAAAAGAAAAGAATTTTTGGTTTAAGTAGTTGTATTGTGCATATGAAATGAATCATTTATATGCATTTTTTCATTTATACTTAATCCGATTTACCCCTAAGATTACTACTTTGACCATGGACTATGGTATTCAACCATTAGTACCTTGTCTATATTAGTGTTCTTGTGTGGATAGGGCTTTCCTAACATGAGTGCCCTAGCTTAAAACACATTTATTGTCTTTTGGTACTCATACCACATTTGTCGTAGGTTTCGGGGATCCTTCTTAGCTATTTTTCATGCCAAATTGAGCCTCATTTTGGTATCTTTTTACAAGATATCCCCTTTATAAGGATCTCCAACCTTATGGAGGTTCTTTAGGCCCAGGTGTAACTCCTCAAAATAGACTTGACTTCCAAGTAAACTTGTTCATTCATGCTTGTTAACAATATGTGAATGGGCATCCACATTGGTGGTAGGTTATCTCTTTCTCGGACCACGTGGAATAATACGAGAAATGATCAATCTCTTTTCTGCGGAATTGAGAAGAGTATTCTCAGGCATAGGTTTATCACTTTTCCAGACCCGAGGGACTAAACGTACAGAAAAGAACCACCCGGTATGAGCTTAGTTTTCTCTTTTTCGTGCTCTGGACCTAAACATGAAAAAGATTCCGAGTGTACTTTATGTATTTGTCATGCTCATTGAACAACAAGAACAAAACATCGAGTTTACTGTTGTAATCCCCATCTCTCGTACTCAAATGGATCTTTCCGAGTGATCTTGCTTTCCTTCAGATTTGTAAAAATCAAGCTATAAGCTGCTCTTGAAGGAGCGTTGGGTAGGTGGTAATTTAACCTTTTTCGGACCTCCCTGACTAAGTACGAAAAAGGTTCACCTTTTATTCTTCATAAGTTAAGAGAGTTCTTCTGAGATATGTTTTATACTTTTTCGGTTTCAGGAGACTAAATTGGACGAAAAAGGAACCCCCTGGAGTCTTCTTTGGCATTCTTAGACTCTCTAAACATGAAAATACCAAGCGAGCATGTACTAGTTTGGGCTCATAAAATCCATGAATAAGTGACATTATCAAGCATTATTCCTTCTTCTCTTCAAGCTTGTCAAAAATGAAGAGAGAGTTGAGTTTACTTTCCTGGACTCGTTAAAATTTAACAGGAAAGATAAGGAAGAAGTTTTCTCTTTGGGTTACAGTCGGTGGCAGCATATCCTCCTTGAACATAGCACTCTCTGAACTTTTCGATACTCATATCTTAGTGTACACTTTTAGTCCAGCTATCACTACAACAAAACCTTGTGATTAGCGTCTCTTTTAGCGTCCACTATCACTTTTAGTGTATTTTCATCATTTTTTGGACAAATTGGATGTTTTTCCATGGGATGGTGCTTTTAATGGCGTTATTTGCGTCTCTTTTTAAAAGTTGGCGTTATTTGGGATGCTCATTAGCATCCCAATTAGCATCCCAATTAGCGTCCTTATTAGCGTCCCAATTACCATCCCAATCAGCATCCCATTTAGCTTCCCAATTAGCGTCCCTTTTTAAAAGTTGATGCTATTTTGGACTCTAATTAGCGTCCCAATTAACGTCCCAATTAGTGTCCCAATTAGCATCCCCATTAGAATCCCAATTAGTGTTTCAATTAGCATCCCTATTAGCGTCCCTTTTTAAAAGTTGGAGCTATTTTGGATGCTAATTAGCATCCCAATTAATGTCCCAATTAGTATCCCAATTAGCATCCCAATTAGCATCCCAATTATCGCCCCTTTTTAAAAGTTGGCACTATTTTGGGCGATAATTAGCATCCCAATTAACGCCTCAATTAGCATCCCAATTAGCATCACAATTATCGTCCCAATTAGAATCCCAATTAATGTTCCAATTAGCATCCAAAAAATCATCCCATATAACGCCAAGAATAGCCTCCAAAAAACATCCTGAATAGCATATCACTATATATTAATCTAGGGTTAGCGACAGAAATTGCGCCATGAATTTCGGCAGGAAAAACATTCAACATAGCGTCAAGTATAGAGCTAGGAATTGCGCCTAGAAAAAATCCAACATAGAGCTAGGTATAGATCCAAGTATAGCGCTTGGAATAATGCCAGAAATTTCGAAAGAACTTCGATAGGAATTGCACTAGGTTTAGAGCTAGGAATTGTGTTCAGAAAATTCCCAACATAGTGTTAGATATATCAATGATCATGATTCATGTGATAGTACTTTTGGATATTTCTTTTTCATAGTGGCATCTAAATGATCGTAATCGTGGAACTTTTGGATCTTGATTAATCCTAATGAGGGGTAAATTATCTTAATGTCACCTAAATTGCTCTAATGGCATTTGAGTGTCCCCAACAACATTTGATATACCCTAATGTCATATGATTGGCCCTAACAACACGACGATGATGCATTACGATAATTATGATGGAGCGTATGGATATGATTTGATAAGTATAAGACTATATCATCCATTCTTCTGAGGTAGTATGGCTACTTGCTCGTTATTATCGCAATTATATTGATGATGACTACGACGATGACAATGATGTGGATTTATTGGATGATGATGATGACGACGACAATGACAATGATGTGGATTTATTGGATGATGATGATGACGATGTGGATATGGATGTGGATGTCAACGATGAGTATGCATGTGGTATCACTTTTGGATCCTAATTGATTCTAATAGCACCTAAATGTTTGTAACGACATATAAACAACCCTATTATCATCGAAATGGCTTTAACGACATATAAATGACCTTAACAATTGCATGACTTGAATCTTAATGTTGATGAGTGATTAAGAACACTAATGGCACATGTGTGACCATAATGACAATGATGATGATGATTTTGTTGATGATGTACTTAATGTTGACGATGATGATGATAATGAGGATGGTGATCAAGATGATGTTGATGTACCATATGGAATTAATGATGATGATGACAACATCGATGTCCACAATGATGATACATGTCATAATACTTTTGGATACTGCAAAACTTGAGATATTGGAGTTAATAACAAGTAATAGAGGTTGTGAGGTGTTAACCATAAAAATATTGTTAGCCATTGGGTTTTACATTGACTGATATGGCCATTGGGTTTAGTAGTTCCCCCACTCCCCCTACACCCCCCTTGCAGAAAGTTAGTACAATACCATCTATCATGGTGTTACCAAAATGTCAACCTACAAGGTTGTTTTGGACAACCCCCCCATACATACCCTCATTTTTACCAAGAACATCCAAGGCACAAGAAGTGGATATCAATCTTAACACAAAAGCTAACTTTCTTTGTACTCTTAAGGATATTTTGGTCTTGGTTTAAAATGAAATGAAGCAACAATCATTTCAATAATGCCCATAGTGTTACTTTGAAGAAGTGGATCAAAGTTTTTACATCTTTTTCCTTTTACGTGGATGTCTCTCAAGGAAAAAAACAGTTAGATACTCAAGTTTTATGGCATTGGTGGATTTTTCATTATAGATTCAGAATAATTGGTTCAATTTTCAATGATTCTTTTGAGGTTTGTCAAATTTCTAATTAAATTTTAAAACAATTTTGTTTGTTATGTAAAATTCCCTTTAACTAACATATTTGAGTGTTATTTTTCATTTTACCTACTGCGAAGCCAAGTGACGAACTTTGATAGACTTTGATAGCTCGCATTTGATTTTCTTTTGGCAACATTTTTCTTGCGGAATCCATTCTGGTGAGTTGGATTTCGATCTTCTTGACCTCTCCTTCATTAATTTGTATTAATTTCCATGCTATGGGAATTTATCATAGGGATGAGAGAAATTTCTGTGATGATTTATTAGAGAAGACTGTTACGAGGTTTTGGTTAATAAACACAATACTAAAAAAGAGAGAAAGTACATAGCTATATTATTAGTAGGCGTGTGTGTGAATACTTCATTGGGGCGATAAGGGATCCGAAGAAGTGATGTTTGGGTGAATCCCACAGGAGAAACACAAGGAGTTTTCAGAATAATTCGATGATCCCCCACTAGGGAAGAAGAGAAACAATACCGGATTAGAGAGCACACATAGACACTGATAGAAGGACACAGGAAGAGAAATGGAAAAGAAGAGCCACAGGCAGAGAAACAGAAAATAAGAGCCATCCCAAGTAGAGAAGAATCTTGGAAAAAGAAAGAGCAATTAACATTATAAATCCTAGCCAACAGAGAAGATTTCAACCCTTTACAATAGGGAAGAATCTTGTTCTAACCCGACAAGCAAAGCAAAGAATATATTTTGTTATGTGCCCTAGAAGACCTTTTAGAAGTAGAATGTCCAAAGTGTGAAATGCTTTGAATGCTTTGAAGGAGGTATTTATTTAAAATCTTGAAATCTAGAAGTTTAATTTTTTTATAAAATTTTCACTTCGTGTAAAGAGTTTAAGATTTTGCTAAAGAATCTGAAAGTGAGCAAAATTTTGAAGTTATTTTGATATTAGGGAATAAAATGAAATCTTTCCTATTTAAGTTCTAATTAGAATGAAAAATGCAAGAAATACTAGATTATTTACTAAAAGATAAAGTATCCTATTAATATACATATCAATAAAAAATTTACTTGTCTAATATGTGTTAAGTTATCAAATTATCAAACTAACTTAAAAAGCTTAAATGCATTTCCTCACAAACAAAGGTTCTACACCTATAGAGGTTTGGACGTAATCTGCATAGATTAACAAGGAGCTAAACCTGATATATATATTATGGCACTCCAAATAAACCGTGAAAAGTGTTTTATAAAATACAATAGGGTGAATGAAAACACCTATACCCATACGTAAATGACCTCTGGTACAACCTAAATAAAAATAATGATTTTTCATCATTTAATTAGTCAAAACTTGAAAAAAACACTAACTACATACAAAAATAGTGGTCAAAACTCATATATTACTCAATCTATCTGAATGAGAAAAAAATCTAATACTAAGTAGCATAGATAACAACTTCATTTGCACATCACATAAATTACCTTACAATGTGAAGTGTGAACATGTTGAAATTTAAAATTTATTTTTGTTTCTCTAACTTTTCAATATAAACATATATGAACATTTATCTATTCATTTTGTTATGTTTAGTTTTTGTCTCTATGTTCTTACAAACTAAGAGAACATTGTGTACAAATATTATTGTAAATATAAATTTACAATATTTATGACTTTCAGTATGATAATCATTTATATTCAAACATAAAAAAACATTGTAAAAACACTTCTAGATTAGTTTGTAGTTTAGTTAAATATTGTTTTTCAAACAATAAATGTTTTAGGTTAGTTTGTAGTTTAAACCAAAAAAATGTTTTCTTAAAATTAGTTTATTTATTGTACACTTATTCTAAGATGAAAAATTACTCTTCAATTCAATTTATATATTAGATTTTTCTTCGACCTTTCATTGCACCTTTTCTTCAATTCAATTTATATATTCAATTTTTCTTTGGCCTTTTATTGCCCCTTTTTCTAGTTATTACTACCACGAAGCTCACCCATCGATTGAGGGCCATAGCATTGACCCGGCCTTCAGTCTCGTTGGGGGCAAAGGCAGGTTTTGATACAGGTTTCCACAAACTTATTGGAAGGATCGGCTATATTTGGCAGGTATGATCCTATATTTCATTTAATTATCACCGCTTTAGTTACTTTCTAATTATATTACTACTGGCTGCCATCTAGGACAATAAACTTGCTGGGAGAATCAACCAGCCAGGGTAGAAAGGGCATTTGGCTTTAGGGATGGGGTAATTTCCAGTGTCTTTGTCCTTTGTAACTCAAGTGAGTGAATTGAACCTTTGGAACCAAGTTCGAGAATTGCTTGGCTATGCTAGACAGGAATAATAATAAGCGTTTTATAACATGGCATTGGCTAAAAGATGAGGGTGCAAAACAACTGCTGCAGACACTGGAGGCTCAGAGATCTTGTGCTCACCAGGTCAAGGGATTTTTGGCATGGCCTGTTAAGGTATGCCAGTCTATTTTCATCCCCATTTGTTTTCCCTTATTTGATGTATGCTGTTACTATTATTTGCATTTGGCACATCAAATTATATACTTCTTGTGTCCTGTTTTAATACCTTATTGTCGTCTAAGGGTTTGTGTGAATGTTTATAGATTTTCAAAGGTTTTCATTTCCATTGCGCCTATTGCAATGGCTATCGACATCCTTTTCGATTGCCCAATATGTGCAGATATTTTTTCCTTGATCCTAGAATTGCAAACCCTGGTTGCTGCACGGGGATTTTCTGAAACCCTGCACGAGAAATCAAACCCTATATCATATATTAGTGTTTAAACTCAAGCGATGAATTTAGCCAGTTTACCAAGTGGTTCCCCAGCTAATGTAGGATGGGTCAGTTCAAACTAGTGTACGCTTCCTACAGGACCAGGACTTCCTTCCGGTAAGGTGCAATAATTGAAATGATACTTTGTTCAACTAACTATCTTAAGAAGGATGTATAGACCCGTTTTAGATTGACCTTTCAGGCCCTTATAGTTATTTCTTTCAACTACACCTATATTTCTTCACTTCAAAGGCACTAGACTCTCTTTCTCCTTGCTTTATCAGGTTTTTCTTACTTACCATAAGCTGCTTAGGAAAAACCCCATGGAAACTTAAAACCTCCAACTGATGAGTCGAACCCGACCAACCTTACTGAGACGCCAACCAGAGAATGATCGAATTGCCTGATCTGATAGTAAGTCAGCCAACCAAGCATATGTATTTCCTTAAAGTCATAGAAGCAAGTCTCAATACAATAAGTGAGGGCCTCCCTCTATTCCTTTGGCAGGAACAGTAAAGGAATAACCTTGTCGTATCTTGGTGGAATACTTATAAGAGAGTTATGTCTTCATTTCTCAATTCTACACCTTGGTATGCATGTTGCTTATTTTCATGTTCACCTTAGAAACAACACCATCTTACTCAGAAAAATAGCTAAGTGCAGTTATGACCTAAAATGGCACTTGTGTTGCTACTGGAGCAGCAACGACACTTTTGGTAAGGAAGGATACACCTTATAGACGAGACAGATAGATTCTCAAATGGTACTTGTGCTGCTACTAGAGTGGTAGTGACACTTTTGGTAAGGAAGGAGACGCCTGATAGATGGGCCAGACAGATTCTATTATTCATGCCAGCTAGGATGCAAGTTTTAAAATTCAGAACTATGTGAAATGATTCTGACATTGTTACCCCATCTACATCTATGAAATATTTTATAAAAGATGCACAAGCTAAGGGGGAACAAGCATGTTCTATGGCTCTACCACCTCTTGTTTCAATTGAAGAAACTGAGAATTCTATTCTGTTTATTTCAGCCT
>LPNX010881730.1:657322-696491 GCA_001517045.1 Pseudotsuga menziesii | reverse complement strand
AACCAGAGTTGCATGAAGTTGTCAGAGAATCCAGTGTTCCATGACAAGTCAAAGCATATCGAGATCAAGTACCACTATATCAGGGATATGGTGCAGAAGGGAGCAGCGAAACTCCAGTATGTTGCGACAGAGGAATAGATAGCTGATGTATTGACGAAGCCATTGGCTAGAGTGAAGTTTGAGTACTTCAGGGAGAAGCTTGGTGTTCTCCAGATCGAGGTTTCCTCCAAGGGAAAGTGATGAGTCCCATAGCCATTCTGACATGGTGATAGGATTGGTTCCTTCCATGACAGATATGAGTGCTGAGATCCATAGCCATTTTGACGAGCAGGTCAGATATAAGGACTGAGCCATTCTGATATGACTGTAGGATTGGTTCCTACATGATCATATATAAGGGCTATTGCCATTCTTGGAATGGAGCTGCCTGGTGAGATACTAGGAAAACTTAGTTTATGGCTGAGGGCCATTCTGATATGACCATGAGATTTGTTCTCACATGATCAGATATGAGTGCATGGCCATTCCGATGTGACAGAGGGATGTGTTCCCACTTGATCAGATGTAAGGGCTGAAGCCATTCTATCATGGCTAAAGGATTAGGTTCCTCCCATGTTAGATATGAGTGCTAAGCCATTCTGACTTAGTGTCAGATATAAGGGCTACCGCCATTCTTTGAATGGAGCTACCTAGTGAGGTACCAGGGATCCTCAGTCTAGGACTGAGAGCCTTTCTGATGTGACTGAGGGATGTGTTCCCACGTGCTCAGATATAAGTGTAGAGCCTTTCTGATCACTGAGGGATGTGTTCCCATGTGCTCATATGTAAGTGCAGAGCCTTTCTGATGTGACTGAGGGATGTGTTGCCATGTGCTCAGATGTAAATGCAGAGCCTTTTTGATGTGACTGAGGGATGTGTTCCCACGTACTCAGATGTAAGTGCAGTGGCCTTTCCATAGATGATAGTAGTTTGGGTTCCTATCATGCTGGTGGTTGTAAGTGCTGAGCCATTTCACAAATGATAGTAGTTTGAGTTCCTATCATGCTGGTGAATGTGAGTGCTAGGCATTTCTGATATGATTATAGGATTGGTTCCTACATGATCATATGTGAGTGCTGGGCATGCCTTTCTGACGAGTAGGTCAGATGTAAGTGCTAGGTAGGACATTCTGACTTAGTGTCAGATATAAGTGCTGAAGAAAGACCTACATGGAGGCTAGGCCTACAACCAACATGAAAAAGGGATGGCTCTGTAGAACTTTCTGTGATGAGAAGAATCATGAGATAGCACCAGTGATGATGATCCAGATCGAGTGATGATCCAGATCTAGTGATGATGGCCAGTGATGATCTAGATCCAGTGATGATCTAGATCAAGTGATGATCGAGATCCAGTGATGATGATCCAGCAATGATGATCTAGATTGAGTGATGATCCAGATCCAGTGATGATTCCTAGTGATGATCCAGATCCAGTGATGATTCAGATCCAGTGATGATCCAGATCGAGTGATGATCCAGATCTGTTGTCGAAGATGACTTGAAGACTCAGATGGATTGAAGATGAAGATGACTTGAAGACTCAGAAGACTTGAGATGCAAATGACAAGATGATCCAGTTGATTCAGAGAAGAAGACCACTGCTGAAAACTGTGTCGAAAGAATACCTTCCTAGTTAAGAGGGAGTGTTGATGTATTTGTAACTTCGGAATGTATTCATCTATGTATCCTATGTATTGTAACCCGATGTTTATTTTGGGATATATCTATAATGTAATTGAGTCATATTGTCATGCCCCGATGTTTCAACTGGGAGGATCAATTATGTAAACAATTCATGTCAAGTCATAGTGGGTAACCCTCCAATTGTCTAAGGGTTAAAGTCCCAGTAGTTCTGGGGCACTAGGGTTATTAGACTCTCCTAGTAGAGGTCGGCCCTGGTAGGGTTTTAGTCATGTCAGGATTAGTATAAATAGAGAACTGGAGTCTCTATTTATCACACAAGTCATCCACACTCAAGTGTAGCACATAGTTGAGGAAGGAAAAGACACTGGGGCTAGACAAAAAGAAGATTACTACTGTTGGGAGATCACTTACTATTTTGGGGCTTTTACTGTTTTGGTGCTGATTCTATCTCTGAGGAAGTTGTGGGGTTTTCTCCTTTATGGTTTCCCCGAAGAAAAACACTGTGTTCATTGTCTCTTGTGCTTGATTGCTGTACTTGTTATTCTCTCAGTTAAAGATCCTAATAATGCTAGCTTAATGTTGAAAAACTAACATGTTCTTTAGTAAATCTAGTGGATTTTATTCATTAGTTTTCCAAGTTAGGTTTTTTACCAAGTTTCCTTCCTGTTTGGTTGAAGTTTGGCCATTGGAGGTCCTCTATAATTCATTTTGATTTTGATGTGTTGTGATCATTCAAACTTACTCAAAAATTTGCATTTAGATGCATAGTGGTTTTTAAAGAATTTGAAAAAAGTGAAAGAAAAACATTTCATGCTTTTGGATATAGTTGCACTTAGTAGTTTTCTTTTTAGTATTTTCAAATAAAATTTTGAAAATTATAAAAAGTCTTAGTTTTTTGACGCTTAGTTTTAATTTCATTAGCTTACATTTACAAAAAGGAAATAATTTTTGGTTTAAGTAGATGTATTTTGCTTTGGAAGTTGATTTATACATCATTTTACTTTTCTTATCTAGTCTATAATATCACATTCGTTTACGCCATTTAACTTCTGACTAAGAACAACCCTTAAAATAAACGATATAATTTAAAATTTATTAGTAAGTTTTATTTTATAGGGTCATACACCAACTAGCTTAGGCTAGACTTATGGGATGGGGAGTTTAAACTCTACACAAGTGTTTAAATTAAGATGTAGTTGGACAATCAATAAGTAAATCCTTTCATATGTTGGTTGTATCTGGGAAGCTCCTCTCAAACGGTAGTTAAGCATGAGGCCACGTGGAGGGTTGGAACGAGGAGATAACCCTTCGATTCCTTGTCAAAGCGTGGACCAAGGTTTTTGCGCATCTGGGGATTCTATCCTAGATAGAGTTTAGGGATTTGCTACCCTGCCCATGCATATGAAACAGGCTTGCCACTGTCCCCCTAGACTGCCAATATAATTTAGGTAGCCTATAGTCTCTCAAACATCTAGGGTTCATACACAGGTACACCAAAAGGCTATTTCTGGTTGACCTTAGACAGGCTTGGAAGGTAACCCTTGTAGAAAGTGTGGGAGGGCAGTTGGTGATTCCTTTGCTTATGCCTAAGAACATATCCAATGATTCCAAGTAACTATCTCTGAGCTTTCTTCTGGGAAGCATATCTTATACCCCTTGTGATTGTTGAACACTTTAGGAAATTTTGTAGCGATTTCTCTGTGGTTTGTTTGTGTTTAGCCGACCTTAGGGTGTGAAGAGACAAATTTTCAATCATGGAGGACCAACATTTCAAAAGGTCAAGAAGGTTGAAAAACATTCCTCCACTCACTATAGTGGAACCTCCACTGCCCCCTCAAAGGCAGAGATTAGACACAGACGGTTCTTTCAAACCAGTAGGAATTAGTGAAGTTCTGGGTGAACCAAAAATTAGGACAAACTAGGTTGATACAACCCCAGTAGATATAGAAGACTTGCAGGATGAAAAGTTTGTGAGAAACTTTAATTCACCTCTTACTGACCTAAACGATCCAGTGATCATCCAGGTTCGTCCTTTCAATTCACTTGTGATTGGTGTTCTTGTGGGAAGACTAATGTCTAGTATAGGAGAAATTTATTTTACCTCCACCTCAGCCACTTTGGCTGAAGGGGTACCACCTCCCCCAGTGGGTGACCCTAGATAAAACATACCGACTACTCCTTTAAATCCAGCTAGTCGGGTGGTTCGACCAGCGGATTCAACAAATGTAGTAGGCACTTTTGGTGGGGTGGTCACTGGGATCCCTAGTGTACCTCCTATTTCAACTTCTTTTGCACACACTGCCTAGAGTGGTCTAGTGGGATCCTCTTCATTTGTATAGGGTTTTCCTTGGAATGGTGGGAACATTCCCCCATCCACTCCATATGTAGGTCCTACACCTACATATGTAGGGGTGCAGTTTGGAAACACTAATCCTTATGGTCAAGGTTTTCAGACATCGGTTTCATCTTCTTTCACGAGCACTCCTTTCTTGCTTTTTAGCGGAGGGATACCTTCTTATGTTTTCCAAACTCCAGTTTCATCTGGAGTAGCTCAAACCACATACACTGCACTGCATATGAACAATCCATTGGCTTATGGGTGGAATCCTTTCCAAAGTGGTCCGAATACCTCACAACCGGTAGCTGGGGGCAACCTCATATTTAGTTTTGGGAATCATGAGGCAAGTCCTTCTACTTCCCAAGCTCGTACTTTTCAGGCTCCCGTCAGACCCAAACTTGTTAATGTATTTGTAACTTTGGAATGTATTCATCCATATATCTTATGTATTGTAACTTGATGTTTGTTTCGAGATGTATCTATAATGTAATTGAGTCATGTCATGCCTCGATGTTCCTATCAGGAGGTTCCATAATGTAAACAATTCATGTCAAGTCATTGTGGGTAACCCTCCTATTGATCAAGGGTTAAAGTCCTCGCAATTTTGGGGCACTAGGGTTATTAGACTTTCCTAGAGAAGTCGGCCCTAGTAGGTTATTTTCAAGTCGGGAATTAGTATAAATAGAGAGTGAGTCTCTCTATTTAACACACACTCACTCACACTCCGTTGTAGTGCATAGCTGAGGAAGAAGAAGTTACTGGGGCTAGGAAGAAAGAGGCTACTACTGTCAAGAGATCATCTTACTGTTTTGGGGTTTTAATTTTGGTGCTGATTCTATCTTTGAGGAAGTTGCGGGGTTTTCTCCATTTATGATTTCCTCGAGGAAAAACACTGTGTTCATTGTCTCTTATGTTTGATTGTTGTGCTTGTTATTCTCTCAGTTAAAGATCCTAATATAAAGCTAGCTTAATGTTAAAAATCTAACATGGTATCAGAGCTAACCTGAGAAGAAGACACTGTGCAGCTGTGAGAACTAGAGCTTCCTACTTTGTGGATATCTCTCCACAATTTTTAAACAAAATAAGGTTGGACTAGCTCTCCTCCCTAGGGTGCGTCTTTCTATCGAAGCAGAATCTGATTCTGAGCTTTTTCAGTTTTGGATCCGACACTACTGCCGAAAATTAGGGCTTTCCACAGAAGTGGAATTTTTGAGTGATCCCAGGCATGGATTGATCTCCTCCTCAAAATAAAAGTTTAGAGATCAAGATCAAATCATTTGGTTGGATAGAACTCCAGAAAAGTCAAACCCTAATCTGCTCCTGAACCAACACTGCAGAAATTCAGC
This sequence comes from Pseudotsuga menziesii, assembly GCA_001517045.1. Taxonomy (NCBI): domain Eukaryota; kingdom Viridiplantae; phylum Streptophyta; class Pinopsida; order Pinales; family Pinaceae; genus Pseudotsuga; species Pseudotsuga menziesii. The sequence goes on along the minus strand of LPNX010881730.1, from coordinate 691,122 downwards.
TCCAAATCCAGATTCGACATCTTGACCTGGTAAGATCTAAATATTTTGTATTTCCATTTGAGGTTCTCAGTTAAGATGTCTCATCATACCAAGCTTGATGAAAAGCTTGAGGGAGCTCATAACTTCTGAGCCTGGAAGTATAAGATCTCCCTGGTCCTGGAAGAAACTGAGTTGGAATCCTATATCAATGAGGAGGTTCTAATTCCAGAGGGAGATGAGGCTAAGGCCTTACATAAGAATAAGATGGTTATGGAAAAGATGATTATTGCTGATTCAATCAAGGATCACCTCATACCACAAGTGTCCTCCCTAAAGACACCTAAAGCTATGTTTGATTCCATAACCAAATTGTTTGAAGGGAAGAACATAAACTGAAAGATGACTATGAGAAACCAATCGAATAATGTAAATATCCAGAATGCAGAGACCATCCAGTCTTACTTTACATGGGTCTCTCAAATCAAGGAATAGCTAGAAGCAGTAGATGAAGAAATGGAGAATGCAGAGATTGTAATGACCACCTTGAATGGCCTCCCTATATCTTGGATTCCTTTATTCAAGTAATCTATGCCAGAAAGAAGTTAGTCAAGTTCAGTAGACTATGGGAAGAATGTTCTCAAGAAGAAGCTCAGATAGCAGCTCAAGAAGAAAAGATGGGAAGTGAAGATCAAGCTCTCACAATTCACTCCAAGAAAAGCAGAAGAAGCTCTCATCACTCTAGAGGTAAGAAATTCCACTAAAGAGATAACACTAGAAAAGATGGATATAAATTAAGATGCTATACATGTGATGAAAGAGGACACTTTGCCAAAGAATTTCCTAGAAACAATATTAAATCCCATAAGAAGAAGGGAAACAAGAGAATACATCATGCTCATGCTAGAGAGGATGATGAACCTTCCACAAAGAGAATCAGACAAGAAAGTGATGATTCTTCAAGTGATGAAGAATATGTGCTGATCTCCGCTCTCATGGGAACTATCTCACATGGAAGCAATGATTGGCTTATAGACAGTGGTGCTTCCAAACATATGAAAGGATTCAAAGAATCCTTTGTGAAACTATCTGAACATGACTCACCTAACAAGATGAAACTTGGGGATGACTACCAGTATCCAATAAAAGGTAGTGGGGAATCCTCCTATAAGCTAGACTTTGGAAAGTCTATGAAGATGCAAGATGTATTGATTGTACCAGGACTAGAGAAGAACCTCCTCTCCATATCTACATTAGATGCAAAAGGCACAGGGGTTGCATTTGTAGATGGCCAAGTTCTCATATGGCCAAAAGGAAAGACTTTTGATGATGTAGTAGTGATTGGGGGATAGGAGGGAGGTCTATACAAATTGAAGGGCCAACCAGAACAAGACTTGATCCATGACACTATAGAGCCAAATGATCTTTGGCATATAAGCCTTACACATGTGCACTACATAGCACTACCACTTGCAAGCAAAGCTATTGAAGGTCTTCCAGAAATTCAAGCAAAACATGATGGAGTTTGCAAAGGATGCGTGAAAGGAAAGAACACAAAGAAGACATTTCCAAGTAGCGAGAGAAAGGAAAAAGGAATCTTGAAAATCATCCACTCCGATGTATACGGTCCAATGTCATCAAGTTCATTAAGCAGGTATGTATACTATGTTTCTTTTATTGATGATTTTTCTAGTAAGACATGGATTTACTTCATGAAGAACAAAGATGAAGTATTCAACACGTTCAAGGAATTCAAACCCTTGATCGAGAACCACACAGAAAAGAACATCAAGATATTTCAATCAGATAATGGTGGAGAACTCACTTCAAATGAATTCAAAGCATTATGCAAAGATTCAGGGATTAAGAGGGAGTTAACTACTCCATATAATCCACAACAGAATGGGGTTGTATAAAGAAAGAATAGAACGATCATAGAAGCTGCAAGGGCTATGCTTCATGATCAAGATATTCCCATGCATCTATGGGAAGAAGCTTCTAGAACAACGGTGTATGTACAGAACTGTAATCCACATAGAGTACTCAAGAACAAGACACCTGAAGAAGTCTTTTCCTACAAGAAAACAGAAGTTGGCCATCTCAGAATATTCAGCTGTCCAGTGTACATACACATTCCGAAAGAAAAGAGGACAAAGTTAGATCCTTTAGGAAAGAAGGGTATATTTGTGGGATACTCTAAAAGCTAGAAGGCTTACAGAATATACTTCCTAGGGTTCAAGAAGATTGATATTAGTAGGAATGTAACATTTGACGAAGATTCACCCTACAACAAATCTAGAAAGAGGCCTGCTAAAGAAATTGAAGAAAAATAAGCACCCAGAATTCATGACACAACCATGAACGAAGAATATCAAGAAGAAGATCGATAAATAGAAGAACCTCAAGAACTTGTAGATCCACCTCAAGAAAAGAATCCTCATAAGAGAAAACCATCTAAGGTGCGGAAATATATGGGGCTCCAGAAGAGAATCACAGAGAAAGAAAGAGAACCAGGTCCTACTCTAGTTATGTAGCCTTATTATGTGATTTCATTGATAAGAACCTTCCAATTATGAAGAAGCAGCATAAAGGAAAGAATGGAAGGATGCTATGATCAAAGAGTATCAATCGATCATGAAGAATGATGTTTGGGATGTTATCCCAAGACCAGAAGGGAAGTTTATTGTAACTTCCAAATGGATTTACAAGATCAAGCATGATGTGGATGGTAGCATAGAAAAATATAAAGCATGATTTGTGGCTCGTGGATTCTCCCAGAAAGAAGGAATAGATTATGAAGAAATTTTTTCACCTGTAGCCAGATACACTTCCATTAGATCAGTACTTGCTCTGGCTATAGTGATGAAATGGAAGATACACCAGATGGATGTCAAGAATGCTTTCTTGAATGGTGTAGTGGAAGAGGAAGTGTATGTGGAACAACCACTCGGTTTTGAGACACATGACAAGGAGTATCATGTGTGTATATTGAAGAAAGCCTTGTATGATTTGAAATAGGCACCCAGGACATGGTACAGTAGAATTGACAGCTTTCTGTCCAATTTGGGATTTACCAAGAGTAAAGCAAATTCCAACCTTTACTACAAGGTTGAAGATGGCAGCCCAGTGATGCTCCTAATGTATGTAGATGATCTATTTGTAATAGGTATGGATGGGTTGATTTCTGATACGAAGAGGAATCTTGCTGCTAAGTTCGAGATGAAGGACTTGGGTATGATGCATTATTTTCTGGGCATGGAGGTGTGGCAGAATGTAGATGGAATTTCCCTAGGACAAGGGAAATATATGGTAGAGATCCTGAAGAGATTCGGGATGATAGATTGCAAGGCCATGACCACACCTATGGCATCGAACCTGAAGCTATTGAGTGATGCTTCATCAGAAGAGGTTGATGCTACTATGTATCGTCAGATGATTGGGTCCTTGATGTACGTGATGAACACGAGACCAGATATTTGCTTTGCTGCGAACACCTTGAGCTAGTTCCTGACAAGATACGAGACATGTTCACTTGATTGCTGCAAAGCATATTCTGAGGTACCTAAAGGGCATAGTTGATTATGGGCTCAAGTATGAGGCGAATCAGAAGATTAACCTGGAGGTTTATGTTGATTCAGATTGGGAAGGTAGTGCCATTGATAGGAAGAGCACTTCAGGGTGTTGCTTCAGTATGGGATCAGGTGTGATCTCATGGTTTAGCATGAATAAATCCTATGTGGCACTGAGTACAGCTGAAGCAGAGTATGTTACAGCCCGTTTAGCTAGTTGTGAGGCAGTACGGCTGAGGAAGCTACCGTATGATTTATTTGATCTCTAGTTAGATGCTACTTGTATATATTGCGACAACCAAAGTTGTGTGAATTTGTTGAAGAACCTGGTGTTCCATGACAAGTCGAAGCATATCGAGATCAATTATCACTATATCAGGGATATGGTGCAGAGAGGAGCAGTGAAGCTCTAGTATGTTGCGAAAGGCGAACAGATAGGTGATGTGTTGATAGGGCCATTAACCAGAGTGAATTTTGAGTACTTTAGGGAGAAGCTTGGTGTTCTCCAGATCGAGGTTCCTTCCAAGGGGAAGTGATGAGTCTGTGAGTCATTTTGACATGATGAGAGGATTGGTTTCTTCCATGGTCAGATGTAAGGGTTGAGCCATTCTGTCATGGTGATAGGATTGGTTCCTTCCATGTCAGATATGAGTGCTGAGCCATTATGATGTGACTGTAGGATTGGTTCCTACACAATCATATATAAGTGTTGAATGCCATTCTTGGAATGGAGGCACCTAGTCAGTTACCAGGAATACTAAGTCTGGGGCTGAGGGCCATTTTGATGTGATTGAGGGATGTGTTCCCACTTGATCAGATATAAGCGCAGGGCCATTCTGATGTGATTGAGGGATGTGTTCCCACTTGATCATATATAAGGGATGATGCCATTCTTTGGGAGAATGGAGGCACCTGATCAGTTACCAGGAACCCTCAACCTGGGGTTGAGAGCCTTTCTAGCAAGGTTGCAGGATGTGCTCCTGCATGGATGGATGTAAGTGCAGAGCCTTTCTATAAAGGTTGCAGGATGTGTTCCCGCATGGATGGTTGTAAGTGCAGATCCTTTCTAAAAAGGTTGCAGGATGTGTTCCCACATGGATGGATGTAAGTGTAGAGCCTTTCTAGCAAGGTTGCAGGATGTGTTCCCGCATGGATGGATGTAAGTGCAGAGACTTTCTAGAAAGGTTGTAGGATGTGTTCCCACATGGCTAGACATAAGTGCAAAGCCCTTCTAGAAAGGTTGCAGGATGTGTCACCTCATGGCTAGATATAAGTGTTGAGCCTTTTTGATAGGGTTGTGGGATGTGTTCTCGCATGATCGGATGTGAGTGCTGGTCCTTTCTGACAGGGTTGTGGGATGTGTTTCCGCATGGTCAGATGTGGGTGCTGGGCGTGCCTTTCTGACATGGTGTTGGATGTGTTGCTCTAATGGTTAGATGTAATTGCTGGGTGGGCCATTTTGACTTAGTGTTAGATATAAGCATTGAAGAAGACCTACATGAAGGCTAGGCCTACAACCAACATGAAAAAGGGCTGGCTCTGTAGAACTTCCTGTGATGAGAAGAATCATGAGATAGCACCCATGATGATGATCCAGCAGTGATGATCTAGATCAAGTGATGATCCAGATCCAGTGATGATGATCCAACAGTGATGATCTAGATCAAGTGATGATCTAGATCTAGTGATGATCCAGATACAGTGATGATATTCTAGTGATGATCTAGATATGAAGATGAAGATGACTTGAAGATGAAGATGACTTGAAGATGATGAGGAATTGATGATGATGTAGATGATATAGAGAAGAAGACTTGTGCTGATAAATTGTGTCGAGAGAATACCTTCCTAGTTAAGAGGGAGTGTTAATGTATTTTTAACTTCGGAATGTATTTATCCATATATCTTATGTATTGTACCCCAATGTTTATTCCAGGATGTGTCTATAATGTAATTGAGTCATGTCATGCCCCGATGTTCCCATCAGGGTTTTCCATAATGTAAACAAGTCATGTCAAGTCATTATGGGTAACCCTCCTATTGATCAAGGGTTAAAGTCCCCGCAGTTTTGTGTCACTAGGGTTATTAGACTCTCCTAGAAAAGTCGGCCCTAGTAGGTTATTGTCAAGTCGAGAATTAGTATAAATAGAGAGTGAGTCTCTCTATTTAACACACACTCATGCACACTCAGTTGTAGTGCATAGCTGAGGAAGAAGAAGCTACTGGGGCTAGGAAGAAAGAGGCTACTGTTGTCAAGAGATATCTTGCCGTTTTGGCATTTTACTTTTGGTGCTTATTCTATCTCTGAGGAAGTTGCGGATNTCCTCGAGGAAAAACACTGTGTTCATTGTCTCTTGTGTTTGATTGTTGTGCTTGTTATTCTCTCAGTTAAAGATCCTAATATAATGCTAGCTTAATGTTAACAATCTAACAAAACTTCATTTCCTAGCAACTTTCGATTCACCAGACTTGGCCAAGTTAATGAATGACTCGGTGAAACATGATGCCACCTGGCCACTTGTCCCTACCAAACTACCCTCAAATATTCCAAAATTTGAAGGCAAAGTTGGTGAAGACCCAGGGGCTCATATCACCACTTTTCACTTGTGGTGCTCTTCTAACTCATTGAATGATATCACCGTTCGGTTGAGATTGTTCCAGAGAACTCTAACTAGTGCCATAGCAAAGTGGTACATCGAACTACCCTTTGTTGCATTTGATAGTTTTTGGGACTTAGCTGACGTGTTCCTTAACCATTTCTAGCTTCTTGTCTGGTACGATGCTGACACAGAATTATTTTCCACTTTCTGGAAACACAAAGCCACTCACATTTAGGATCACATCCAAGAGTGGCAAAGGTGGAAAAGTCTCATTAAGGCCACTATCCCTCCTGAGTTTTTGTTAGAATGGTTCCTTAAATCCTTATTGTCGTATATATCTAAGGATGTATCCACTTCAGGAATAACCAATGAGGAAGAGGCTATCCTCGGGGACCAGCAGTTAGATTTGATAAATTCTCAGTATGGGATTCTATATGAAATCATCCCTGATGCACCGAGACCAACCCATAGTGTTGAAAAACCTAAGCCTGGACCCCATGGCGATGGTGTGGTTGGTTCAATAAAATCTCCCACTGTAGAATATTTGGTTAAGTAACTCCCTGAATTGTTCATCAAAAAATCTATGACGGAGGCAACAAATGCTGCCCCCTCATCCCATAATGCAAATGTTTTTGTACAATCCTCCCAAAAGGGAAATCAACAGCCCGGTGGGAAAAATAAAAAGGGGAAGAATGGTGAGGAAAATCAAAACAAGCCAAAACCCACAAACAATGCTGATGGAGGCCAAAAAGAGAAGAAGAAGGTGAAATTTCCATGTAAGTTTTGCTAGGAAGATCACCTAACCCATCAATGTCCCCTTATGGACCAAGCTTAGAAGCTGCTCAAAGGCCAACAACCAGCGGGCCTGAAGGATCCTTTTCCACAAGGACATAATTATGCTTCAGCTTCAAATGTAGCAGGGGGCACCCCAAATGCTCCTGACCCAAATTATATCAACATGGTTCAATCCTATACTTTACTCCAGACTAGGAACAAGAACTATGAGATCGAGGCTCGAGAGAAGGGTAAGTCTATAGGTGAAAATTCTAACCCTCTCATAATTGAAAAACCTACCAAAACTATGCCCAAGATACCAAAGGGTATCTTTAAGAAAACATTGCACAATCCTAATCCTAGGGCTACAACCAACTACTCTGTAGTTGAAGATTTATCCCAAACCCCTTGTGCGATGTCGGCTTTAGAGGTGTTACAGAGTTGTCTCGCCTAGCGAGATGCACTCTTAGTAGCCTTAGGTAGTATGGATTCATCGAACCTCATGGAGAAATTTAATTTATCTGATGTCAAAATTCGCCTACCTTATCATGTGGCTTTATCAATAGATGCTATCCATGGTGGAAAAACCATTGGGAGGGCAGTTGTCGATGAGGGAGCTTCCACATGTGTCATGTCCTTGTCTTGATAGAAGGCTCTTGGATTTCTAGAGCTAGTTTCATCGAGCATCCTACTTATTGCTTTCGACGGAAGGTTATTTTGTCCACATAGTATCCTACCAGCTTTCGAAATAAAGTTCGCAGGGAAGGCAGTGTCTTTTGAGGTATAGGTGATTGATGCACCTTTGGATTATAACTTGCTCCTGGAGAGAAGTTGTACTTATGCCATGTCCGCTATTGTATCGGTCGTTCTTCGGGTAGTAGTGTTTTTGCACAAAGGTAAGTTGGTTACTGTAGAACAAATCAGTTTTACTTGAAAGGGCCACATGGAAACTAATGAGTCCACCATGCCATTGGTTGATCAGGTTAAACCTTCTTCAGAGAGATTAGGGGATAGAATGTATGCATCATTGATTGGCACATTCAATTTTCCAGCTCCGATTAATTACTTAGGTTCTACTAGTGTAGGGAAGTCTATTGCAATGGTTGTTGATAGAATGGACCCTTGGGTTCTTCCTTCCCGTCATGAACTTGAAGTGCCCTTATCGGTAGTGGAAGTAGCTTATCAAGCTATCATTCATACCGTTGTCGATCCCGTTTTGGTCCCTCTCACAGTCTCAGAGGAGCTGGAAGAATCCTATCTTCCTGCTTGGGTAGAGAACTCTTTGCATACTGAAGATTGCTTAGATATGGTTTTTCCATCTAATGAAGCCATTTTGGAAACTATGTGCAGACGAGATAAGATCTGTGAAGATCTTCACCATCGATCATATTTTCTTCCAGAGTTAAGTAGGATTGAAAACCAAGAGTTCCATATGATACTAGCAGGTGATGCTGATACACCCATTAATCCCTTACCTAGGGAGGGAATATTTGATAAGGGGAATATGGAAAACATTTTCGTTACTATTCCTATCAACATCTCTGCAAACCTAAACATTGTGGAAAATGTACATATCAGTGCAAGATGCTCTCTAGAGGAGATTGCTATATATACATCATTGTTTAAGGAATTTCGCAACGTGTTTTCCTTGTCATATGAGAAGATTCTAGGCATAGATCCATTGATAGTCAAACATGAAATACGAACCTATCTTGATGCTAGACCAGTTCGACAAAAACTTAGACCTGTCAATCCACGTAAAGTGGCAATTGTTAAGGATGAAGTTGAAAAACTGCTGAAAGCCGGTTTCATTTACCCGATAGCTTTAACAGAATGGGTATCCAACCTTGTTCTTGTTGACAAAAAGTAAGGGATGATACACATTTGTACTGACTTTCACGATCTAAACAAAGCCTGTCCTAAGGATAACTACCCCAAACTTTTCATAGATCAAATCAATTATGCTTGTGCGAGGAGTGAAGTCTTTTCGTTTACGGATGGTTTCTCTGAGTATAATCAGATTCAAATTAAACCAGAAGACCAACATAAAACATCTTTCATCTGTCCTAGGGGTACATTTGCGTACAAGAAAATGCCTTTTGGATTGAAAAATTGAGGGGCTACCTTTCAGCGGGCAATGAATTTTTCCTTTCATGACATTAAGTCTATTGTTGAACCCTACCTTGATGATCTGTTAGCACATTCTCATAAGAGGATCAATCAACTAGATTACTTGCATTTAATCTTCAAACAATGCATATACTACAAAATTCACTTGAATCCCCACAAGTGCATTTTCTTTGTCGAGTCATGTAGATTACTTGGGTTCATTGTTTCTAACAAAGGTATTCAAGTCGATCCTTTGAAAGTTGAGGCCATAGTAAATCTGCCTCCTCCTCGTTCCATCAGGCAGCTTCAAATCCTGCAAGGGAAGTCCAACTTCCTTCAACATTTTATTGTAAATTATGCCAAGATCATGAAAGGTTTCATGCACCTGTTGAAGCAGGACACCCCATTTGTATGGGGTGAAATCGTAGAACTTGCGTTCATGGAATTAAAGAAAGCTTTGTTGTCGGCACCATTACTGCATCCACCAGATTAATCTCATGATTTTATATTGTATTTGGCTGCATCCGAGTCGAATATAGGGGTAGTACTAGTCCAGGAGGATGATAAGCTCCAAGAGCATGTCGTCTACTATCTTATCCGTGCTTTAGCTGGCCCTGAAATTAGGTATTCCCACATCGAGAAGTTGGCATTAGCAGCTGTGTATGTTGTTCAGAGGTTGCGTCACTACATATTACTAAGGACCATGATGGTAGTGGCGGATGTTAATCCTTTCTGATATGTTTTGTCCCAATGAATAGTTGGAGGAAAATTCAACAAATGGATAGTCATTCTCAAGGAGTTTTACTTAGACTTCCAATCCACCAAATCCAAAAAATACTTAGTTTTTGCGGAGCTCATTGCAGAATTTCGGGTTGAGGAATATGTATCCATTGAAGAAGACTCATTCCCAGATCATGAGCACATCCTTTTGATTTCTACCTCTAACCCTTGGTATGGAGATATACTTGTCTATCTCTAGACTCTGAAGTGCCCTGCAACCTTTTCGTGGGAAGAACGACGCAAACTATGCTTAGATGCAAAAAAATACCTCATTATTGGAGATAATTTATAGCGTAGAGGGGTAGATTCTATTTTGCATCAATTTCTTACCCACGAAGAGGCCGAGGTTGTCCTAAATGATTCCCATAGTGGAGCATATAGGGGTGATTTATTTGGGTTAGAAATGGCCCAGAAGATCTTACAAGCCGGTTATTTATGGCCCACGATCTTTAAAGATTGTGTGGAAGCCATGAAGCACTGTCATCCTTGTCATCTTTACACCAGAAAGATGCGGTTGCATCTTGGTCCATTATTTCCCATCATCTCAGTGGGATCCTTCACTAAGTGGGGGATAGATTACGCGACGTGCAACCTAGTCTCAGCTGGGGGGCACAAATACATCATTGTCGCTGTAGATTACTTCACGAAGTGGGCAGAGGCAATGCCCACCTATAAAGCTAACAGGGAAACTATAGATTTTTTTGTTTTCAACCAAATTATCACACACTTTGGTATTCCTAAAGAGATTGTCACTAATAATGGCAGTCACTTCCAAAATAGCATGATGACTGAATTAACCATTATGCTAGGTTTTAAACAAGAACATTCGTCTTTTTTCTACTCGCAAGCGAATGGTCAAGTCAAGGCTGTAAATAAAACCTTGAAGACTATTCTCAAGCGCACTATTAATGCAGCCCAGTCAAATTGGAACATCATGTTGTATCCTACACTTTGGGCTTATCGGACCAATGTGAAAACTGCCACAGGGTTTTCTCCTTTCCAACTCATTCACAGAGTGGAAGCAATAACCCCGGTTGAATGCAAAATCCCATCTTTAAATATTGCTATTCATGTGCTACTTGATATGACTGAGCTGGAAGAATGTTTGTTACATTTAGAACATCTAAATGAATAGCATAGGGATGTGCTGACATCAAACGAGGATCATAAAAATAGGGTAAAAATCAGTACGATAAATCGGTCAAACCTAGGATTTTTTCTGAAGGGGAGCTTGTCTTGCTTTGGGATCAAGACAAAGAAACCCTGGGGGCAGGGAAATTCAAGTCTATCCTATTAGGACCTTATGTCATGTCAAAATTTTCAAAGAAAGGTGCATATGAATTAACTGATTTCGAGGGAAATAAGCTACCTGAGCCTAGAAATGGGCTCTAGCTCAAAAAGTACTATGCTTAGGCTTAGCAATTTTTTGTATTTTTATTGTATGTAACTTTATGTACAATAGTTTGTCAATTTGTGTTCTTATATCATCTATTGGTTGTTACAGAAGTCTTCTGAGTAGTTCGCAGGTTTTGCAAATGGCACTAGTCACCACACTTGCAACCTGGCTTCAGCCGCATGGGTTATTTACTCACCCCCAGGACAGCTAGTTTCCTCTGGAGGCGCTTGTCTAAGTCTTGCTACCAATAATTTGGCCGAGTACAGGGTCATCATTCAGATTTTATGGGATGACTTGTCATGAGGCATTGCCCAACTAGAAGTCCGGCTTGACTTTATCCTGGTAGTTTCTCTACTCAATTGAGCTTATCAGGTGCAAAATCCTATTCTACTACGTCTGTTTATGCAAGTTAGGTTATTGGAAAGAAATTTTGATTTTATTACATTTAACCATATCCCAAGAAATCAAAATTCATTAACTGATGCATATGCGAATTATATATTGGATTGGCATTTAACACATATTTCATAAATATTGCAACAGACACATTGAAATACACATGTAAATAAACCTTATATATATATATGTGTGTGTGTGTGTGTGAATATCAATCCATATAGATAGGTTGAGTTTGATCCTCAGATCCAGTCATAACTGTATAATATATAAAAAATATAAAAAATATGGATCATAATCCTTAAAATGATCCTAGGTCTAAGCTTGACCACCCTGGTCATTCTGGCCACCCTGATCATCCTGGTCATCCTGCTCTTGGGATTCTTCAGCCTCTTCAGCTGCAACAACCTCAGCAGCCTCTATGTAAACAAGCACTGCTCTGGCTAACCTTCTCATAAGGTGTATCTAGATAGTTGGGATACCAACCACTAACTCTTGCATAACGGAAGGGATCTGCTCAATACGCAAAGTAGGTACTCTTTGCATAATCCTAGCCAGCTTCCCCTCAAGAACCCTAATCAGAACGTGATCCTCTCCTGCCACTAGTCACACAAACATATGAGGATGCCCAACAGGGTGGACTGGTCCAATATCTTCATTTTTAAACATTTAAAGGATTAAAACTCTTATAAATATGTATATATATCTTTATGACTAAAATTCATAAAAATTTAAAAACTTGAAAAAACCAAAGTACCTGACGCTCCCCATGATCCTCCAGGAGGAAGGATAAGGTCATTGTCACCCCGAAAATCCAACCCAGCATATGGAAACTACTCTAGTGTTGGTAGTTGTCGCTCCCACCATAGGTAGAAGTCATCATCGTACACACTCTGACCCGATCCACTGCTGCCTTAGCGGAGGAATATTTCTCCCCTCTTACTCATCTAGGCTGGCGGGGAGAGGAAATTGGTAGAGGTACTGTAGGAATGAGACCAGGCACTCTCTCAAAGAAAAAGGCCACCAATATGCTAGAATAACCAAAAATTTTCCGGTGGCCTCTCTTTTAGTCAGAGATTTTCTTCTTCATTATTGGGATTATTCCTGAGCACCAGTCATATAAGGGTCCTTGTAGACATACCACCATAATTCTCATTTGGTTTCGAGTTGCAAGATGAAGTGATGATGATCCTACAACCCTCACTATTGTGCTTACCAACACTTGTAATGGAAAGCTATGAATATGAACAATAGAAATGCAAGTACCCATTTTCTGAGTACCAGGCACACAGTAAGTGTTAATGTAGTTTTGAACACTTAGAAGATCACCGCCCCTACCGGTACCTTCCAAGTTGACAGGAGATCCCTGTCGTGACAAATTGGATATGAAATAGATGTCTTCCAGTGTACTTTCTAGAATCTTACCCTGCAAGTCAAATGCACCTAGATCATGGTCCCAGTAGTTTATCAAAAACTCCAGTAAGGGGACATTCAATCGCATAGGTGAGGTACAAAAGAATTTAAGAAACGCACTTTGTCGCAATGCATGCGCCATGGGGGCACTTCGAAGAGCATCTTGGTCCATGTCCTCATGCTCCCTCTCCCTCCACTCCAACACCATAAGTCAAGCTGTTAATAAGACCATTTTCAAACATTAAAATCATTTTAAAAAGTTTGATTTTGGCCCTAGATATCATTTTTATATGTCGCATAGTATACACGACAGTCCTTTGGACATGTCGCGTATCATACACAAGTTGCTTTCGAGCAAGCCACATATAAAACACACATACATGACTGTTTATGTAGCATACTTGCGTATACAATGTGACTGCCTTTAAATTGGTTGGAAACATCAAATTTTTTCATAAAACCAAAAATTTGCTTGGATGAAATGAAAGATTATGGAGAATAGATTTACCTAGCACTTGCGGTTTTGAAAATTGTCCAACGGTTTGACTAAAGCGAGCAATTGAAAGCAGAGGTAAAACTTGTCTATATTGGATGAAAATGCCAAATGGTGAATTTGATTTCTATTTTTGCAATATTTATAGAAATTATTTCAAAAAGTGGGTTTTTTAACCTATAGTTTGTAATTTTTATTAAAATCAAACTAATGCCATGTCATTTTTTACCTAATGAAACAAGTCCAAGGTTATTCAAAGTCATTTTCCAATCATATAGTGTATGATTTTGATCATTTATATGCATTTTTGCATTTATACTTAATCCACTTTACCCATAAGATTACTACTTTGACCACAGACTATGGTATTCAACCATTAGTACCTTGTCTATATCATTGTTCTTCTGTGGATAAGGATTTCCTAACATGAGTACCCTACCTTTGAACACATTTCTTGTCTTTTGGTACTCATTACACATTTGTCGTAGGTTTTGGGGAGCCTTCTTAGCTATTTTTCATGCCAAATTGAGCCTCATTTTGGTCTCTTTTTACAAGCTATCCCCTTTATAAGGATCCTCACCCTTATGGAGTTTCTTTAGGCCCAAGTCTAACTCCTCAAAATAGACTTGATTGTCAAGTAAATTTGTTCGTTCAGGCTTGTTAAGAATATGTGAATGGGAATCCACATTCGTGGTAGGTTATCTCTTTCTCGGACCATGTGGAATAATATGAGAAAGGATCACTCTCTTTTTTGTGGAATTGAGAAGATTATTCTAAGGCATAGGTTTATCACTTTTCCGGATCTGAGGGACTAAACATATGGAAAAGGACCACCCAGTATGAACTTATTTTTCTCTTTTTCGTGCTCTGGACCTAAACATGAAAAATATTTCGAGTTTACTTTATGTCTTTGTCATGCTCGTTAAACAACAAGAACAAAACATCGAGTTTACTGTTGTAATCCCCACTTCTCATACTCAAATGGATCTTTTCGAGTGATCATCTTGCTTTCCTTCACACTAGTAAAACTCAAGCTATAAGCTGCTCTTGAAGGAGTGTTGGGTAAGTGGTAATTTAACCTTTTTCAGACCTCCCCGACTAAGTACAAAAAAGGTTCACCTTTTCTTCTTTGGAAGTTAAGAGAGTTCTTCTGAGATATGTTTTATACTTTTTCAGTTTCCGGAGAGAAAATTAGACGAAAAGGGAACCCACTGGAGTCTTCTTTGGCATTCTCAGATTCTCTAAACATGAAAACACCAAGTGAGCATGTACTAGTTCGGGATCGTAAAATCCACGAATAAGTGACATTATCAAGCATTATTCCTTCTTCTCTTCAAGCTTGTCAAAAATGAAGAGAGAGCTGAGTTGACTTTCCTGGACTTGTTAAAATTTAACAGGAACGATAAGGAATAAGTTTTCTCTTCGGGTTACAGTCGGTGGCAACATGTCCTCCTTGAACATAGCACTCTCTGAACTTTTCGATACTCATGTCTCAGTGTACACTTTCAGTCCATCTATCACTTTGAGTTTGTTACTCCTCCACTTGTCATTTATGCCTGGGGAGTCTTATCATGTCTCCTACATAAGAGATAAGTCTAGTTGTCCTATCTACAAAGTTAAAAGTTGCCTTGGGTCATCTTCGTGTCATGCTCAGTGTTCAAGGATTTATCCCTTTTTCTGCTTCTTATCTTGATTCCATCATTATCCCATCTGATATCACTTGTGTTTACTTTCTTTTATCTAGTTCTTGGTCAATCTGGTGATCCATTGAAGGATGTATTGCCTTCCTCATCATAGCATGGTTTCTCATTGGCATTTCATGAAGACAAAGACCTAGAGTTTTGACGATGGTACCCTAGCATTCACTTTCATCATTAGTGAATTCCTTTGCTTTAGTTGTCAATTGTCACCTATTGATTGGAAATCTGTTGAATCCTTTCCATCTTAGACTTTGATACATTTATTCACATGGCTTGGATTGTACTGGTTCCTTTGGATTTTGACGAAGACCTTAGGTTCACATCTATAACCTAAGTTGCACAAGATTGTGTTTTGTTCACTTACACAGCTTCCAGATCTTTGAAGACTCATCATGATTGTATATTGTGGCTTCAATCCACCTTTGTACTATGTGTGGTCTAGCACCCGTATCATATGATGTGCTCAATGATTGTAAAGGAGCTAGTGTTCCAGTATATTGAACATGACATCCTCAGATATCATTTTGTATATGACATTTGATATGTATTTGTTTTAGGTACTTCCTCTGCTTCCTTGGACTTCTGAGTTCTCCAAGATAATTATTATAATGTATTTCGGCCATCAGTTCCCTCTAACCTCACACATTAGGGGGCATCTATTATTAGCCAAAATGGCACTTCTTTGTCTGAGTGCGAACATTCGTCATGTTGGTAGACAAGAGGAAAATTTGGATTGAAGTGGCCAAAACACTATAGATGGGCATGAACTTTGATGCATTTTACTCAGACCAGCCTTGTATATTTTTATTATGAGTTTTGGGTTTCATACGCGACTATGTGCATTGCAACACACATGTCATACGCGAGTATTTGGATTGCAACCCGCGTATACTTGCATATGCGAGTTCCCTTTGAGAAAATCGTGGGTCATACGTGAGTTGCCTGTATTAATACCCGCGTATACCTTAATTCGATATTGAAAAATATAAATCGAGATTAGATGAGATTAGTTGGGGCCTAATCCATAACTATCCCAACCATCTCAACCATCCCAACCTTCGAAACCACTCTATTTCCCAAAGTATAAATAGAGGCCTTGGGGTGGGGGCTAATCAATCAATTTTGGAGAGAAAAGTTATGCTCGTGGTATATATTTAGAGTCTTGGAGCAGCAAAAATCAGAGTCCTTTGGTTGCAAGAGAGTCCTTGTGTTAGAAACTGGGTTGTACTCTTATCTTATTCACCACTTGTTGATAAAGAGAATTCTGTTAGGGTTAACCTTGACTTGAGATCGAGTCAAAGGTGGTTAGGTCTAGCACATGGTTTGTTGTATCCCATGGTATTGTCCCATGGTATTGCATGTGTTAACATTGAATTGAGATCAAGTCAAAGGTGGTTAGGTCTAGCACATGGTTTGTTGTAGCCCATGGTATTGCATGTGATTAAGCCTTTATAAGGATTGAGGAGGCTCCATTGTAATTGTACTGGATGTGGGCATTGTATTGTATTGGAAGAGAGACTGTGAGAGCGTTAAGAGGAAGTGTAGCAGTTTTGCTGCAGGGTGTATCCCTTCATCTTTCTGGACTACAATAAAAGGACTAGCAAATTTCTTTGTGGACGTAGCCCATCGTTTGGGTGAACCACGTTATATCTGTGTCTCTCTGTACTGTTTTAATTTGTTTTTCATCTTGTTTATTGATTTAATTGTATATCTATTATTGCTCTACGGTCCTATTTTTCTATCAATTGGTATCAGAGCCAAAAGGTCTATTTGGTTTGTAAACTCACAGGAAAGAAGGGTTCCCGGTTCGAGTGGGAGCAATGGCGGAAGAAGGAAAGTTTAGGGTCAATAAATTTAATGGCCAAAACTATCAGTTATGGAAGATACAAATGGAGGACTATCTGTACCGGAAAGATCTATACCTGTCGTTGGGCGGAAAATCAAAACAGCCAGTGGCTATGAAGGATGAAGAATGGGAGGTTCTTGACAGAAAGGCACTAGGAACAATACGGCTGTGCCTGGCTTCGTTGGTGGCCTTCAATATTTTGAAAGAAATAACAACAGAGGGTGTGATGAGTGCATTGAGTAAGCTCTACGAAAAACCCTCAGCTTCTAACAATGTATTTTTAATGAAGCGTTTATTTAATATGAAGATGTCGAAAAGTGGATCTGTTGTTGACCATTTAAATGAGTTTAATACACTTACTAGTCAATTAAGTTCTGTAAAAGTGAACTTTGATGATGGGGTTAGGGCTCTTCTAATCTTGTGCTCATTGCTAGAAAGTTGGAATAGATTGGTCATGGCTGTAAGTTTTGTATAGGATTACACACCTAATAACCATAGGTCTCGGGTTACCAACATACTCAATCAACTTGCAGACAATTGACTCTAAAGTGCAGTAAAGGAATTAGGAGGATTAGAAAGACTTACTTGATTAACGAAGGTCGATCCTTACTAGTCCTCTTCCGCTCTGCTTCACCTTGAAAGTCTTCAAGGTTGCTCCTCTTTCACCTGTCAAGAGACAATCTTCCAGATACAAGATGATTCATATATATATAAGCAGGTTAGATAAATCACATATAAGATGCATAAACATAAACATTTATCAAACCAAGATACATGAAATACTTATGGAAGAAGGATTCTCTTTATTATCAATAATGAAGAAGTTCAGATTACATTTCAACGCCTGAGACAAGGACTCCTCTGCAACCAAAGGATTCTGAGTTCCACTACTCCAAAGACTTCTGTATAAACTCCACCAGCATAACTTTTCTCTCCAAGTGTAGCCAACCAACACCCTCCCCAAGGCCTGTATTTATATGGGTGAAATAAGGTAGTTCTCGAAGGTTGGGGAAGTTGTAGCAGTTAAGGAAATTAAGTTAAATGAGTTAACTAATCTCTAATTAGTGCGTGTTTTATGTTTAAATGTTAAGAAACACATTCGCGGGTATGTAGTAGAGCAACCCACGAATGATTCGTGACTTATCATAAAGGCAACCCGTGAATACATAGATTCACGACTTGCATCAACCAGGACTCGTGAATGACTCGCGAGTTGTATAAAATAAGAGTCACGAATACAACTCAACATAGTAAAATAGCAAAGTAACTAGTTGGGTAAATAAGGAATGTATTTCATCATAAGCCAAGCTATAGGGTTTTGGGCAAACCTCTATCCATAAGTGTCCTTTTGTGTGCCAACATGAGGGATGTCGACACTCGGACGGAGAGGTGCCATTCAGGTATATAATAGATTCCCCCTAATGTGTGAGGTCAGAGGGAAGCGATGACCGAAATACATTATAATATTTAGCTTTGGAGAACTCAGAAATCCAATGGAGCAGAGAGAGTACCTGAAAAAAATACATAGTAATGTCAAATAAAAAGTTACATCTGAGGATGCTATGTTCAATTTACTAGAACATTATCTCCTTTACAATATTTGAGTACATCATATGATACAGGTATAAAACCACGTATATTACAAAGGTGGATCGAAGCCAAAATATACAATAATGATGAGTATTCAAAGATCTGGAAGCTATGTAGATAGATAGAACATAATCTTGCGCAACTTAGTCCATATATGAGGGACTAAGGTCTTCATAAAGGATCCCAAAGAACCAGTACAATCCAAGCCATGTGAATAAGGGTAAGCTGAAGTCGAACATGGAAAGGATTCAACAGTTTGTCAACCAATAAGGGATAATTGACAACTGAAGCAAAGGAATTCACCAATGATGGAAGTGAATCCTGAGGTACGATCGTCAAAACTCTAGGTATTCATCATCAGGAAGTACTGAAACGGAACCATGCTGTGATAAGGAAGGAAACAGATCCTCCAACAGATCGCAAGATTGACTAGGAACTGGGCAAAAGAAGGGAGACACAAATAGATAACAGATATAACAGTGATGGAATCAGGCTATAAATCAGACATTGGGAACATTAGAGGAAATTTCAACTCAAAATGGGCCTCCTAAAATGAATTAATAAAATAATAGTTAAAATAATAAAATAATATTAATTAATTTTGGAGGAAGAAAAGAAAAAAACTACTTTTTTGTTTGTATTTTTGACATATCTCCCCGTGTTTTTACTCAAATTTCGATCGGGAGAGCTCGTTGGATGCGGAATTAAATTCCGCATCCAACGAGTACCCACTCGGCATACTTTTTACGGACCCTTCTACCCCAAAAACAAGAAATACCTGAAAAAATAGAATGATGACATCATCATTCTATTTTTTCAGGTATTTCTTGATTTTGGGGTAGCAGGGTCTGTCAAAAGTATGCCGAGTGGGTAATCGTTGGATGCGGAATTTAATTCCTCATCCAACGAGCTCTCCCAATCGAAATTTTAGTAAAAACACGGGGAGATATGTCAAAAATACAAACAAAAAAAGTAGTTTTTTTTAATGATACCTATCCCCAAATTTATATTAAAAAAGTGTTTAAGACCTATACGGTATTTCAAATTTAAACCAATTTCATTGGATAACACATGATGACATGGAATTTGAATAAAAGTTAAAAGGCCCATTTTGAGTTGAAATTTCCTCTAATGGAGTCCTTGAACAGTGAGCACAACACAGAGATGACCCAAGGCAGCGTATAACAGATAGATAGAACAACTAGACTTATCTGTCATGTAGGAGACATGATCAAACTCCCCAGGTATAATGGACAAGAGGAGGAGTAAAAAACTCAAAGTGATAGCTGGACACAAGTACACACTGAAACATGGATATCGGAAAGCAAAGAGTGATATTTTCAAGGATGACATGCTGCCATTACTAAAAACAAGAGAAAACTTCTTCCTTACCTTCCTTGTTAAATTTTAACGAGTCCAGGAAAGTAAACTCGGTTCCCTCTTCATTTTTTAACAAGCTTGAAGAGATGAGAAAATAATGCTTGATAGTGTCACTGATTCGTGGATTTAATGAGCCCGAACTAGTACATGCTCAGCAGGTGTTTTCACATTTAGAGAGTTTGAAAACGCCAAAGAAGACTCCAAGGGGGTCCTTTTTCATCCAATTTAGTTTCCTGAGGCCGAAAAAGTATAAAACAAACCACAGAAGAACTCTCTTAACTTCCGAAGAAGAAAAGGCGCACCTTTTTCGTACTTAGTTAGGGAGGTCCGAAAAAGGTTAAATTACCACCTACCCAACGCTCCTTCCAGAACAGCATAAAATAGATTGAGTTTTACGAGTGTGAAGGAATGCAAGATCACTTGGAAAGATCCACTTGGTTACGAGAAATGGGGCTTACAACAATAAACTCGTTGCTTTGTTCTGTAGTGTTTAACGAGCATGACAAAGACACAAAGTACACTCAAAATCTTTTTCATGTTTGGGTCCAGAGCAAGAAAAAGAGAAAACTAAGCTCAAACTGGGTGTTCCTTTTCCGTAAATTTAGTCCCTCGGGTCTGGAAAAGTGATAAACCTATACCTAAGAATACTCTTCTCAATTCAAAAGAAAGGAGAGTGATCCTTTCTCGTATTATTCCGCATGGTCCGAGAAAGAGATAACCTACCACCAATGCGGATGCCCATTCACATATTCTTAACGAAGTTGAACGGACGAGATAACTCGGCAGTCAAGTCTGTTTTGAAGGAGTCAGACCTGGGCCTAAAGAAACTCCATAAGGGCGGGGAGTCCTATAAAGGGATAGCTTGTAAAAAGAGATTCATAAGAAGCTCTATTTGGCGTGAAAAAGAGCTATGAGGAAACCCCTGGGCCTGAAACAGTGACGGTATGAGTACCAAAGGATGACAAAGGAATATAAAGATAATACTCATGAAACAAGGATCCTAGTCACGGAAGAACAATGGTAGAGGCAAGGGACTAATGGCTTAGAATACCATAGTCCATCGCGAAATGTTGAATACTAAGGTTAATGTGAGGTGATAAGATACCAACCAAAACCACCCTATAGAAGCAACAACACTTGGTAAAAGTGGATAAACCTGTTCCAAGGCACAAAAAGGGTGATATTAGTGAATTGACATTTCAAACTATATAAAAAGACCCACTTTATGAAATATTATTTCTATAAATAGCTTGAAAATTAAAACATTTCTCACCATTTGAACTTTTTGAACCAAAAAGGAAAGTTTACCCTCTACCTTTGATCAATCACTGTGGACAATTGGACCGTCAGAATTGGAATCCGTCAGCTTTAGGTAATTCTACACCCTAAAATCGTCAATTTGATCCAAACAAATATTAAATTTAATGGTGAATTCAGTATTTTTCAACATCCCAAACTACATCAGTGCGTATTCGCGGGTTGCTAAGCATGAAAGTCGCGAATACGCGTTTCATTCGTGGGTTGTCTAACTAGACAACCGCGAATGATCCGCGACCTGCCCCAATGGACAGTCACGAATGCTGCGCGATGGGGCAAAACTTTAAAAATATGCAAGATTTTCAAAATTTTATTATGGAATACTGAACTCAATTACTTGTATTTTCCAGGAAAAATATGGTGTTGGAGTGGAGAGAAAGAGAACATGAAATAATGGATCATGCAACGCTCCAAAGCGCGCCCACCATCCAAGCATTGAGGACATGTGGGATGTTGAAATTCTTTTGTACATCGCCCATGTGGGAAAATGTCCGCTTACTGGAATTCATGGTCAATTACTAGGATCATGATATGGGGATGTTCAATCTTCAAGGTGAGACCTTAGAGCTTACCGTGGCAGATATATATTTCATTACGGGGTTGTCACAACGGGGGGCACCGGTGAATTTAGAGGGCACTGTCCAGGGCGGAGACCCCTTGAGTGTCCAGAACTATGTTGACATATTCTATACACCGGGTACGCAGAAGAAGGGCAGCAGCGTTCTTATTGCAGACATCCAGGATTTCACACTCCAGGTATTAGCTAGTACTATTGTGAGACTTGCAGGGTCAACAGGATTACATATGGCCACTATGAATCAAATGAGGGTGGCAGTTGACTACTTTAGAGGTGCTCTCTATGATTGGTGCTTGGGAGTTCTCCCCATCATGAAGAGACAACTATCCGACTATAAAAGGGGAAGATGCAAGAATTTTGGCTATGCAAGCATACTAGTGGCGTTCTTCTTTAAAAGAGTACCAGCCATGAGCCCTGCTATACCACTACAGGTCATATCTCCACGTCAGCCAAGGCTGAGCCGGTGGGGAGACATCTTCCTCCGTCAAGGAGGAGGAGACATAGTACACAGCGTTTATGATGATAACTTTTATACATGGTGGGAACGATAGCTACTGGCGCTGGAGCAGTTTCCATACGCCGGGATGGATTTCCGAGGTGACCCCGACCTTGTCCTCCCTCCAGGAGGAATATGGGGTGAGATGGGTAAGTAATTTTTAATTTTTTATCATTTTCAAATTTTTATGAATTTTCCAATGATAGAATATATACATATGTACAAGTCTTAATCCTATTAATGTGTCAAAATGCAGATATTGGACCAGTCCGCCCTGAAGGGCACCCTCATATGTTCGTGCGTTCGGTTGTAGGGGGAGACCCAGGATTGATCTGGGTACTAGAGGGGAAGCTAGCCAGGCTGACCCAGTGAGTACCTACGATACATATTGAGCATATACCTACAGCCATGCAGGAGTTTGTAGTAGGGGTTCCATCGATTTGGATATGTCTGTTCAGGCGAGTAGCTAGAGCAGTACTTGTATATAGAGATGCGGTGGAGGCTGCCGAGGCCGAGGAGGTTGAGGAAGCCAGGGTGCATAGAGATCATGGGGACCAAGGTGGTCCTAGTGGCTAGGGCGGTCCAGCTTAGACCTAGGGAATTTTGATGGATGATGATCCACATTTTTGTATATTTGTATATGACTGGATCTATGGATCAGACTCGATCTATCTACAGACAGATATTTTACATATATATATATTGATGTTTGGTTGTCGGTTTATTTACAAATGCTTTTTATATGTTTGCTGTATATTTTTATGAAATGTGTGTGAGATGCCAATCCAAAATATAATTAGCATATGCATTAGTCAATGAATTTTGGTTTCGTGGAATATGATTGAAAGTAATAACTTCAAAATGTCTTTCCAGTAAACGAATTTGCATAAACTGACATAACAATATCGGATTTCGTACCTGATAAGTTCTATTGAGCTGGGAAACTACCAACTAAGAATCCAAACGAACTTCAAGATGGGTGATGCCATGTGACAAAGCATCCCATAAAAGCTCAATAACCTCCCTATACTCAGCAACATTATTAGAAGTATAACCTAGACAAGTGCCACCCGCGGTGACAAGCTGTCCTGTGGTAGAATAGATAACCCATGCTGATGAAGCCAGGTTACAAGTGTGACGGCTGGCGCCATCAGTGAAACCTATATACATTTTGAAAGACATCTACAACAACTAGTAGATAATATAAAAACAAAACTGACAACCTATTGTACATAAAAAATACATACAAATAAAAATACAAGAAAAAGTGCTAAGCCTAAGCATAGTACTTCTTCAGGTAGAGCCCATTTCTAGGATCAGGCAGCTTATTCCCATCATAATTCACTAATTCATATGTGCCTTTTCTCAATACTTTCGACATGACATAGGGTCCTAACCACATAGCCTTGAATTTTCTTTCCCCTAGAGGTTCTTTATCTTGGTCCCAGAGCAAGACAAGTTCCCCCTCAGAGAAAACCCTAGGTTTGACCGTTTTATCATATTAAGATTTAACCCTATTTATGAGCTTGATTAGCAGTCAACACATCTCTACGTTGTTCATCAAGGTGCTCCAAGTGTACCAGACGTTCCTCAAGCTCAGTCGTATTAGGTAACACATGAATGGCAATCTTCAAGGACGGGATTTCGCATTCAATCGGAGTAACTGCTTCCACCCCGTGAACGAGTTGGAAAGGGGAATAACCCGTGGTAGTCTTGAAATTAGTTCTATAAGCCCAAAGAGTAGGATATAACATGATGTGCCAATTAGAACGGGCTGCATCAATTGTCCGTTTAAGGATAGTTTTCAAAGTCTTGTTGACAGCCTCAACCTGACCATTTGCTTGCGGATAGTATGGAGAAGAATGTTCTTGTCTAAATTCGAGGATAGTAGTCAGTTCCGTCATCATGTTATTTTGAAAATGACTGCCATGGTCAGTGGCAATCACTTTGGGAATACCAAACCTTGCAGTAATTTGATTGAAAACAAAGAAAGCTGCTATTTCCCCGTTGTCTTTGAAAGTAGGCATTGCCTCTACCCATTTCGTAAAATAGTCAACATCGACAATGATGTATTTATGCCCCCCAGTTGAGACTGGGTTGCACGTCATGTAATCGATCCCCCATTTCATGAAGGGTCCCACCGAGACAACAGGAAATAACGAAGCAGGATGTGACCGCATTTTTCTGGTGTAAAGCTGACATGGATGACAGTGCTTCACGGCTTCCACACAATATTTAAAGATCATGGGCCATAAATAACCAGCACGCAATATCTTCTAGGCCGTTGCTAACCCAGATAAATGACCCCCACACGCTCCACTATGGGAATCATTTAGGACAATTTCCGCTTCCTCATGAGTAAGGCAGCGACGCAAGACAGAATCTACCCCTCGTCGATATAATGTATCTCCTATGATGAGGTAGTTCTTGGCATGAAGGCGTAACTTTCGTTGTTCCTCCCTAGAGGAAGTGGCAGGATAATTCAAAGTCTGGAGATATATAAGAATATCCCTGTACCAAGGATCAGAGGTGGCTATCAAGAAGATGTGCTCATCTGGGAATGAGTCATCCTCAGCCGCTACATTTTCTTCAGTGGGAAATTCTACTATAAGCTCAGCAAAAACTAAGGACTTTTTAGACTTAGCGGACTGGAAATCCAAGTCAAAATATTGGATAATGACTATCCATTTGTTAAATTTTCCCCCAACGATCCGTTGGGATAAAACATATTGGAACGGATTCACATCTGCCACTACTGTGGTGGTCCTCAGTAAAATGTAGTGACGTAACCTCTGCACAGCATAAACAGCTGCTAAGGCTAATTTCTTGACGTGGGAGTATCTAAGCTCAGGTCCGGCCAAAGCACGACTAAGATAATAAACGACATGCTCAATGAGCTTATCGTCCTCCTGGACTAGTACTACCCCAATGGTCGACTCCGACACAGCCATATATAATATTAAATCCCTAGAATAATCTGGTGGACGTAACAAAGGTGCCGACAACAAAGCTTTTTTCAATGCCTCGAACGCAAGTTGTGCGGTTTCATCCCATACAAATGGAGTGTCTTGTTTGAGCAAGCGCATGAAACCTTTAGTGATCTTGGCATAATTAACGATAAAACATCGAAGAAAGTTAGACTTTCCTTGCAGGCTTTGAAGTTGCCTGAGAGAGCGAGGAGGAGGCAGATTTACAATGGCCTCAACTTTCAAAGGATCCACCTGGATGCCTCTATTAGAGACAATGAACCTGAGTAACCTTCTTGACTCGACGCAGAAAACACACTTGTGGGGATTCAAGGGAATTTTATAATATCTACATCTTTCAAATATCAACCTTAAATGATCTGGATGTTGGATCCTCTTGCGAGAATGTGCGGGTAGATCATCCAGGTATGGTTCGACAATGGCTTTTATGTCATGAAAAGCAAAGTTCATAGCTCGTTGAAAGGTAGCTCCAACATTTTTCAATCCAAAGGGAATTTTATTATATGCAAATGTACCCCAAGGGGAAATGAAAGCAGTTTTATGTTGGTCTTCCGGTTTGATTTGGATTTGATTGTAGCCGGAGAAACCATCCATAAACGAAAACACCTCACTTCCCGCACATGCATCTATGATCTGGTCAATAAATGGTGTGGGGTAATTGTCCTTAGGACAGGATTTATTGAGGTCTCTAAAGTCTGTACAAATGTGAATAGTCCCTTGCTTTTTATCAATAGGAACAGGGTTGGACACCCATTCAGTCAAAGCTATGGGATATATAAAACCAGCTTTCAAAAGCTTTTCAACTTCTGCCTTCACAACCGCCGCTTTACACGGGTTCACAGGTCTTGATTTTTGTCGAACCGGTTTGGCATCAAGATAGGTTCGTATTTCATGTTGAACAATAGATGGATCTATGCCTGGAATCTCCTCATATGACCAGGCAAAGATATCATGGAATTCCTTAAAAAGGGCAGTGTAGATAGCAATCTCTTCCAGAGAGCAGTTTGCACCTATATAGATGTTTTCCACGACATCTGGGTTCACGGAGATGTTGATAGGTATAGTAGCGGAAATTTTTTCCATATTCCCCTCAACAAACACTCCTTCCCTAGGCAAGGGGTTAATAGGTATATCAACATCGTCTGACAGTATCACGTGAAACTCTTAGTTTTCTATCATGCTCAGATCTGGAAGAAAATAGGATCGATGATGAAGATCCTCACAAATATTATCACGTCCACTCATGGCTTCCAGAATAGCTTCATTGGAAGGTAACACGGTATCTAAGCAATCTATAGAATGTAAATAGTTTTCTGCCCATGCGGGCAAATGGACTTCTTCCAGATCATCCGAGACTGTTAGAGGATCTGGAATAGGATCAACAGCAGCTTGAGTGATATCCTGATAAGCCACTTCTACTGCTGATAAGGGCACTTCCAGTTCATGGGGAGTTGGGAGGACCCAAGGATCAGTCCTATCGACAACCGTAGCAATGGAATTCCCCACACTAGTAGAACCAATGTAATTAACCGGGGCTGGAAGATCAAATGTGCCCATCAATGATGTGTACATTCCATCCCCCAAGCTCTGTGCAGCAGGTTTTACCTGATCAACCAATGGCACGGAGGACTCATTTGACTTTAAATGAACTTTTCAGGTAAAATCAAGTTGATCAATAGTAACCAACTTGCCCTCATGTGGAAAAACCACTACACGAAAAATGGCCGACGCAACAGCGGACATCGCATAAGTCCAATTTCTTCCCAGAAGCAAATTGTAGTCCAAGGGAGCATCAATCACTTCTACTTCAATAGACACTGCTTTTCCTACCAACTTAATCTCAAAAGCCAGCAGGATACCATGCAGACGGAAGGATCTTCCATCAAAAGCAGTAACTAAAGTGTTTGATGGGACCAGCTCTGGGGATCCAAGAGCTTTCCAGCAGGCCAAGGACATAACACATGTTGAGGCCCCCTTATCAACAACTGCTCTTCCAATGGTATTACCACCATGGACAACATCTATTAATAGGGATACATGGTAAGGCAGACGAATTTTAACATCGGAAAAATGAAATTTCGCCGTGAGGCTTGAAGAGTCCATGCTACCTAGAGCTACTAAGAGGGCATCCCGCTGAGCGGGACAACTCTGTAACACCTCCAAAGTTGACATTGCACAAGGGGTTTGAGCTAAGTCTTCAACCACGGAGTAGTTGGAAGCAGCCCTAGTGTTAGGGTTATGCAAGGTCTTCTTGAAGACACCTTTCGGTATCTTCGGCATAGTTTCAGCAGGTTTCTCTATCGTGAGAAGGTTGGAAGTTTCACCTAGAGCTTTACCCTTCTCAAGAGTCTCTTTCTCATAGTTTTTGTTCCTGGTCTGCAACAAAGTCGAAGATCGAACCATGTTGATATAGTTAGGGCCAGGGGCATTTTGAGTGCCCCCTGCTACATTAGAAGCTGAAGCAGAGTTCTGTCCTTGGGGAAAAGGATCCTTCGGGACAGCCGGTTGTTGAGCTTTGAGTAGCTTTTGGGGTTGATCCATAAGGGAATAAAGGTGAGTAAGGTGGTCCTCTTGGCACAACTTACAAGGGAACTTGACCTTCTTCTTTTATTTTTTCCCCCATTAGCATTGTTCGCGGGATTTGGCTTGTTTTGGTTTCCCTCTCCCTTTTTACCCTTATTTTTCTTCCTGCCGGGCTGCTGATTGCCCTTCTGAGAGGTTTGTGCAAAAAAATTTGCATTCTGGGGAGAGGGGGCAGCCTTTGCTACCTCCGCCGTAGACTGTTTGACAGACAACTGGTGAATTTGCTTAGTCAAAGACTCTATAGTGGGAGAATTAACGGACCCAACCACACCATCGGCATGGGGTCTAGGCTTAGGCTTCTCCGCCTCGTGCGAAGGCCTCAATGCCTCAGGGATGATCTCATATAAGATCCCAGACTGTGAATAAATCAAGTCTAATTGCTGGGCCCTGAGTATGGATTCTTCTTCGTTGGTTACTCCTGATGTGGAAACATCCTTAGATATGTATGGCAACAGTGATTTAAGGAACCATTCTAATAGAAACTCAGGAGGAATGGTGGCTTTGATAAGGCTCTTTCGCCTCCTCCACTCTTGGATATGATTCGAGATGTGGGTAGCCTTGTTTTGTCTAAAAGTAGACAACAAGTCCATTATGAAATCGTATCGAACCGGAAGCTGAAAGTGGCTAAGGAAAGCACTAGCCAAATCCCAGAAACTACTAAAGGTAGCAGAAGGCAATTCAATATACCATTTTTCCGCTGTACTTGTCAAGGTCCTCTGGAATAGCCTCAACCTAATTGAATCCTCTTTCAATGAATTGGAAGAAAACCATAAGTGAAAAGTGGTGGCATGTGCCCTAGGATCTTCACTAGTTTTTCCTTCGAACTTAGGGATGTCCGATGGTAACTTGGTGGGAATAGGTGGCCACAAGGGGTCATGCCTCACCGGGTCATTCATCAATTTTGACAAGTCTGGCAAATTTAAAGTTGCCAGAAATGGAAGTTTGGGCCTAACCGGGGCAGTAAATGTGCCAGCTTGGGGATTAGAGGGACTTGCTTCCGAATGCCCATGGGTAAAAGTGGGGTTGCCCCCAGCCACCAATTGTGAAGTCGAAAGGTTGCTCTGAAACGGATTCCATCCGTAAGCCACAGGATTTTGTGTGGGAGGTGCAGTGTAAGAAGTTCGGGCCATCCCCATAGAAGCAGGGGTCTGAAAGACTGGATCAGGTATCCCTCCGCTAAACAACAAAAAGGGAGAGCTCGTATATGGGACCGAAATAGGGGTTTGGAAGCTTTGCCCATAAGAGGTGTTGCTCCCAAAATGCACTCCTACATATGAAGGAGATGGACCTACGTATGGACTGGATGGGAAAATATGCCCCCCATTCCAAGGAAATCCTTGGACATATGCTGAGGATCCTGCCGGATCACTCTGGGTAGTGTAAGGAAAGGAAGAAGGAATGGTAGGTGTATTGGGAATCCCAGTAACCATGTCACCAGAAGTACCTCCTATGTTTGAGTGAACCGGTGGATGAACCACCCGGCTCACTGGAGTTAAAGGTGTAGAAGGCAAACTAGATCTAGGGGCACTTATCGGGGGAGGTAGTACCCCTTCAACCGGAAGGGTTGAGGTTAACACAAAAGAACTTTCTTCCACAGAAGACATGACTCTACCCATAGGGACACCTAGTGCTGGTGAATCGAAAGGTCTAACATGGACGATCACAGGATCGTTTAAATCAGTTAAGGGGGAGTTAAAATTTCTTGCAAACTCGTCAGTCTGCAATTCTTCTATCTCAGCTGTGTCAAGATTGAAACGGTTAGCAATGAGCTCCGGTTCACTAAGAACTTCACTTATTCCTACAGGTTCAAATGAACCCTCTGTGTCTAATATCCGCCTTTGAGGTAAATGTGGAGGCTCCAATGCAGTGATAGGAGGAAGGTTTCTCAACATTCTTGACCTTCTAATAGGTTGGTCCTCCAGAATTAAAAATTTAACAAATCACACCCTAAGGCCAACTAAACACAGGCAAAACCACAGAGCATACACTAAAAATTCCTAAAGTCTCAAGCAATCAAACCAGGGTAAAAGATATACTTTCCCGAAGAAAGATGATGAATGATTACTTGGCGTCCTTGAAGTGGTTCTTAGGCACAAGCGGAGGAATCACCCACCGCCCTCCTACACTTTCAACAAGGGTTACCTTCCAAGCCCGTTCAGGTGAACCAGAAATAACCTTCTGGTTTACCTAGGTATGAACCCTAAAAACACAAGAGACTAAAGGATACCTTGGCAGTATCAACAGTCTGGGGGGACAGTCGTCAGCCGAACTTGTACGCATGGGCAGGGTAGCTGAACCCGAAACTCTGTCTAGGACAGAATCCCCAGATGCGTAAAAGTCCTGAGTTACGCTTTGACAAGGATTCGGAGGGTTATCTCCTCTGTCCAAGCCTCCACGCGGCCTAGTGCTTAACTCCTGTTTGAGAGGAGCTTCTCAGATACAGTGATAAAGTCAAGGATTTACCTAAAGAAAGGTTGACTATGTCTGAGTTTTATAACTTGTGGTAAGTTTACACTTCCTAGCCCACAAGTCTAGCCTAATCTAGTAGGTGAAAGGCCCCTAAAAAACAAAACTTACTAGTAAATTTTAATTTATGCGTTCATTTTAAAGGGCCGTTCTTTACTCAAGAGGAAATGGAGTGGTATACTGTATGGTGTTTTGACTCAAACAAGAAATAAATGAAAATAAAGGTGTATTCAAAGCAAAATTACCATTATAAAAAAAAACTTCTTTTTATTTTCTTGCAAATATATATTGATGTATTGAAAGCATCGATGAAAGAAACTAAGCCTATATTTTTGTAGTTTTTGAGATAATATTTTCAAATTGAAATAAACACTACTTATGCAAAAATCATAATGCAAAAGCTTTAACTATGTTTTCTTTTCACTTTTAAAAATACTCAAAATTCTACTATGCATCTACAATGCACTGTGCTTGAGCAAACTTGAAACTTACAAACTGTATAAAAGCAACAAAATGAAGCAAACAGGCTGACAGAACCAAAATACAACCAATAGGAAGGCTAGGAACCCTAGCTTGGGTGCCAACAATGACAAAGAATCACTGCAGACTTATAAAGGCAAGTGACAACCAGCCACTGTCAGAAGACAGACTGAAAACAACAGAGCCCAAGACCCTGATCACTGATCTGAACCAAGACACTTTAATCCATAACCCAAACAGGCCAAAATACTTCAGGACATAAACAGTAATAATCCAAGCAAAAAGACTCAAGGGATTTCAAAAAAGAACTAAGTGTAATCACCCACGGTGTTCAAACAAGCAACACAACATTTATAAGGAAAATCCACTCAGAAAACAGAGATTATAGAAAGGAAAGAACAAACAAACTTTGACTTAAAAATCCCTATTTCCAGAAGTATTCACGACTGTCTATGAGAGCAACTCATGAATGATTCGCGATTGTCTAGTATTACAACCCACGAATTCAAACCAGTATTCACGACTGTCTAGAAGGACAACTCGCGAATGGGTATAAATTTTTTCTCAAAAACAAAGAAAAACCCAAAGAATTTCAAATACTGAGGCAAGTATGAAATAGGATACAACATCACACACAGACTCACAAGCAAAGACTGGTCAGGGGACAGAAAAAACCTACAGCAGTCTGGGCTTCCCAGCAGAGTCACCAGTTCTGTTGTAGAGGATTACACACCTAATAACCATAGGTCTGGGGTTAACAACATACTCAATCAACTTGTAGACAATTGAATCTAAAGTGCAGTAAAGGAAATAGGAGGATTAGAAAGACTTACTTGATTAACGAAGGTCGATCCTTGCTAGTCCTCTTCCGCTTTGCTTCACCTTTAAAGTCTTCAAGGTTGCTCCTCTTTCACCTGTTAAGAGACAATCTTCCAGATACAAGATGATTCCTATATATATAAGCAGGTTAGATAAATCACATATAAGATGCATAAACATAAAAATTTATCAAACCAAGATACATGAAACACATATGGAAGAAGGATTCTCTTTATTATCAATAATGAAGAAGTTCAGATTACAACCCAATGCCTGAGACAAGGACTCCTCTGCAACCAAAGGATTCTGAGTTCCACTGCTCCAAAGACTTTTGTATAAACTCCACTAGCATAAATTTTCTCTCCAAGTGTAGCCAACCAACACCCTCCCCAATGCCTGTATTTATATGGGTGAAATAAGGCAGTTCTCAAAGGTTGGGGAAGTTGTAGCAGTTAAGGAAATTAAGTTAAATGAGTTAACTAATCTCTAATTAGCGTGTGTTTTATGTTTAAATGTTAAGAAACACATTCGTGGGTATGTAGTAGAGCAACCCGTGAATGATTCGCGACTTATCATAAAGGCAACCCGTGAATAGATAGATTCGTGACTTGCATCAACCAGGACTCGCGAATGACTCGCGAGTTGTATAAAATAAGAGTCGCGAATACAACTCAACATAGTAAAATAGAAAAGTAATTAGCTGGGTA
This sequence comes from Pseudotsuga menziesii, assembly GCA_001517045.1. Classification (NCBI taxonomy): domain Eukaryota; kingdom Viridiplantae; phylum Streptophyta; class Pinopsida; order Pinales; family Pinaceae; genus Pseudotsuga; species Pseudotsuga menziesii. Next base: position 658,668 of record LPNX010881730.1, on the reverse strand, counting down.
AATAAGGAATGTATTTCATCATAAGCCAAGCTATAGGGTTTCGAGCAAACCTCTATCCATAAGTGTCCTTTTGTGTGCCAACATGAGGGATGTCGGCACTCGGACAGAGAGGTGCCATTCAGGTGTATACCAGTAAGTAACTCTGTCCCTAGTTCAAAAACTCTTAAGTTTGATGATGTTGTTAGTGTTATTCTTAGCGAGGAAATGCGAAGGAAAAGCACAGGTGAGACATCAGGTAATGCATTGACCATGGAGAGCAGAGGGAGACAAAACGAGAGAGGAAAGAGCCCAGGAAATTGTGGCAAGTCTAAAAAGGGAAGATCCAAGTCCAGATTCGGAAAAATAGAATGCTGGAACTGTGGTAAGAAAGGACATCTAAAGAAAGACTGTAGAGCACCAAAGAAGAAAGGTGAGAGGCAGCAAGAGACTACCCAGGAAGCTAATGTAGCAGGTGATGTGTTACAAGATGCTTTGATTCTTGCATTAGATAATACTAGTGATTACTGGGTAGTAGATTGAGGGGCTTCATGTCATGCTACACCCCATAGGAAATTATTTTATGATTATGTTCAAGGTGATTTTGGGCATGTGTTATTGGGGGATGATGAACCATGTAAAATTATTGGAAAGGGTAAGGTATGGATCAAACTAAATAATGGAAATGACTGGTTGCTAAAGGATGTAAGGCAAATTCCTGCTATGAAAAGAAATCTGATCTCAACAGGGCATTTGGGAGATGGCGACTGTTTGTCTACGTTTGGAGAAACATGGTGGAAGATTACTAAAGGATCAATGGTAATTGCAAAAGGATATAGGATAGGTAGGTTATATTTATGTCCTCATAACACTGATTATTCTATTTCTGTAGCTTCCACAGAAACAGGTGCAGCATTGTGGCATCATAGACTTGGCCACATGAGTAAGAAGGGGATGCAGATTCTCCACTCAAGGAAACTGCTTCCAGATCTGAAGCAGGTAAGTTTGGAATTTTGTGAGAGCTGTGTTTATGGAAAACAAAAGAGAGTTAGATTTCTCAAGGTTGGGAAACAAAAGAAGAGTGAAAAGTTAGAGCTTGTCCATACAGATGTATGGGGACCATCTCAGGTACAATCTCTTGGTGGCTCTCGTTATTATGTTACTTTTATTGATGATGCAACTAGAAAAACTTGGGTTTATTGCATTAGATAGAAATATGATGTGTTTGATACTTTTAAGAAGTGGAAATATTTGGCTGAGAATGAGATAGGAAAAGGGTTGAAATGTCTCAGATATGATAATGGAGGCGAGTACTGCAGCAAGGAGTTTGACAGTTACTATTCACATAATGGGATTCACAGAGAGAATAC
>LPNX010881730.1:583799-656615 GCA_001517045.1 Pseudotsuga menziesii | reverse complement strand
ATAGGAAAAATCGCAAATTGACATTGTCTCAAGGTGAGTACATAGAAAAGGTGTTGCAGAGGTTTAGAATGCAGAATGAAAAACCAGTCAGCACACCTTTGGTAAGCCATTTCAAACTAAGCAAGCATATGTGTCTAGAGACACAGGAAGAGATAGATTACATGTCCAAGATTCCCTATTCATCAGCAGTTGGGAGCTTGATGTATTCCATGGTGTACATAAGACCAGATATTGCACATGCAGTGGGAGTTGTGAGTAGGTATATGAATAATACAGGTAAAGAGCATTGGAAAGCAGTACAGTGGATTCTTAGGTATTTGAGAGGTACCACTTCTCATGCATTATGTTTTGGAGGTTTAGACACTGTTCTACAGGGATATGTTGATGCAGATATGGCTGGTGATAAAGACAGCAGGAGGAGCACCATAGGGTATGTGTTCACTGTAGGTGGAACATCAGTAAGTTGGATTTCAAACATGCAACAGGTTGTTGCACTTTCAACAATAGAAGCAGAGTATGTTGCTGCTACAGAGGCTAGTAAGGAGATGATTTGGTTGCAGAGGTTGATGGAAGAATTGGGTAAGAAACAGGAGAATAGTAGGCTGTACAGTGACAACCAAAGTGCCATTCATCTTGCAAATAACTAAGTCTTTCATTCAAGGAATAAACATATAGAAATCAAGTACCACTTCATAAGATCTGTTCTAGATGAAGAACTGTTAAAACTAGAAAAGATTCACACTAGCCAGAATCCTGCAGACATGTTGACAAAGGGAGTAACCAGAGAGAAACTGAGTTCCTGCTCAGTTTCTGTTGGCCTTAAAGCATGAAGGTGAAAAGAAGAAATTTTCCAAGTCCAAGGTCCAGCAAGTGCAGCATCCATAGAGTTGCTGTGATTAGTCACCATGAAGGCACATGAAAAAAATGTAATGGAGCAGTTTGCATGTAAATGGGCATATGGATGTAAGACCTGGTAAGGAATGCATACCCCTGGTAACTCACCGATAAACTTGGGAGATAGACCTAGGTGATAGATGGGTGTATGTAAGATTCCTCGGTAAATACTTGAGGGGAGTTGGTGATTACTCCAAGTCAAGTTTAAAGGGGGGATTTTTAGGGTTAACCTTGACTTGAGATCGAGTGAAAGGTGGTTAGGTCTAGCACATGGTTTTTTGTAGCCCATGGTATTGTCCCATGGTATTGCATGTGTTAAACTTGACTTGAGATCGAGTCAAAGGTGGTTAGGTCTAGCACATGGTTTGGGCACATGGTTTGTTGTAGCCCATGGTATTGTCCCATGGTATTGCATGTGATTAAGCCTTTATAAGGCTTGAGGAGGCTCCATTGTAATTGTACTAGATGTGGGCATTGTATTGTACTGGAAGAGAGACTGTGAGAGCATGAAGAGGAAGTGCAGCGGTTTTGCTGCAGGGTGTATCCCTTCATCTTTCTGGACTGCAATAAAAGGACTGGAAAATTTCTTTGTGGACGTAGCCCATCGCTTGGGTGAACCACGTTATATATGTGTCTCTTTGTACTGTTTTAATTTGTTTTGCATCTTGTTTATTGATTTAACTGTATATATGTTATTGCTCTGCGGTCCTATTTTTCTAACAAATTCTTCTTCCAATCTTGTATTGAGTTTATTTCATGTATATTGGCTTAATGAATATGTTTAATCATGTTATATATATTCTTTTCATCTAACTTCTAATATACATATGCATGAGATATTACTTGATGGATTTTCTCTTTGCAGGTGGAGAAGTACATCCCTAGAAGCTTTGGAGAGAAGTGGAGCGAGAGAATATCAAGCTTGGATCAACTGTCGTTAATCGGGTAAGTCAAGATTTTCTTCCTATTCTCTTTCCATTCCATGTAAAAAGATGATTGTATGCAATTTAGTAGTAAGTTTGTAAGCCCAGACCCTAGGTTACAAGGGTGTTTTATCTTGAACAACAGAATTGGCGACTCCTCTAGGGAGCCCAGCGTGCTGTGGGTTTATCTTGTAGGTTTCTGACAAGTATTTTGTCTGATTCTAAGTGTGGTTTCTTTATCCTGCCTTTGATTTGCAGTATAGTATGTCCAGCGAACTTTTTATATTTTTTGTTTGAAATCTTTTTGCTGTATACACGAGTTGTTGTTATACACAGTTGCGTATAGCAACTTGTATACACGGGTTTCTCTATAAGACAATTGCGTATGGTACGCGAGTTGCTCTATAACACAGTCGCGTATATCCTATAGAAACACAAAAATTTTGGTAGGGTTTTCTTGTCCCTGTCTTAGCTGTTTTTTATCTGCTTAGGGGTATTTTGTTGTTGGCATAATTCTGTAAGACCAAAGTCCTGTACGCCATACTTTTTGATTTTTATTAAGCCTTTGGGTTTTCTTTGTTTGAATCTTCTAGTGACTTGAATTTGACCTCCTGCTTGGCCTTTAAGTTCAGTGGTATGTATCTGAGTCAGTGATCAGGGATTTAGATACCTTTTTCTCTATACTGCTTTGTGTAGTGTCAGTTAGCCACTTGTTCTTTAGTAAATCTAGTGTATTTTATTCATTAGTTTTCCAAGTCAGGGTTTTTTACCAAGTTTCCTGCCTGTATGGTTGAAGTTTGGTTATTGTAGGTCCTCTATACTTCATTTTGATTTTGATGTGTTGTGATCATTCAAACTTACTCAAAAATTTTCATTTAGATGCATAGTATTTTTTGAAGAATTTGAAAAAAGTGACAGAAAAACATTTCATGCTTTTGCATATAGTTTCACTTAGTAGTTTTCTTTTCAGTATTTTCAAATAAAATTTCGAAAATTATAAAAAGAATTAGTTTTTCGATGCTTAGTTTTAATTTCATTACCTTAAATTTACAAAAAGAAAATAATTTTTGGTTTAAGCAGTTGTATTTTGCTTTGGAAGTTGATTTATACATCATTTTACTTTTCCTATCGAGTCTATAACATCACAGTCCCTCACGCCATTTACCTTCTGACTAAGAACGACCCTTAAAATAAACAATATAATTTGAAATTTATTAGTAAGTTTTATTTTATAGGGTCATACACCAACTAGCTTAGGCTAGACTTGTGAGATAGGGAGTTTAAACTCTACACAAGTGTTTAAATTCAGACGTAGTTGGCCAATTGATAAGTAAATCCTTTCCTATGTTGGTTGTATCTTAGAATTTCCACTCAAATGGGAGTTAAGGATGAGGCCGCATCGAGGCTTGGATTGAGGATATAACCCTCTGATTCCTTGTCAAAGCGTAGACTAAGGTTTTTGTGCATCTGGGGATTCTGTCCTAGACAGAGTTTCAAGATTTGTTACCTTGCCCATGCGTATGAACCAGGCTTGTGACTACCCCCCAGACTGTCAATATAGTTGAGGTATCCTATAGTCTCTCATACATCTAGGGTTCATATACAGGTACACTAGAAGGCTATTTCTGGTTGACCTCGGACATGCTTGGAAGGTAACCCTTGTAGAAAGTGTGGGAGGGCGGTGGTGATTCCTCTACTTGTGCCTAAGAACATCTCAAACATATGGAAAAGGACCACCTGGTATGAGCTTAGTTTTCTCTTTTTCGTGCACTGGACCTAAACATGAAAAATATTTCGAGTGTACTTTATGTCTTTGTCATGCTTGTTAAACAACAAGAACAAAACATCTAGTTTACTCTTGTAAGTCCCATTTCTCGTACTCAAATGGATATTTTCGAGTGATATTGCTTTCATTCACACTCGTAAAACTCAAGCTATAAGTGTCTCTTGAAGGAGCATTGGGTAGGTGGTAATTTAACCATTTTTGGACCTCCTTGACTAAGTACGAAAAAGGTTCACCTTTTCTTCCTTGGAAGTTAAGAGAGTTCTTCTAAGATATGTTTTATAATTTTTCAGTTTCAGGAGACTAAATTGGACGAAAAAGGAACTCCCTGGAATCTTCTTTGGCATTCTCAGACTCTCTAAACATGAAAACACCAAGTGAGCATGTACCGGTTCAGGCTCGTAAAATACAGGAATAAGTTGCATTATCAAGCATTATTCCTTCTTATCTTAAAGCTTGTCAAAAATGAAGAGAGAGTTGAGTTGACTTTCCTGGACTCGATAAATATTACCAAGAAATATAAGGAAGAAGTTTTCTCTTTGGGTTATAGTCGGTGGAAGCATGTCCTCCTTGAACATAGCACTCTCTGAAATTTTCGATACTCATGTCTCAGTGTACACTTTCAGTCCAGCTATCACTTTGAGTTTCTTACTCCTCCACTTGTCATTTATGCCCGGGGAATTTGATCATGTCTCCTACATGATAGATAAGTCTATTTGTCCTATCTGCAAAGTTAAAATATGCCTTGGTTTATCTTTGTGTCATGCTCACTGTTCAAGGATTAATCCATTTTTTTGCTTCTTATACTGATTCCATTATTATCCTATCTGATATAACTTGTGTTTACTTTCTTTTATACAGTTCCTAGTCACTCTTGTGATTCGTTGGGGGATCTATTTCCTTCCTCATCACAACATGGTTTCTCATCAGCATTTCCTAAAGACGAAGACCTAGAGTTTTGACAACGGTACCCTAAAATTCACTTTCATAATTAGTGAATTCCTTTGTTTCAGTTTTCAATTGTCACCTATTGACTGGCAATCTGTTGAATCCTTTCGATGTTCAACTTAGATACATCTATTCACATGTCTTGGATTGTATTGGTTCCTTTGGATTTTGACGAAGACCTTAGGTTCACATCTATAACCTAAGTTGTGCAAGATTATGTTGTGTTCACTTACACAACTTCCAGATCTTTGAAGACTCATAATTATTGTATATTGTGGCTTTGATCCACCTTTGTAAGATACGTGGTCTAGCACCTGTATCATATGATGTACTCAAATATTTTAAAGGAGCTAGTGTTCCATTATATTGAACATGGCATCCTCAGATATGATTTTGTATATGACATTTGATATGTATTTTTTTAAGGCACTTCCTTTGCTTCCTTGGACTTCTGAGTTCTCCAAGATAATGATTATAATGTATTTTGACCATCGCTTCCCTCTGAACTCACACATTCGGGGGCATCTACTATCATCCAAAATGGCACTTCTTTGTCCGAGTGCTGACATTCCTCATGTTGGTACACAAAAGGACAATTTGGATTCAAGTGGCCAAAACACTATAGATGGGCATGACCTTTAATGCATTTTCCTCAGAACAACCTTGGATATTTTTATTATGAGTTTTGGGTTGCATATGTGACTATGTGCATTGTAACTCGCGCGTCATATGCGAGTATTTGCATTGCAACCCACGTATACTTGCATACGTGAGTTCCCTTTGAGAAACTCGCGGGTCATACGGGAGTTTCCTATATTAATACCTGCTTATACCTTAATTCGACATTAAAAATTATAGGTTGATATTAGATGAGATTAGTTGGGGTCTAATCCATAACTATCCCAACCATCTCAAAAATCCCAACATTCGAAACCACTGTATTTCCCAAAGTATAAATAGAGGTCTTGGGGTGGGGACTAATCAATAAATTTTGGAGAGGAAAGTTATTCTGGTGGTATATCTTCAGAGTGTTGGAGTAGCAGAACTTAGAGTCCTTTGGTTGCAGAGGAGTCCTTGTATAAGAATCTGGGTTGTACTCTTATCTTATTCAGCACTTGTTAATAAAGAGAATTCTAATTCCAATCTTTTATTGAGTCTATTTCATGTATATTGGCTTAATGAATATGTTTGATTATGCTATATATATGATTTTCATCTAAATTCTAATATACCAATGCATGAGATATTACTTGAAGTATTTTCTCTTTGCAGGTGGAGAAGTACATCCCTAGAAGCTTTGGAGAGAAGTGGATCGAGAGAAGATCAAGCTTGGATCAACCATCATTAATCGGGTAAGTCAATATTTTCTTCCTATTCTCTTTTCATTCCCTATAAAAAGCTGATTGTCTACAAGTTAGTAGTAAGTTGGTAACCCCAGACCCTAGCTTACAATTGTGCTTTATCCTGAACAACAGAACTGGCGACTTCGTTGGGGAGCACAGCGTGCTGTGGGTTTATCTTGTAGGTTCCTGACCAGTATTTCATCTGATTCTGAGTGTGGTTTCTTTATCCTGCCTTTGATTTGCAGTATAGTATGTCCAAAGACGTTTTAATATTTTTTCTTTGAAAACATTTTGCTGTATACGCAGGTTGTTCTTATACACAGTCGCATATAACAACTTGTATACGCAGGTTGCTCTATAAGACAATCGTGTATGGTACATGAGTTGCTCTATAAGACAATCGCGTATATCCTGTAGCAACACAAAAATTTTGGTAGGGTTTGCTTGTCCTTGTCTTGGATGATTTTTTGTCTTCTTAGGGGTCTTCTGTTGTTGGCATAATTCTGTAAGTCCAAAGTCCTGTATGCCATACTTTTCACTTGTTATTAAGCCTTTGGGTTTGTTTTTTTTAAATCTTCAAGTCACTTGAATTTGTCCCTCCTGCTTGGCCTTTGAGTTCAGTGGTATGTATCTGAGTTAGTGATCAGGGATTTAGATACCTTTTTCTTTGTACTACTTTGTGTAGTGTCAGTTAGCCACTTGTTCTTTAGTAAATCTAGTGGATTTTATTCATTAGTTTTCCAAGTTAGGTTTTTTACCAAGTTTCCTTCCTGTTTGGTTAAAGTTTGGCCATTATAGGTCCTCTATACTTTATTTGATTTTGATGTGTTATGATCATTCAAACTTACTAAAAAATTTGCATTTAGATGCATAGTAGTTTCTGAAGAATTTGAAAAAAGTGAAAGAAAAACATTTCATGCTTTTGCATATAGTTGCACTTAATAGTTTTCTTTTTAGTATTTTCAAATTATAAAAAGTCTTAGTTTTTTTATGCTTAGTTTTAATTTCATTAGCTTACATTTACAAAAAGAAAATAATTTTTGGTTTAAGTAGTTGTATTTTTCTTTGGAAGTTTATTTATACATCATTTTACTTTTCTTATCGAGTCTATAAGATCACAGTACCTCACGCCATTTACCTTCTGACTAAGAACAACCCTTAAAGTAAACGATATAATTTAAATTTATTAGTAAGTTTTATTTTATAGGGTCATGCACCAACTAGCTTAGGGTAGACCTGTGGGATAGGGTGTTTAAACTCTACACAAGGACCCCATGCCAATGGTGTGGTTGGTTTAGTGAAATCTCCCACTGTAGAATCTTTGGCTAAAAAAATCCATGATTTGTCCATCAAACAATCTACGGAGGAGGCAACAAAATTTTCCCCCTCACCCTAGAATGCAAACGTTTTTGTGCAATCCTCGCTAAAGGGAAATCAGCAGCCCGGTGGGAAAAAGAAAAAGGGGAAGAAAGGTGAGGGAAACCAAAACAAGCCAAAACCCACGAACAATGTTGATGGGGGAAAAAAGAGAAGAAGAAGGTGAAATTTCAATGTAAGTTGTTCCAGGAAGATCACCTGACCCATCATTGTCCCCTTATGGACCAAGCTCAGAAGTTGCTCCAAGGCCAACAGCCGGCTGTCCTGAAGGATCCTTTTCCACAAGGACAAAATTTTGATTCAGCTTCAAATGTAGCAGGGGGCACCCCTAATGCTCCTGACCCAAATTATATCAGCATGGTTTGATCTTCGACTTTACTCCAGAATAGGAGCAAGAATTATGAGACTGAGGCTCCAAAGAAGGGTAAGTATATAGGTGAAATTTTTAACCCTCTCACAATTGAAAAACCTACCGAAACTATGCCCAAGATACCAAAGGGTGTCTTTAAAAAAACTTTGCACAATCCTAATGCTAGGGCTGCAACCAACTACTATGTAGTTGAAGATTTAGCCTAAACCCCTTGTGCGATGTTGGCTTTAGAGGTGTTAGGTGTTATAGAGTTGTCTCGCCCAATGAGATGGACTCTTAGCAGCCTCAGCTAGTATGGATTCATTGAGCCTCATGTTGAAATTTAATTTGTCTGATGACAAAATTCGCCTACCTTATCATGTGGCCTTATCGATAGATGTCATCCATGGCGGAAAAACCACTAGGAGGGTAGTTGTCAATGAGGGGGATTCCACATGTGTCATGTCCTTGTCTTGCTAGAAGGCTCTTGGATCTCTAGAGCTAGTTCCATTGAACACCCTACTTACTACTTTCGACGGAAGGTCATCTTGTCCACATGGTATCCTACCAACTTTTGAAATAAAGTTGGCAGGGAAGGCAGTGTCTATTGAGGTAGAGGTTATTGATGCACCTTTGGATTATAACTTGCTCCTGGGGAGAAGTTGGACTTATGCCATGTCCACTATTGCATCAGCCGTTCTTCGGGTAGTAGTGTTTCTGCACGAAGGGAAGTTGGTTACTGTAGAACAACTATTTTTTACTCGAAAGGGTCACATGGAAACTAATGAATCCATCGTGCCATTAGTTGATCAGGTTAAACCTACTTCAGAGAGATTAGGGGCTGGAATGTATGCGTCATTGATGGGCACATTCGATTTTCTAGCTTTGATTAATTACTTAGGTTCTACTAGTGTAGGGAAGTCTATTGCAATGGTTTTTGATAGAATGGACCCTTGGGTTCTTCCTTCCCATCATGTACTTGAAGTGCCCTTATCAGAAGTAGCTTATCAAGCTATCATTCATACTGCTGTTGATCTCGTTCCGGTCCCTCTCACAGTCTCAAAGGAGTTGGAAGAAGCCTATCTTCCTGCTTGGGTAGAGAATTCTTTGCATACTGAAGATTTCTTAGATATGGTTTTGCCATATGACGAAGCCATTCTAGAATCTATGTACGGACGAGATAAGATTTGTGAAGATCTTCACCATCGATCCTGTTTTATTCTAGAGTTAAGCAGGATTGAAAACCAAGAGTTCCATATGAGACTGGCAGGTGATGCTAATGCACCCATTAATCCCTTACCTAGGGAGGGAATATTTACTGAGGGCAATATGGAAAACATTTCAGTTACTATTCCTATCAGCATATATGCAAACCCAAACATTGGAAAATGTACATATTGGTGCAAACTACTCTCCAGAGGAGATTGCTATCTATACAGCCTTGTTTAAGGTATTCCGCGATGTGTTTTCCTATTCATTTGAGGAGATGCCAAGCATAGATCCATCGATAGTCAAACATGAAATCTGAACCTATCTTGATGCCAGAACAGTTCGACTAAAACTTAGACCTGTCAATCCACGTAAAGTGGCAGCTATTAAGGCTGAAGTTGAAAAATTGTTGAAATCCGGTTTCATTTACCCGATAGCTTTGACAGAATGGGTATTCAACCCTATTCCTGTTGACAAAAAGCAAGGGAAAATATGCGTTTGTACTGACTTTCACGATCTAAACAAATCTTTCCCTAAGGATAACTACCCCACACCATTCATAGATCAAATCATTGATGCTTGTGCGAGGAGTGAAGTATTTTATTTTATGGATGGTTTCTTTGGGTATAATCAGTTTCAAATTAAACCAGAAGACCAACATAAAAGAAGTTTCATCTGTCCTTGGGGTACATTTGTGTACAAGAAAATGCCTTTTGGATTTAAAAATGCAGGGGCTACCTTTCAACGGGCAATGAATTTTTTCTTTCATGACATTAAGTCTATTGTCGAACCCTACCTTGATGATTTTCCAGCACATTCTCGTAAGAGGATCAATCACCTAGATCACTTGCGTTTAGTCTACGAACGATGCATATACTACAAAATTCGCTTGAATCCCCACAAGTTCATTTTCTGTGTCAAGTCAGGTAGACTGCTCGGGCTCACTGTTTCTAACAAAGGTCTTCAAGTGGATCCTTTGAAAGTTGAGGCCATAGTAAATTTGCCTCCTGCTCATTCCATCAGGAAGCTTCAAAACCTGCAAGGGAAGTCCAACTTCCTTCAACGTTTTATTGTAAAGTATGCCAAGATAAAAAAAGGTTTCATGTGCCTGTTGAAGAAGGACACCCCATTTGTATGGGATGAAATCACACAACTTGCATTCGAGGCATTAAAGAAAGCTTTGTTGTCGGCGCCTTTACTGTGTCCGCCAGATTACTCTCGTGATTTTATATTGTATTTGGTCGCATCCGAGTTGACCATAGGGGTAGTACTAGTCTAGGAGGATGATAAGATCCAAGAGCATGTCATCTACTATCTTACCTGTGCTTTAGCTGGCCCTAAACTTAGGTATTCCCACGTCAAGAAGTTGGCATTAGTAGCTGTGTATGCTATTCAGAGGTTGTGTCACTACAACTTACTGAGGACCACGATGGTAGTGGAAGATGTTAATGCTTTCCAATGTGTTTTTTCTCAATGGATAGTTGGAGGAAAATTCAACAAATGGATAGTCATTTGCCAGGAGTTTGACTTAGATTTCCAATCTGCCAAATCCAAAAAATCCTTAGTTTTTGCGAAACTCATTGCAAAATTTCCGGTTGAGGAAGATGTAGAAATTGAAGAAGACTCATTCCCAGATGAGCACATATTTTTTATTTCCACCTTTGACCCTTGGTACAAATATATACTTGTTTATATCCAGAGTCTAAAGTGCCCTGCAACCTTTTCACGGGAAGAATGACGCAAACTACGCTTACATGCAAAAACTACCTCATTATTGGAGATACTTTATATAGTAGAGGGGTAGATTTTGTTTTGCGTCGATGTCTTACCCATGAAGAGGTTGATTTTATCCTAAATGATTCCCATAGCGGAGCATGTGGGGGTCATTTCTATGGGTTAGCAACGGTCCAGAATATCTTACATTCCAATTATTTCTAGCCCATGATCTTTAAATATTCTGTGGAAGCCATGACGCGTTGTCATCCTTGTCAGCTTTACACCAGAAAGATGCGGTCGCATCCTACTCCATTATTTCCTATCATCTAAGTGGTCCCCTTCACTAAGTGGGGGATAGATTACATGACATACAACCCAGTCTCGGCTGGGGGGCATGAATACATCATTGTCGCTGTAGATTAATTCATGAAGTGGGCAGAGGCAATGCCCAGCTATAAAGACGATGAGGAAACTGCAGCTTTTTTCATTTTCAACCAAATTATCGCACGCTTCGGTATTCCTAAAGATATTGTCATTGACCATGGAAGTCACTTCCAAAATAGCATGATGACTGAATTGACCACTATGCAAGGGTTTAAACAACAACATTTGTCTTCTTTCTACCCGCAAGCGAATGGTCAAGTTGAGGCTATAAATAAAGCCTTGAAGACTATTCTCAAGTGCAAGATTAATGCAACCCATTCAAATTGGCACATCATGATGTAGCCTGCACTTTGGGCTTATCGGACCAATGTGAAAACTGCCACAGGGTTTTCTCCTTTCCAATTCATTCACGGAGTGGAAGCAGTAACCCTGGTTGAATGCGAAATCCCATATTTAAAGATTGTTATTCATGTGATACCTGATACGACTGAGCTGGAAGAACGTTTGTTACATTTAGAATATATATATGAACAACGTAGGGATGCGCTGATAACAAACAAGGCTCATAAAAATAGGGTAAAAAATTAGTACAATAAATCGGTCAAACCGAGGATTTTTTCTGAAGGGGAGCTTGTCTTGCTTTGGGATCAAGACAAAGAACCCCTGGGGGTAGGGAAATTCAAGTCTATATTATTAGGACCTTATGTTGTGTCAAACTTTTTCAAGAAAGGTGCATATGAAATAACTGATTTTGAGGGAAATAAGCTACCTGAGCCTAGAAATGGGCTCTACCTCAAAAAGTACTATGCTTAGGCTTAGCACTTTTTTGTATTTTTATTGTATGTAAATTTATGTACAATAGTCCATATGTTTGTGTTCTTATATCATCTATTGGTTGTTACAGAAGTCTTCCAAGTGGTTCACAGGTTTTGTAGATGGAGCTAGTCACCACACTTGCAACCTGGCTTCAGTCGCATGGGTTATTTACTCATCCTCAGGACAACTAGTTTCCTCTGGAGGCGCTTTTCTAAGTCTTGCTATCAATAATGTGGCCAAGTATAGGGCTGTCATTGGGATTTTATGCGATGCCTTGTCACGAGGCATTACCCATCTGGAAGTCAGGATTGACTTTCAACTGGTAGTTTCCTAGCTCAATCGAGCTTATCAGGTGCGAAACACTATTCTACCACGTTAGTTTATGCAAGTTAGGTTATTGGAAATAAATTTTGATTTTATTACATTTAATCATATTCCAAGAAATCAAAATTCATTAACTGATGCATATGTGAATTATATATTGGATTGGCATTTAACACATATTTCATAAAATTTGCAACATACACATTGAAATACACATGTAAATAAACCAGACAAATATATATATATATACATATATACATATGTGAATATCTGTCCATATAGATAGGTCGAGTTTGATCCTCAGATCTGCTCATAACTGTATAATATACAAAATCTGGATCATAATCCATAAAATGATCTTAGGTCTAAGCTTGACCACCCTAGTCATCCTGGCCACCATGATAATCCTGGTCATCCTTCTCTCGGGCTTCTTCAACCTCTTTAGTTGCAGCAGCCTCAACAACCTCTATGTAAACAAGCATTGCTATGGCTACCCTTCTCGTAAGGCATATCCAGATAGGTGGGATACCAACCACTAACTCCTGCATAACGGAAGGCATCTAATCAATACGCAAAGTAGGTACTCTTTGGGTAAGTCTGGCCAGCTTCCCCTCAAGAATCCTAATGAAACCGTGATCCTCTCTTGCCACTGGTCGCACAAACATACGAGGATGCCCAATAGGGCATACTGGTCCAATATATGTATTTTTAAACATTTAAAGGATTAAAACTCTTATACATATGTATATATATATATTTATGACTAAAATTCAAAAAAATTTAAAAACTTGAAAAAACCAAAGTACCTCACGCTGCCCATGCTCCTCCAGGAGGAAGGACAAGGTCATTGTCACCTCGAAAATCCATCCCAACATATGGAAATTACTCCAATGCTGGTAGCTATTGCTCCCACCATAGGTAGAAGTCATCATCGTACACACTCTGAACCGATCCACTGCTGCCCTCGTGGAGGAATATTTCTCCCCACTTACTCAGTCTAGGATGACGGGGAGAGGAAACTAGTAGAGGTACTTCGAGACTGAGACCGGGCCCTCTCTCAAAAAATAAGGCCACGAATATGCTAGAATAACCGAAGTTTTTTTGTCGGCCTCTCTTGCAGTCAGATATTTGCTTCTTCATTATTGGGATTATTCCTAAGCACCAGTCATATAAGGCTCTCTGTAGACATTCCACTGCAATTCTCATTTGGTTTCGAGTTGCAAGATGAAGTGATGATGATCTTGCAACCCTCACTATCGTTCTTACCAACACTTATAATGGAAAGCTGTGAATATGAACAATAGGGATGGAAGTACCCCTTTTATGAGTACTAGGTGCATAGTAAGTGTCAATGTAGTTATGAACACTTAGAAGGTCACCGCCCCTACCGGTACCTTCCAAGTTGACAGGAGCTCCCCGTCGCGACAAACCAGATATAAAATAGATGTCTTCCAGTTTAATTTCTAGAATCTCACCTTGCAAGTCAAATCCACCTAGATCATGATCCCAGTAGTTTATCAAAAACTCTAGTAAACAGACATTCGATCGCATAGGTGAGGTACAAGAGAATTTAAGAAACCCACTTTGCTGCAATGCATGCACCGTGGGGGCACTTTGAAGAGCATATTGTTCCATGTCGTCATGCTCCCTCTCCCTCCATTCCAACACCATGTTTCAACCTATTAACAAGACCATTTTGAAACATTAAAATCATTTAAAAAAGTTTTATTTTGGCCCTAGATACCATTTTTACATGTCGTGTAGTATACGCGACTATCCTTTGGACATGTCGCGTATCATACGTGAGTTTCTTTCGAGCAAGCCATGTATAAAACGCGTATATGTGACTGTTTACGTAGAATACCCGCGTATACAGTGTGACTGCCTTTAAATTGGTTGGAAACATCAAATTTTTTCATAAAATAAAAAATTTGCTTGGATGAAATGAAAGAGCATGGAGAGTAGATTTACCTGGCACTTACGGTTTTCAAAATCGTCCACTAGTCTGACCAAAGCGAGAAATTGAAAGCAGAGGTGAAACTTGTCTATATTGGATAAAAATGCCAAATGGTGAATTTGATTTCTATTTTTGCACTATTTATAGAAATTATTTCAAAAAGTGGGTTTTTTAACTTATAGTTTGTAATTTTTATTAAAATCAAACTAATGCCATGTCATTTTTTACCTAATGAAACAGGTCCAAGGTTATTCAAAGTTGTTTTCCACTCATATAGGGCAGGATTTTGATCATTTATATGCATTTTTGCATTTATACTTAATCCGCTTTACCCCTAAGATTACTAATTTGACCACGGACTATGGTATTCAATCATTAGTACCTTGTCTATATCATTGTTCTTCTGTGGATAGGGCTTTCCTAACATGAGTACCCTAGATTAGAACACATTTTTTGTCTTTTGGTACTCATTCTACATTTGTCGTAGGTTCAGGGGAGCCTTCTTAGCTATTTTTCACGCCAAATTGAGCCTCATTTTGGTCTCTTTTTACAAGATATCCTCTTTATAAGGCTCCCCACCCTTATGGAGTTTCTTTAGGCCTAGGTATAACTCCTCAAAATAGACTTGACTGTCAAGCAAACTTGTTCATTCAGAATCATTAAGAATATGTGAATGGGAATCCACATTGGGGGTAGGTTATCTCTTTCTTGGACCATGTAAAAAATATGAGAAATGACCACTCTCTTTTTTGTGGAATTGAGAAGAGTATTCCTAGGCATAGGTTTATCACTTTTCTGGACCTAAGGGACTAAACGTACGGAAAAGGACCACCATGTATGAGCTTATTTTTCTCTTTTTCGTGCTCTGGACCTAAACATGAAAAAGATTCTAAGTGTAATTTATGTCTTTGTCATGCTCGTTAAACAACAAGAACAAAACATCGAGTTTACTGTTGTAAGCCCCATTTCTCATACTCAAATGGATCTTTCCGAGTGATATTTCTTTTTCACACTCGTAAAACTCAAGCTATAAGTTGCTCTTGAAGGAGCGTTGGGTAGGTGGTAATTTAACCTTTTTCAGACCTCCATGACTAAGTACGAAAAAGGTTCACCTTTTCTTCTTCGAAAGTTAAGAGAGTTTTTTTTATATATGTTTTATACTTTTTTAGTTTCAGGAGACTAAACTGGACAAAAAAGGAACCCACTGGAGTCTTCTTTGGCATTCTCAGACTCTCTAAACATGAAAACACCAACTGAGCATGTACTGGTTCGGGCTCGTAAAATCCACTAATAAGTGACATTATTAGGCATTAATCCTTCTTCTCTTAAAGCTTTTCAAAAATGAAGAGAGAGCTGAGTTGAATTTCCTAGACTCATTAAAATTTAACAAGAAATATAAGGAAGAAGTTTTCTCTTTGGTTTACAGTCGGTGGCAACATGTCCTCCTTGAACATAGCACTCTCTGAAATTTTTGATACTCATGTGTCAGTGTACACTTTCAGTCCAACTATCACTTTGAGTTTATTACTCCTCCACTTGTCATTTATGCCTGGGGAATCTGATCATGTCTCCTACATGACAGATAAGTCTAGTTGTCCTATCTGCAAAGTTAAGAACTGCCTTAGGTCATCTTTGTGTTATGCTCATTGTTTAAGTATTTATCCATTTTTCTACTTCTTATCCTGATTCCATCATTATCCTATCTGATATCACTTGTGTTTACTTTCTTTTATCTAGTTCCTAGTCACTCTTGTGATCCATTGGAGGATCTATTGCCTTCCTCATCACAGCATGGTTTCTCATCAACATTTCCCGAAGACGAAGACCTAGATTTTTTACGATGGTACCCTTGGATTCACTTTCATCATTAGTGAATTCCTTTGCTTCAGCTGTCAATTGTCATCAATTGATTGACAATCTGTTGAATCCTTTCCATGTTCGACTTTGATACATCTATTCACATGGCTTGGATTGTACTGGTTCCTTTGGATTTTGATAAAGACCTTAGGTTCACATCTATAACCTAAGTTGTGCAAGATTGTGTTGTGTTCACTTACACAGCTTCCAGATCTTTGAAGACTCATCATGATTGTATATTGTGGCTTTGATCCACCTTTGTAATATACGTGGTCTAGAACCCATATCATATGATGTACTCAAATATTGTAAAGGAGCTAGTGTTCCAGTATATTGAACATGGCATCCTCAGATATGATTTTGTATATGACATTTGATATGTATTTGTTTCAGGTACTTCCTCTGCTTCCTTGGATTTCTAATTTCTCCAAGATAATGATTATAATGTATTTTAGCCATCGCTTCCCTTTGACTTCACACATGAGGGGGCATCTGTTATCAGCCAAAATGGCACTTCTTCGTCCGAGTGCCGACATTCCTCATGTTGGTACACAAAAGAACAATTTGGATTGAAGTGGCCAAAACAGTATAGATGGGCATGACCTTTGATTCATTTTCCTTAGACCTGCCTTGTATATTTTTATTATGAGTTTTGGGTTGCAAACGCGACTATGTGCATTGGAACTCATGTGTCATATGTGAGTATTTTCATTGCAACCCGTGTATACTTGCATACATGAGTTCCCTTTGAGAAACTCACGGTTCATACGCGAGTTGCTTATATTAATACCCGCATATACCTTAATTCGACATTAAAAAATATAAATTGATATTAGATGAAATTAGTTGGGGCCTAATCCATAACTATCCCAACCTTCGAAACCACTCTATTTCCCAAAGTATAAATAGAGGCCTTGGGGTGGCGGCTAATCAATCAATTTTGGAGAGAAAAGTTATGATGGTGGTATATCGTCAGAGTCCTTGAGCAGCAGAACTCAAATTCCTTTGGTTGTAGAGGATTCCTTGTGTCAGAAGCTGGGTTGTACTCTTATCTTATTCACCTCTTGTTAATAAAGAGATTTTTTCTTCCAATCTTGTATTGAGTCTATTTCATGTACATTGGCTTAATGAATATGTTTGATTATGTTATATATATGCTTTTCATCTAACTTCTAATATACATATGCATGAGATATTACTTGAAGGATTTGCTCTTTGCAGGTGGAGAAGTACATCCCTAGAAGCTTTGGAGAGAAGTGGAGTGAGAGAAGATCAAGCTTGGATCAACCGTCGTTAATCGGGTAAGTCAAGATTTTCTTCCTATTCTCTTTCTATTCCCTGTAAAAAGCTGGTCTTTTGCAAATTAGTAGTAAGTTGGTAACCCCATACCCTAGGTTACAAGGGTGCTTTATCGTGAACAACAAATGTTCACTGGGCACTTGAGGCGGGGTGATTTTTTGTTGAAAAAAACTCCAAATATAACGGTACTCAACAAAACATTCTATAATGTCTCTAATTCTTTAAATATATTCTTAATAAAAGAATCCTAACTACTTGTATACCAATAGTTAATGTGTACCAACTAACTAAATTTGTGTACTAAATTTAATGTGTACTTTATTTATTGATATTAAATTTTTTTTTTGGTTATACTTTGAAGTAACACTTTTTGTAGGCTTGAACTTGTTGCATACAGTTCTGTTAGCTTTTTACAGCCTGACATACTGGTTCACCAATTGGTTATCCACATATTATTTCACCTCCATTAAACCTGGAGGGAGCATTAAAGCTAGTTTTGAGAGCTTGTCTGCTTCAACATTTAATTCTTTATATACATGCTGAAAGGTGTGTGTGTGTGTGTGTGTGTGTGTGTGTGTGTGTGTGTGTGTGTGTGTGTGTGTGTGTGTGTGTATAGTTTCATTCATGTTCACCCATATATATATATATATATGAAGGTGGTAGAAGTTATCAATTATTAATTATGATAGTTCTCATTGACTTCTATTCAAGAATGTGGGCTAACTCTTCATCATTATTCAAGAAAAACTAGGCCACCTAAAGTGATCAATAAGGGTACTTAAGGGGAAAGACTTACATTAATGTCAAATTCCTTTGGGTCTTGGATTATTAACATATTTCCTTAAATTCAAAGAAGATGAGAAATTAACTAATTAAAATAAGTTTTAGATCTTACTCCAAATCCGAAAGTATAATTTCAATGCCAATAAGATATCCAAGATACTCAATATCCCTTATTATCCATCATCAATAAAGCTAAAAAGAGTAATGTAGTGTCAAGTATCCATAAATATTTATCCCCCTACATAAAATAAAATACTATACACTTTCATATTTATCTTTTATTCAAAAAGGAACAATGATACACTATTTTATTAAATATAAATTATAAATAAATAATAATAAAACATATATAAAATGATGATTAATTTTAAATTATTAATAATAAACATAAAAAACAATAACTAGCCTATGATGTATGAGGTGAGGATAAAAATCCCCCTCCCTTTATCATACCTCCTACTCTTATACAAAGTTGTACAATTCAACCCACTATTATTGTTTCTTAAGCCCTTGTCATGACGGTTATATTTGATTTGCATGCAACATTTTTTTTTCAGGAGAAAAAAGACAGTTTTAACTTTTATAAAACTGTGTCTTAAAAAGCGACACCACATAGTTACAAAAAACAGAAGTCTGTAGGATCATACATGTTGTCCAATACAGGTTTACTATTTTCAAAATAGATTTGATATCATAACTTAGAGACTATAATCACCAGGCTCCACTAATTTCCCAAATGACATTTAACAAACCAACAATACAACCAAAATAAGTAGCAAAATCGTAAATATGCAGGATCAGAGGCAGATATCAATAGAGCTTTAGAGAATCGGAGTCCATTAGAAATTCCTCCTTGTATTCTTCCCAGAAGATCACACCTGTCCCAATACCCATTTCCTTTTTGGATAATTTGTCTGCAACCATATTATATTCTCTATAAATATGCTAAAAGGTCAATACTTTGAAGTGTGACAAAAGAGAATTGACCCAAAAAATCCAGTGCTCCAGATCAACAATATGAATATTGTGTTAGTCAAGTGCCCAATTTATTATCACTTTAGAATCCCCCAAAATATAAAGGTGTAAGATCTTTTTCTGAAAGGAAAAATAGAGTAAACCCCAAAGAGGTAGAAGTTTTGATTTTGTATTTGTTCCTCTGCCCAAATCCATGCGCAGTTTGGAGGAGATAGAATTTTCCAACAGTATAAACATTCTTGCCCGACAATATCCATCTTTGGAAGCCCTGTTGAAGTATCCCACTATTCCACCCCATAAGACAAGAGGAGAGTGCAAAGGTCTGCTAACCGACCTGGAAGAACAGAGATTAGGAAAATAAGGGTACGTGCAAACCTTAGACAGTGTAGTCGAGAAACACACCGATGTATTCTAGAAGATATATGCGTTCCTTGACCACCACACTTCCCACATCAAGAGGCATGGTATCTCGAGAGGCAATCTATGACTCATCACCCAGAATTCAAGATTCTCAGCAAAAGTGGAAGAATCCCATCTCTAGGAGCTCTTAAGAAGAGAGCATAGATTAGAACCTATCCGTTGAATTAAAATATAGCTACCAAAAATGTGGTCAGTGGATTCATCTGTCATGTGACAAAGGATGCACACACCAGGACCATAAAAACCCCAAGCTTGAAGAGAGTCCCAATTAAGGATCTTACGGTTGATAGACAACTAACATAAGTATTTAATATTTCCAGGTAAATTATATTTTCACAATGCACGGTGCCACCAATGTACAACTGGTTCCTCAAGAGATTTTAGAATGTGGAGATATGCCAGATTGGCATTCACCACTCCTAATTTTATGTTAACCTCCCAGACAATCCATAGAAAATCTCATCCCGATCAGAGTTTAAAGATATACCTGCATTGTACAAATAGTCCACATAGGCATTCCACTCAGTATCCCATGTCCCAGAAAGTCCCAAATCGTACGAGGAGATCCAGTAAGGACATAGCTGCTCATTATGCACATAGATATCTCTAAGAATCATAATTTTTTTTCTATATAACCAGTCCAAAGAGAGTTGGATAATAAAGGCCAAGCAATACCAACCATAGGATCTATTCCAATATATATACAATTTCCTCTACCCACATGCCAACTGATATCAGGAGTGATGTATGTCAGGTCGATGAGGAGACTACGGCAAATCAAAAAGGATGAAGAATAGTTGAATTTTTCTCTATGCAGCCAAAGTTCCAAGGGAATCCTATTCATATATTTGGACTTGATAATCTTTCCCCACAGACCCGTGATAGTCAAAACCCACCACATACTCTTTGCACAGAGGGATATGTTGAAATACTTCAAATTCGTAATGCTCCATCCCCCCCACATTTTGGGTCTTGAGAGTGAGGACCAACTGGCCAAATGGAATTTATTATAGTCTATGACTCCCGTCCAGAGGAAATGGAACATGATCTTTCGCATGATCTGAATAACACGCATCGGGATAATAAATAAAGAAAACCAATAAAATGGGATGGAATGGAGGATAGAGGTCACCAGAGTGACTCTACCACCAATTTAAAGCCATCTAGGAGTTCGGCGATTAACTTTTTCTTGTAATTTTTTAATGAGCCAGTTCCAGTCACCAGCTCGGTAGCTGTTGGGTTTGAGATGAAAACCCAGGTATGTAAGGCCTTCCTCTAACGATGACCATGAGTAAGAAAATAACAGAGAGATTTGATGCATAGCATCCTAAAGTGTATTATGGAAACTGAACATCGACTTGCGGGGATTGATAGTCATCCCAACCGCCCCACATGATAGATCAATCAGAGATTTATAGTGCATCCACTAATGCAAACTACCATCTCCAAAGAGCAGAATGTCATTAAAAAATAACATATGAGTGATAGTTATAGTTCCAGTAACTTTGATACCAATGATTTTCCTAGAGCTCTTTGCCTGATTGATAATGAGACTCAGACCCTCTATGATCAGCAGAAATAAATAGGGTGCGAGTGGAAAACCTTGATGTATACCTAGAGAGCCTGGAAAGAAAGAAGTAGGTGCTGCATTAACAAGTACAACATAATTTGCACCAGTAACACATGACATTACCCATATGAAAATAGCAAAAGGAAGCCCGATCTACAAAATATTTAACGTAACATGGTCCAATTTACCTTATCGTAGGATTTTTCCAAGTCCAGCTTCATGATAATAGTTGGGGATCATTTAGAATTTATAGAATGAAGAACCTCCTGTACAATCCCCACTGCATCTAGGATATGTCTGTTCCACAAGAATCCAAACTGTTATGGAGAAATATACTTCCCAAGGAAAGGCTTCAAGCGTTCTGCAATAATCTTAGTGATCAGTTTGTAGAGTCAATTGCAAAGTGCGATCGGTCGATAGTCAGCAAATGAAGCAGGTCATTCCACCTTGGGAATCAAAGTGAGAACAATCTTGTTCAAATCCTCCAGGATCACACCATACATGCGCAATTCTTCAATAGCACATACCAACTCTGGCCCGAGAAGATCAAAGAAATGTAGGTAAAACTCGAATGTCCAGCCATCATACCCTAGAGTTTTGTCCTTGGCAAATATTTTCAGAGAGATGGGCTTGTTAATATCTAACCCATCTTCAATAGTAAAGTATGAGGGGAAGAGTTTGATAATTTCCAACTAATCATCAATATTACAACTTCCAGGATCCTTGTATAAGTTTGAGAAATGTTCATGGGCCACCCTCTTGATAGAAGTTTGATCATAAAACTTGTTATTTTCTGAATCAATAGCTTCCCAATTAATATGAGAACTTAACCAATTAATAATAGTTTTAGATCTTACTCCAAATCCGGAAGTATAATTTCAATGCCAATAAGATATCCAAAATACTCAATATCCCTTATTATCCATCATCAATAAAGCTAAAAAGAGTAATGTACTAAAAAGAGTAATGTAGTGTCAAGTATCCATAAATATTTATCCCCCTACATAAAATAAAATACTATACACTTTCATATTTATCTTTTATTCAAAAAGGAACAATGATACACTATTTTATTAAATATAGATTATAAATAAATAATAATAAAACATATATAAAATGACAATTAATTTTAAATAATTAATAATAAAGATAAAGAACAATAACTAGCCTATGATGTATGAGGTGAGAATAAAAATCCCTCTCCCTTTATTATACCTCCTACTCTTATACAAAGTTGTACAAGTCAATCCACTATTATTGTTTCTTATGCCCTTGTCATCACGGTTATATTTGATTTGCATGCAACTTTTTTTTTCAGGAGAAAAAAGACAGTTTTAACTTTTATAAAACTGTCTTAAAAAGCGACACCACATAGTTACAAAAAACATAAGTCTCTAGGATCATACATGATGTCCAATACAGGTTTACTATTTTCAAAATAGAACTGATATCATAACTTAGAGACTATAATCACCAGGCTCCACTAATTTCCCAAATGACATTTAACAAAACAACAATACAACCAAAATAAGTAGTAAAATCGTAAATATGCGGGATCAGAGGCAAGTATCAATAGAGTTTCAGAGAATCGGAGTCCATTAGGCATTCCTCCTTGTATTCTTCCGAGAAGATCACACCTGTCCCAATACCCATTTCCTTTTTGGATAATTCGTCTACAACCATATTATATTCTCTATGAATATGCTGAAAGGTCAATACTCTGAAGTGTGACACAAGAGCTTTGACCCAAAAAATCCAGTGCTCCAGATCAACAATATGAATATTGTGTTTGTCAAGTGCCCAATCGATTATCACTTTAGAATCCCCCAAAATCTGAAGGTCTAAGATCTTTTTCTGAAAGGAAAAATAGAGTAAACCCTAAAGAGGTAGAAGTTCTGATTTTGTATTTGTTCCTCTACCCACATCCATGCGCAGTTTGTAGGAGAGAGAATTTTCCAACAGTATAAACATTCCTTCCCCGCAATATCCATATTTGGTAGCCCCATTGAAGTAGCCCACTATTCCACCCCATAAGACAAGAGGAGAGTGCAAAGGTCTGCTAACCGACCTGGAAGAACAGAGATCCAAAAAATAAGGGGACGTGCAAACCTTCGACAATGTATTCGAGAGAGACACCGATATATTCTAGGATATATATGCATTCCTTGACTGCCACACTTCCCACATCAAGAGGCATGGTATCTTGAGAGGCAATCTATGACTCATCACCCATAATTCAATATTCTCAGCCAAAGTGGAAGAATTCCATCTCCAGGAGCTCTTAAGAAGAGAGCATAGATTAGAACATGTATTTTGAATGAAAATATAGCTACCAAAAATGTGGTTAGTGGATTCATTAGTCATGTGACAAAGGATGCACACACTGGGACCATAAAAACCCCAATCTTGAAGAGAGTCCTAAGTAAGGATCTTACGGTTGATAGATAACCAACAGAAGTATTTAATCTTTCCAGGTAAATTAGATTTCCATAATGCATGGTGCCACCAATGTACAGCTGGTTCCTCAAGAGATTTTAGAATGTGGAGATATGCCATATTTTCATTCACAACTCCTGATTTCATGTTAACCTCCCATACAATCTCATCCCGATCAGAGTTTAAATATATACGTGCATTGTACAAATAGTCCACATAGGCATTCCAATCAGTATCCCATGTCCTAGAAAGTCACAAATCGTACGAGGAGATCCAGTAAGGACATAGTTGCTCATTATGCACATAGATATCTCTAAGAATCACAAAGTTTTTTCCATGTAACCAGTCTAGAAGACAGTTGGATAATAAAGGCCAAGGAATACCAACCATAGGATCTATTCCAACATAGATATAATTTCCTCTACCCACGTGCCAAATGATATCAGGAGTGATGTATGACAGGCCAATGAGGAGACTATGCCAAATCAACGAGGATGAAGAACAGTTGAATTTTTCTCTATGCAGCCAAAGTTCCAAGGGAATCCTGTTCATATTTTTGGACTTGATAATATTTCCCCGTAGACCCATGACAGTCAAGACCCACCGCATTCTCTTTGCACAGAGGGATATGTTGAAATACTTCAAATTCGTAACGCCCCATCCCCCCCACATTTTGGGTATTGAGAGTGAGGACCAGCCGGGAAAATGGAATTTCTTACAGTCTATGACTCCCATCCAGAGGAAATGGAACATGATCTTCCATAGGATCTGAATAATACGCATCGACATAATAAATAAATAAAACCACTAAAATGGGATGGACTGGAGGATATAGGTTACTAGAGTGACTCTACCACCGATTGAAAGCCATCTAGGAGTCTAGCGATTAAATTTTGCCTATAATTTTTTAATGAGCCAATTCCAGTCACCAGCCCGGTAGCTATTGGGTTTGAGATGAAAACCTAAGAATGTAAGGCCTTCCTCTAACGATGACCATGAGTAAGAAAATAACAGAGAGATTTGATGCAGAGCATCCTGAAGTGTATTATGGAAACTAAACACCGACTTGCAGGGATTGATAGTCATCCCCGATGCCCCACATAATAGATCAATCAAATATTTATAGTGCATGCACTGAAGCAGAATACCATCTCCAAAGAGCAGAATGTCATAAAAAAATAGCGTATGAGTGATAGTTATAGTGCCAGTAACTTTGATACCAATGATTTTCTTGGAGCTCTTTGCCCAATTGATAATGAGACTCAGACCCTCTATGATCAACATAAATAAATAGGGTGAGAGTGTGAAACCTTGACGTATACCTCGAGATCCTGGAAAGAAAGAAGTAGGTGCTCCATTAATAAGTACAACATTATTTGCACTAGTAACACATGACATTACCCATATGAAAATAGAAAAAGGAAGCCCAATCTGCAAAATATTTAACGTAACATGGTCCAATTTACCCTATCGTAGGTTTTCTCCAAGTCCAGCTTCATGATAATAGTTTGAGATCATTTACAATTTATAGAATGAATAACCTCCTATACAATCCCCATTGCATCCAGGATATTTCTATTCGACAAGAATCCAAATTGTTATGGAGAAATATACTTCCCAAGGAAAGGATTCAAGCGTTCTGCAATAATCTTAGTGATCAGTTTGTAGATTAAATTGCAAAGTGCGATCGGTCGATAGTCAGCAAATGAAGCAGGTCATTCCACCTTGGGAATCAAAGTGAGAAAAGTCTTGTTCAAATCCTCAGGGATCACACCAGACACGCACGATTCTTCAATAGCGCATACCAAATCCAACCAAGAAGAATAAAGAAATGTAGGTAAAACTCGACTGTCCAGCCATCATGCCCTAGATTTTTGTCCTTGGAAAATATTTTTAGAGAGATGGGCCTGTCAATATCTAACCTCTCTTCAGTAGTAAAGTATGAGGGGAAGAGTTTGACAATTTACAACTGATCATCAATCTTACAACTTCTAGCATCCTTATATAAGTTCAAGAAATGTTCATGGGCCACCCTCTTAATAGAAGTTTGATCATAAAACTTGTTATTTTCCGAATCAATATCTTCCCATATAGAGTTATAGAGACGCCTTTTATTTGCAAAATTATGAAAATAATGTGTATTTTCATCACCCGCCAATAGCCAGATGGATCTACTCTTCTGTCGCAGAGTTTCTTCCTTATGTGTAAGTAATCTAAGTCGAGATACCTGACAGTCCTTAAGATATTCCTGAAACCTCTTCGAGAAAGGGTTCCAGAAGCAAATGATTCTCAAGTTTCAGAATATCCAATTCAAGACAACAAATATCAAATACCAAATATTTCTTCATATCTTTATCCCACCAAATAACGTGGGGATGAATTCTATTAAGTTTGTACAAAAGATATTTTAAAGGATCCATATGGGCTGGGGTTTCTTCCAATATATGCTCCCACATATTCCTCACAAAAAAAAAGAAATTCTCCTCGACAAGCCAGGTGGAATTGAATTTAAAGGGATATAACAATGGATCTTTGTCAAATTCAACTTGAAGAATAATGGCTTGGTGGTCTGATGCCCTAGTGGATAGATGCCAAGATCTATATTTACCAACAGAATCACATAAATCCTTAGACAAGAAGAATATGTCGAGTCTTTTGGCTATGGACAAAGAACCAACTCTCTCATTAGACCTTGTGGGAGAGAGAATAGAAGGGGATATGTCCTGAAGTTTAGAGTTCCCAAAAAGAGAAATGAAATAATATGCAAGTGTGTCACAGGGCCGACCCATCCCCCACACTTCTTCTGAAGACCAGGTGAAATTTAGGTCCCCCCCAAGGATCAGGTTAGGGGGATTTAGTAGTCTGATGTTAGAAGATGCCTCCAAAAAACCCCGTCGATTGTTATAAGGACCGTAAATGTTCAGCAAGTGGATCTACTCCTTAAATCCCATGATACTCCCAGCCAATAAAATACCAATAAAGGAGAGATCCGAATCCGTATCCAATGGAATTGGAAAGGGAAAATGGTGTACCACTGGAGGTGGAGGTGACGAAGAACTCTCCCCAACAGTACTAAAGCCTAACCAAGAAGAAAATAGTGAGGGACAAGCCTCCTTTGAGTGCCCTTTCAAATGGCAGAGGTGGCACATAAAAGAGATCTTCCAATAGTCCAAGCGCTTTATGAAGGTACCCCCATCCCAAAGCACCTCGAGCTCATCTGATAGCCCATTAGTCAGGTCCATGTCTACCATCACCCTCGGAGCAGATCTCTCGAAACCCAGAAGTTGTTTGTCTTCAATAAGTATAAAAAAACCAATGGAATTAGCAATAGCCATAAATCCCTTCATATTCTAGCATTGAATGGGAAAATTCGGAAGTATAACCCAGAGGTGTCTTTAGAGCAATTTCTTTGTTCTCGAATCAAATCCTACATACCAACGCTTAAGTACCAGAGAGCCTTCGCCCAAAGTCCAATATCTACTTTTAATGATGTCCCTCTCCTCGGTCGATAGAAATTCGAAGAGCATCCAGCCATTAAAAAGGATAAGGACCTTGGGACCGAGTTAAGGAAGGCTTTCCAATGTTCCTGCATCGATTCTAGGACGAATTAACGTGAGAGTTTTAGGTATTCAAACCGACTGACAAGATCCCATAAGGTGAGAGCAGATACCATGTCAACAATAGCGTCCTGACCAAGGATGCATATATTACGTATGCTCTTCACCCGTTCAAAGGATAAATGATGTGGCTTGGAAAGATGAGGATGATGTTGAGCCCCCTGAGATGCATTACTGGTTGAGGATCGAGGGGTCGGAAGAGAAACAGGGTGATTGGTGTCTGCTGGAGAAAATGGAGCAAAAGTTCCTCTTTCCGAGGCCAAATCAAGTTGTGAAATATGAAAGCTATCCCGAGGGTTAGTACGAACCCCCGTCGAGAACACTAGGGTGGCCATAGATGAAACCAATAGAGTCCGGGAGAAGTCCGAGAAACCCTAGAAAACTTACCAACAATAGTTCAGAGAAACTACCCTAAAGTAGTACGTTCCCACTTTTTTATACTCTGGTTGGTATTGGATCAGTCCCAAGGGACCGATTTGACTCCAGAGTCCCCTAGACCACCATGCAGAAAACCTATGACAACATGCAGCCTTCGAGGGGAAGAGAGTGACAAACATGTAAAATCCAATAAAATACACAGAAGGCTGAAATCATGTAGTGAGAGAAAGAATACGATGTGAAGAAAATACACAGACCCGAACGAGGGAAAATGCCCAGGAATGAAAGGGCTCCCAAGAAATTAGAACCTATCCCTAGCCCGAAACAAAGCTAAGAGGACCAAATATCAAAGCAACATAGAAAATAAAACAAACCCAAAATAAATACTTCTTCGTTCAGATAGAGATATGGTTCCGAAGTCGATAAGCGAAGGAGTATCGCAAAACAGATAAACCCAAAAAATAGGAAGTAAACCGCCACCCCCGTTGCGGGCCAAAACGTAAACAGTGAATACGTCAGGTAGGGGGTGGAACCATGAAACACTAAAGGAGAGAAGACTGACAAAGAAAGGTTAATATATCATACACACCGTAACCCAAGACAAGGAAGCAGCTTGAATAATTAGGGTTCAGACCTCCAGGATGGAAAGTAAAGCGTCCGGGTCCATCATCGAAAATAACGGAGGATAAAACGAGCCAACAATAACAAATTATTCAGAAAGCAGTCCATCACCCGCGTACAGAGTCCATACAGACCCAGCAAGAAACACCATCAATAGATAAATCCTCGTTGCATCTCTCCGAAACCCTCGCCCAGAAACCCTCCATTCATAGTATTAAGAACATAAAGCACGCACACACCTACAAAACATACCACCACATAGAGGGGGTCCATACATTTTAAATTGGACCAATTAATTCAATTTTTTATTAATTTCTAAATATTAGTGGTGTACTTACCCTATATAGATTCATCCGCAAAGGTTCCTCCATAAATCTCAAAACATACCTATTTATTTAGCCCCACATGCACAATCGTGGATGTTGTGTTTATAGTTAGAATGTGCACTACATGGGGTGCATATATATTAGACAATGCACCCTATAACCTCATGTGCACACATATTTCTATGTTTACCACATTGTTTAAAATTGTATATAGCATCGTTAACCATGCTTTTATATATTCTAAAATGCACAAGATGAATGCACAAGATTTTAAATATCATGATGCCTTATTAATATGTCATTTATTGAGGTTTTTAATTCTAATTTTACTTCTGGTATCTACTTTTTCAGAAAAAAGGTATGAAAAGAATTCCTTTTTACAAGCTGATTGGTTGCAATTCAAGGTTTCTCAGCTTTGAGTTTGGGAAGACGGGGCTTTTGCAGAAAAAAGGTATGAAAATATTTCCCATTTACAAGACTATTGGTTTCAATCCAAGGTTTCTCAGCTTTGAGTTTGGGAAGAGAGGGATTTTTGGCCTTTGTGGTTTGTTTTAAGATAAGTTTGCAGGATATACTATAATTGTTTGAATCTAGTAAGTGCTTTGCGACTGGAAAATTCATAGTTGTTTTAGAAAGGAAACTGTAGGGTATTTTTACCTTCAATTTGAAAGATTGGCACGCGACCATCATGATTTTGGTAATAGGGTTCTTATTTATATATTAAATGTTGGTTATGAAAAATATTTGGTTGGTTGGAATCCAGTTCTAAGGACTGTAAAACCTAAATATCTTTAATCGACTCTTGATTCGTTGTGATTGTAGTCTTTGGATCTTAAGTGATATGTTTGTTTTAGATTTGGTTGAAGTTTAATCTGTGAGATAATTGGGTTTATCTTTGTCATAATTAGAAATGCATTCTTTAATTTCTTGATTATTTGATATTTACTGTATTGTAATTTTGAAAAAAGCCTCTCGACTCTCCCTATTGCCCCTATTAAAAAAAAATGCTTGAAGGGTAAAACATTTGAGTTGATAGTTATTTAACCTACGGGTTATGATTTTGTAGAGGGTTTTATACAATTTAAAATTTGACATTAGAGGAAATTTGGGGTCTAAAATGGGCCTTGTAAGAAAAAGTGCCAACAATAAGTTCTTGTGAGTTGTAATTCAAGAACCAATAGAATTCCAATAAAATAAGTCAACCATAATGGTTGAATTGACATATTTGTCATAAAAAAACTACTTTTTTTGTTCGTATTTTCGACATATCACCCTGTGTTTTTACTCTAATTTCGACCGGGAGAGCCCGTTGGATGTGGAATTTGATTTCGCATCCAACGCGTACCCACACTGCATGATTTTGACGGACCCCGCCACCCCAAAAACAAGAAATACCTGAAAAACCATGATGATGATGTGATCATCATGGTTTTTCAGGTATTTCTTGTTTTTGGGGTGGCGGGGTCCATCAAAATCATGCAGTGTGGGTACTCGTTGGATGCGGAATCATATTCTGCATCCAATGAGCTCTCCCGATCAAAATTTGAGTAAAAACACAGGGAGATATGTCGAAAATACGAACACAAAAAGTAGTTTTTTCTTTTTTCCTCCAAAATTAATAAATATTATTTTATTATTTTCCTTAAGAGGCCCCATTTTAGACCTCAAAATTTCTCTAATTATTTTCTTCATAATAATAGTACTTGCAATTCCTAAAATTTCTGTGCATGCTTAAATTAGAAAATAACAAAAGTTTATAAGGTAATAAACAATCTAATAAGCTAAAAGAAAAACTTATAAACACCTTTGTGCATTTACTTTTTAAAAGTAGTCATATTTATAATCTACTTTCATAATGTAAATAACAAGACTAATGTATCAGATAAAACAATACAGAACCTGTCACCACTGATGGGAAAATGGCGTTCCTCCCAACCAACTCCTAGAGAAGCCAAATTACTTGTTCTAGAACCTCTGAGCCTATTTCCTGAACCATAAGGGAAAATCTCGATCAATGCGCAATCTCTTTGCAGCAATATATCATTTCCCCTCCATCGCAACCCTCATGCTTATTCGATGGAAAAAATACTTTATAGTGTTTTTCCTATGACTTGGTCATTCATGAGCCACCTGCACATTAATGCTCCACAAGGATTCTCGACCTGATTTTGGGGAATATTCCTCATGCATCACTTGAGTTTTTACTCGGGATGTTTTTGCGTTTGTCATTTCTACTTTTGGGTCAGCAAAAACTCTTTTAACGACTACTTCAGTGCCAATTCCTCTCAGTTATTTAATTAATAACAATAATAATTCCATTACATTTATTTTGACTTTATTTGTCAAAATATATAAAAATAAATAATCAAAGTCTTAAACAATTTAATAGTTGTTTGTTGTAGTACATACACCTCCCCTTTAAAGTTAACACCGTCCTCGGTGTTATTATTTTGTTCATGCTTTTATACTTCCATTATTTCATCCTGAAATACAATTGGATATGCTTCTCGCATATTAATTTCCAATTCCCAAGTGGAATCCTCTGGACTAAGGTTCTTCCAGTGCACCTTGACTTGTCTGATGGTACACTTCCAGAGTAAAGGTTCTCTCATGTCAAGAATGCATTCCGGTTCCACTTGAAATTATGCTCCGTGTTCCACCTGTATAACATTCCAGTCAATCACATGAGTATCATCATCAACGCATTTCTTTAAAATTGAAACATGAAATACATTATGCACTTTTATTGTAGGTGGTAATGCTAATTGATATGCCACTGATCCAACTTTTGCTAAAATGTTGAATGGTCCACAATATCTGGGCGCCAATTTTGAGTATTTTCCCAATCTTAGGGAACTTTTTCTCGGTTTCACCTTTACATAAACATGGTCTCCTACATGGAACTCTCGTGGCTTTCTATTTAAGTCGACATAAGGTTTTTTTCCTAACTTGGGCAAGCTTCAAGTTATGTTGTGCCTGTTTCATCGTTAGTTCCATATCTTTCAATATTTGAGGTCCTAACATTAATCTATCGACATGGTTGATCTAGGAAATTAGAGTATTACACTTTTGTCCATACAGTATCTCAAATGGACTTAATCCACTTGAATCTTGAAAATCATTGTTATATGAAAATTCTACAATATACAAATAATCTTCCCAGTTTCCTGGTTTATCCGTTATGTGCATTCTAAGCATGTCTTCCAATACCTTATTTACCCTTTTCGTTTGTCTGTCGGTTTGAGGATGATATCCAGTACTAAAATTTAATTGCATGCCTAAACCTTTAAATAAAGATTTCCAAAGATTTCCAAAAATTTCCCATTGATTTTACATCTCTATCTGAAATTACTATTGTAGGTACACCGTGCAATCTGAAAATTTTCCTTCATAAAAATATCAACAATATTAATAGCTTTATATGTAGATTTTATTGGAATAAAGTGGGTTGCCTTACTAAGTTTATCTACCAAAACCATGATTGAGTCATTTTTCTTAACACTTTTAAGTAACCTAGTTATGAAATTCATACGGATAATTTCCCATTTCCATTCTAGAATAGGTAATAACAATCCAACTCGATGCTGATGTTTAGCTTTTACATGTTGACATTCAATACATTGAGCTAAATATTTTTCTACTTCTTTTTTCATATTAGGCCAGAAGAAATCCTTCCTTCTCATGGAAATATTTTTTTGATATCCAGGATGTACTGAATAAGGCTTTTTATGTAATTAATCCATAATAATTAATTTAATTTTTTCCAAACTAGGCATATATAATCTTCTTTTGTGTAATAATAACCCCTTTTTATTTACACTAAAATATGTTTTTACTCGATTTTCTTCATTTTCTGTTGTCTTCTCTTTTAATTTCTGGTACTCTTTATCAAAATTTTCTACATTTTTAATCTTATCGTCTAAATCTGTTTCATATTTGATGCTTGTAGTTTCATATAGCATATTGGCGTGATGACTTAGAGCATCATCCACCTTATTCTCTTTTCCTCTTATATGTTTTATTTCAAATTCATATTCACTTATGAATTATAACCACCTAGCTTTTCTAGCATTAAGATTATGTTGATCAAATAAGTATTTTAAGCTTATATTATCAAACATTAACAAAAATATCCTTCCTATGAGATAACTTCACCACATTTTAAGAACATGAATGATAACAACTAACTCTAGATCATGAGTAGCATAATTATTTTCGTGTTCCTTCAACTTCCTAGACTCATAGGCTACACCATAATTTTTCTGAATTAGTACTCCACCTAACCTTCTTTGTATGCATCTAAACATGCAACAAAATCTTTGTATGGATCGACAAGTTTTAGAATAGGGGTTGTTATTAATAAGTGTTTTAATTTATTAGAAATTTCTTCGCATTTTTTGTTCCAATAAAATTTCTTAACCTTCTTTTGTAATGAAACTATAGGATATGCTATTTTAGAAAATCCTTCAATGAATTTATGATAATAGTCGGTAATCCCCATACAAGATATTATATCAGTTACGTTCGTAGGAACAAGCCATTCCATGATAGCTTTAATTTTATCGGGATCTACTAATATTCCATCCTTAGATACCACATGTCCTAGATACATAATTCTATCTTTGAAAAAGGCACATTTGATAAACTTGACAAATAATTGTTGTTCCCTTAACACTTCTAGAATTATTTTTAAGTGTTCTTGATGTTGTTTATTTTTAGAATATATTAAAATTTCGTCGATAAAGATGACTACAATTTATCTAAGTATTTACTTAATATACTGTTCATTAAACACATAAAATATACCAAGGCATTTTTTAACCCAAAGGGCATTACAACAAACTCATAAGGACCGTATATGGTTCTAAAAGCAGTCTTTAATATTTCTTCGTCTTTAATCGGTACTTGATGATATTTGGATCTCAAGTCTATTTTTGAAAATATTGTTGCCCCTCAAAACTAATCAAATAGATTGTCAATACGCAAAAGAGGATATCAATTTTTAATTGTCATTTTGTTCAATTTTCTATAATATATACATAACCGTAAAGTACCATCTTTTTTCTTTACAAATAATATAGGTTCTCCCCAAAGGGAAACACTAGGCCAAATGTACTTTTTATCGATTAATTCTTGTATTTGTGATTTTAATTTAGTAAGTTATATTATGTTCATACGGTAGGGAACCTTTGATGCTGGTACTTCCCTTGGTACCAAATCAATTGTAAAATCTATAACTCTTTTCAGAGGTATCATGGGAATCTCTTCCATAAATATATCTTTAAAGTCGTTTAGAATTGGTATGTCTTTTACATTAAGTTGCTTATTTTTGTCTCTATCATCCATTATGTAAAATGAAAAACAATTTGCAACCTTTAAGAACAAACCTTTTCATTTGTAAGAATGAAATTTCTCTTATGGTGACTTTCCTGGGAATCCCTTTTACAACAATAGTATTACCTTTATCATCCACACATGAGAATGTTTTATCATAACAATTTAAAATAACTTTAACCAATCCATTCATATCAGTAAATCATAAGATCCTAAAGGTAGAATATTTAACAACATGCATTTTAAAACCATTCATAACAAAATCACAATTTTTCATGAATCTAGTTACTTTTCACTTTGTGCCTATAGCAAGTTGAACTAACCAAGACTTTTCAAATTTATCTTGCTACAACCTGCATAGATCTACAATTCTTGGTGATATATAACTTAAACTTGAACCTGGATCAATCAATGTAGAAATTGGTTTATCTTTTAATATACCTTCAATTTCGACCATAGATGTTTGATGATATGCTTACATGTTCTCCAATGCTGCACTGATTTTGGGCATGCTCCTTGCTATATCTCTCACTGTAGTAGCTTCTTGAATTGTATGCATGTTATTAAGACCTTTCCTTCTTACAAGACAATCTTTAAAATAATGTGGTTCACCACATTCCCATCATTTTAATGGTTCCCTTTGTGTAGTATTTTTATTAAAAGTAGTGGGTACTTCCCTTTCTTTTATTGCTGCAGGATTATATTGTTTATAATTTTTAA
The DNA here is from genome assembly GCA_001517045.1 of Pseudotsuga menziesii. Lineage (NCBI taxonomy): Eukaryota > Viridiplantae > Streptophyta > Pinopsida > Pinales > Pinaceae > Pseudotsuga > Pseudotsuga menziesii. Next base: position 622,256 of record LPNX010881730.1, on the reverse strand, counting down.
AATTATTCCCTTAATATCCTCGATAATTATTCCCATAATTCTTATAAAACTTATTACTTTTCTTTTTCTATTCAAAATTTCCATGTCTTTTATTTTTCCAATTAGGAATGTTCTCTCGTTTGTTTTTATTTTGATCATAGCATAAGTTTGCTTTTCTCATGGCCTCTTCCAGAGTTTTTAGATTATCATATTCAATTGCCTCTTTAAACATAAGAGGTAAACAAGTAGGGAAACGTTGAATTTTTTGTTTTTAATCAATAATGTAGGGTACATAACGTAATAAACTTAAAAATTTACTGCAAAGTTCCTTCATTATCATTGCACCTAATCAAAATTCATAGAATTATTTAGCTTTTTCCTCATAATATTGTTCCGATAAATATTTTCTTTTAAAATATTTTTTAAAAGTTTTCCAAGTTACATAACGTTCTTTAATGCTTTTTACGTTTTAATGTCTCTCCACCATATAACAGCTTTTCCTGTTAAATTATAAATTGCCATTTTTTCTTTTAGTTCATCAGATAATTATAGACCTGGAAGTACTTTTTCAGCCTAGATATCCAAGCTTATGCTTCTTCTCCTTTTTCGATTTATCCATTGAACATAGGAGGTTTCATATTTTTAAACTCATTCGTAATCTCTTCATATTGTTTGTATTTCTTTTTCTATTGATTAGTATTGCCACTTTCACTAGAATCTTTATATTTTGCATTACTATGTTTAGCTAATTCTTTGTTTGAAGATTCGGTCCCATGATTAAAAAATTCTAACTTTCTTACCTTGTGTTTAAAAGGTGTAGTTCCTTCCATGTTTAGTTCAGGTCCTTTGTTCTTTTCTTCTTCATTATTATGTATTTTAGCTAGCAAAGTATTATTTAGTTCTTCCTGTTCTTTTAAGATGTGTTCATTATCTTCTTTAACCCATTTCAAGTCCACTTTTAAATCTTTTACTGTTTGTAGGAGTTCAGATGGGTTATAATTCCTACTTTCATTGATTTACCCAAAATTTACCATATCTAATATTACCTTCTTCTATATTTTCTGGTTCTTTAGGATGTGATTCTCCTTGAACAGGCATTTCCAAATATGCCATGATTCCTGCAAAATCAAGGTTATTTTTCTCTTCCTGTTTGTAAAGAGAATCAAACCATAACAATAAAATTAGTTTTATGATTTATATCAGTTTGAGTGTTGTGTTTTTTCAAGCCAAGTGTTGTAACCGTGCTCCGATACCATTCTGTCGTGAACCAAAACATTACACCATACTTTTTTTTTCATATTTATATTTTAATGTCATAAAGTGTTTTTCTTAGTCCTAAGTTTATTTTTTTATCCTCTGCATGAATAATTCTAATTTACTTTCTTTTCTAATGAAGGCAGGACTTGTTGTTCATCCAACATTAAATCCAACTATGATAATTACGAAATCACAGCTTTACGGCAAGGTGATATGTTAATGTTAAAATGTGTTTCTTTTCATTTAACTAGGATTAAATCCTAAGTCTCGGACCCAAGTCCTATGTGATGAATAAGCTAGACACATATATCTAGATTTGAAAAACAATGTGTTAAGTAAATAATGATGTGGTTTTCTCTTGTTGTTAACCCTACCTTTATAAGGTGACATGATTATTAAAAGGGGCTGCACATGCCTTGCTAGCTCATACATGAGACATGGGAACATTTAAAAGGCCTAATCTATGTTGTAATACCATGCAAAGTTTATGTTATGTGCCTAAGGGAGACACAAGGGTTACAGGGAATAACCTATGTTGATATACCATTCCAAGGCTATGTTATGTGACCTAAGGGTTCTTTAAAGCTAAATATCAAGATGGATGACATCTCTTGCAAGAAAAGAAGGGTTTAAATGCAATTTTTATGTTGTCTACAATCCATGGTCTGTGAGTTGACAATGCAGTCAGGAAATAATAATGTGTGGGGTAAACATTAATACTTCTCATAAAAGGGGATTGATCCTGGCCCTCCATCTGTAATGTATCAAGATCTACGATGTTGGATGAGGGTTTGGGTTTTAAGTCATGATAAGTGTAGTTATTCGGTCGTGAAAATAAATATTCTTTATTCACTGTAATGGATTCTTTCTGGTTTTTCTTTGGATATCCTTGCTGAGGGTATAACTTAGTTATGCCTTTATCATTCTTCCTGGTATGTCTACTAGCGAGCTTTCACTGGTTAAACAACTTAAACTATACTATTTGTGGTTTTATTGGTTGATTTCTTTGCTTTGCACAAATTTGAGGTATCTATTTTCTTGTGTGCGAAGGTATATGTCTCCTGGTGTGCTTTCCTTTGGTTGTTGATGGAGGACATTCCTAAGCCCACAAGGATAGAAAAAGAAAAAGGTAAAAAGTTAAGTGTAAACTATTTCCCTTTTGAAAATTTTGCAAGAAACATAGGAAGGAATGAACCTTCATAAATTTGGGTTGTACAGGAAAAATAAAAAAGAATGGAGAGTTTGGAGGAGAAGAACCCTTAGCTCCAAGAGCGTTTTGTTAAAGGTAAATATATCTTCCCATGTTTTCATTTGTAAGCATTTAGTTTGATTTCAATCTATAAGAAATAAACCTCTATTTTGTGATAGGTGAGGCAAAGAGGACCAAAGGAGTGGTTACTTAATCAATTAGATGATTCGAGAGTAAATCTGGACTTCCCATTATTGCCCAAACTTCATCCAAAAGGTAAGCATTACAAAAAATGCTCGGTTTTAGGGTTTTAAGAGACTTCCATTACTTATAGTTGAATGCTCCTTTTTATGTAGAGTTAAATGTTAGAATTTGGTGTTTGTAAACACATGTAACCTTTAATCTTCTAGTTAGAGATAGAAGAAGCCATGCTTGAGAAGCACGGGGTTCACATCCTTCTATGCATACACTACTCTGTTCCAAGGTAAGAGGATTAATAACTTAATATTTTAAAATTATATCATAATATATCACCTATTCCATCTGACACCTGTGTCCTATGTGCATGAATGAAAATATGGCGTGGCTTCTTTCCTTTACAGGGGATCTAATTCTGCACAAACAAGGTATGAAAATATTTTCCATTTACAAGTCGATTGGCCATGATCCAAGGTTTCTCAGCTCCAAGTTTGGGAAGAGAGGGATTCTCGGCCTCTCTGGTTTATTTTAATATAAGTTTGCAGGCTATACTATAATCGTTTGAATCTAGTAAATGCTTTGTTATTGGGAAATCCATCGTTTGGTTTTACAAAAGGAGACTATAAGGTATTTTTACATTTAATTTGAAAGATTGGCACACAACCATCTTGATTCTTGATTTTGGTTATATGGTTCTTATTTATATATTACATGCTGGTTATGAAAAATATTTGGTTGGCTAGAAGCCGGTTTCAAGGACTATGAAACCTAAAGATGTTTAATCGACCCTTGATTCGCTATGATTGTATTCTTTGGATCTTAAATTAGATGTTTGTTTTGGATTCATTTGAAGTTCAATCTGTGAGATAATGGGGCTTACCTTTGTCATAACTATAAATGAATTCTTTAATCAGTTGATTATTTGATCTGTAATGTATTGTAATTTTGAAAATAAGCCTCTCAGCTCTCCCTATCGTCTCTGTAAAAAAATGCTTGAAGGGTAAAAACATTTGCGTTGATAGATATTTAACCTAGGGGTTATGACAGTCTGTAGAGGGTTTTATGTAGTTTAAAATTTGATTTTTTTCATAATAATAGTGCTTGATATTTCTAAAATTTTTGTGCATACTCAAATTAGAAAATAACAAAATTTTATAAGGTAATAAACATTCTAACAAGATAAAAGAAAAACTAATAAACACCTTTGTGTATTTACTATTTATAACTGTAGTCAAAGTTATATTCTAATTTCAGAATGTAAATAACAAAACTAATGTATTAGATAAAACATTAAAGAACTTGTCACCACTGATGGGAAAATGAAACTAAAAAATGTCGTTCCTCCCAACCAACTCCTGGAGTAGCCAAATCACTTGCTCTAGAACCCCTAAGCATGTTTGCTAAACCACAAGGGAAAATTTCAATTAATGCGCAATCTCTTTGCATGGCAATAAATCATTTCTGCTCCATCGCAAGCCTCCTGTTTATTTGATGGAAACAATACTTATGATAGTATTTTTCCTGTGACTTGGTCATTCATGAGCCACCTTCTCATTAATGCTCCTGTAGCTAGTAATTTTGCACCTTTTGTGGACAGGATCTATTCCTCTAGTATGAATGGTTCAGATCTAGAATAAATGGTACACAACAAGATTGGAAGAAATTCCCTAGAATGGGTGGAAATATGGAATCAGTCTCTTTGATATAATAGTATAGTTTTTCCCTGTAATGATGGTCCTTCACGGATATACCTGCATGATCACAAGAAAACAATAAACAAGATCAAATAAAACCAGAATATGATCCACTATTCTATATTGACGACTAAGGAATTCAATAATAAAACATACGATAATAACACAATATATCTTATGGGAAAGGAACCAATTTTGCATTAAATAATAGAGAAGAAGTTTACAACCTATTCCTTAGTGTTGATGTACTCCTTCACAAAACCAACATCTTGTCCCCAATAGCTCCAACTTGATCCCTCAAGCTCACTCTATTGATTTACGCCAGACTATCAAAGCAACAACATAGCTTTACTCTCCCCTCAACCATGGAGAATGAGCCTGTTTTTATAGGCTTGGGATGGATAGAGATGGTTGAGAAATTTGTGGATGAGGTGGAAGGGAGATCCCAAAAGGATGGATCTCTTGTCTGGGTATCCCAGTAAGGATGAGGTTGCCACAAAGCCTCTCTTCGAGAAGTTTCGTGAAGACTTCTCTTTTTCACTTTTAACCAAGGGCATCGCTTGTCCTCCACTATAAGAGAGAGATTCTTGAGAAGAATCACTCATTGTATACAGGCCATAAGAGATGGCACCTCTTACTGTCAAGAGACAATAAGCATTACCTGAGTTTTATGAAGGAGGTAACACGCCTTGCTAACTGGTCAAAGGCGGTGCTCAACTTATTCTTGTAAAACTGTAAGCAATGAGGAAAAAGTCAATATTTCACTTCATATTTTGGGATTTGAGGGATAATCTGGTGTTTGGGTTCTCTACACATGGTGGTGATGAGATTTAGGTGTAACAAAATTCCCCCCAAATCATGAGGCTAGAGGGATATGATAGGTGAGATCTTTGAAAGAGAAAGTTATCACTTTGAGGAAAGAATAAGCTTGATAAGAGATCATCAACCAGGCATCTACAATACATCAATACTTTTGACTCATGAGCAAATATGTCTTCATCATGAATGCAAACCAATACAAGGTAGATCCATGAGAGAGATTAACAAGCATGGTTACTATAATACAACGTAGATCCATGTGATAGAGGACTCAAACTTGGACATAGCTACCAGATATATAATGTATATCTATGTTGTACATAAACAAATTTGAGCATAGCCACGACCATATAAATGTGGATCCATGTTGGTACTCCATACAATATACTCCATCGCAACGTGGGGAGAAAGTTATGAGTGCTTGTCAATAGATACCCAGGGTCTTTGTCTCGTCTTCCACAAAGTACGATTATATCCATGTGATTACAATGATCTGAAGTTGAACATGGTAGGAACCACTTGATTACTGGTCAATGATGTGAACCATTAAAAAGCGCGAGGGAGATCACCATCTATGTCAATGATTCCCAAGATACCCTAGTACAATATACTAAGTGTGAATAGATGATTTTATGTCGAACGCTCAGTCAAATATTTCGATCAAAGGTCAATGATGTGAACCTATGTCGAGAGTGAGAGAATCTGTCATTGAGGCATACAGGTCTCAAGGTACTAAACTTGTTTCTAAGACTAATTCCTAGATAAGGAGTCGATGTCGACAGGAATAGTCTCGTCGAAGGAGGGCCATGATGAATCCCACATCGATGACATGAAACTCAGAACAAAGTTCTGTAATGTTGTAGATAATGTAACCATCGGACTGACTCAAAATTATTGACACAAAGCCTATTTTAACTGCAGAGGTAAACTTCTAACTTCCTTTTGAACATTGGGCGACACGACAAAAGACTTGGCAGAATTGACTTGACGAGGCGGAAAACAATACGACAATGGACAATGCATTCTTTGAAAGACTCAAAGAAGTGACATGACTCATGAAAGTGGATTGACACAGGGACAAGTTGAATACCCAATTGACTGAATGAAATGCAAACAATTGCCATGTTCAAAGGTGACAAACAACTGCCATTTTATTTGCAAAATAAATTGATTCCCTTCCCTTAATTTCCCCATCATGATTGATGAGTGCCTATTTTTCGTTTTTACGAGTTCAAAGAGGGTAACAAACACTCATTGTAGCTTGTCCAAAGAAAAGTCCATTCTCATACGTTTTATGAACTTGAGAAAGGAGGGGTTCATTCCCAAACAGGGTCTCTCAGTGTTTAGTTTAATGATTCCAATGAAAGTTAACTCGGTATCGTTCACGTTTAGAGAGTCTGAATGAAGATGGAAGAAGACTCCAAAGGGTCTTTTTTCATATGATTTAGTCTCTAGGGCTCGAAAAAGTATAAAATAATACCCAAGAGAACTCTTCCAGTCATATTTGGCTGGAGTGTTCCTTTTTCGTAAATAGTCCATCCAAACCGAAAAAGAGATAAACTATTGTCGGAGAGATGACTCTTCAAATACTTTAAAGAGTGTGAAGAAGAAAAGTGCACTCGACAATATTTTCATATTTAGGGAGCCCGAAAAGATTTTAAAGGAGACTCCATTAGGTTTCTTTTCCTGATTAAAGGTTTTTACGAGCCTGAAAAGAATCAGAAAAATACTCGAAACTTTGATATTGGGTTTTGGGAGAGTGATCAAAGTGTTGAAATGAACGCTCAAGGAATTTTTCTGTTTTTCCAAAAGTACGAAAAAAGTCAAAAAAAAATTCCCCATAGACATTACTGCTTATTCCTGCCCCTGCAAGACTTAAAAATGACCATTAGTTTCCCAAAATATTCGAGAAAATGACTTTTATGAACTATATTAAAGGGTGTTTTTATAAAAGATGATTTTAAAACATTAAAGACCCTAAAACATGATATAAAAGCTAAGTAAATAGTAAAAAACAACTTATTTACTATTTACCAAACCTTGGAGAGCACTTTGGGAGATCTGGAGCCAAAAATTCAGCTGGAGATTACGGGAGCATCCACCGTCCATTTTTTGCACCGTTGGATTCAAGTAAAAGTTAAAACCAATCTCTTTCCTTTCATGGTTTCCAATTTTTTATTTTGATGAGTTTTTGAGCTGAAGGGTCAATCTTAAAAGAGAAATGGTGGGCACCACGCTTGGCCTTTACGAGAAAGGTGGTTCCCAATATAAACTCTGTTTTTTTCAGTTCAACACAGGAAGTGGCACCACTCTATCTTAACTAGGTAGAGGTGGTGCCAGCCATGAGCTTCAAAAAACATATGGCCTGGGAAAAATAACAGTTTATAAGCAATTTTGATGCTTGGAAATGCTTCTAAATGTCTCTTTAATTGTTTTTGGCAGGTTGATTTGCTCAAAAAATGGTTATTTGGAAAGAAAGACAACACGATGACGAAGATGCCCTTGTCGTAAGAAATGTGGGTTGTGTGGCGACCCTACGAGGTTGTGGCCTCCTGAATTTTTTTTGTACCCCTAGTATGGTTTTGCATCCCCGCTTACTGGAATATATTCTACAGATGTGGAACCCAAAGCAGCAGCATTTTGAGGTGGGACCTCATGTTTTGACTATAGAGGTGGACGTAATCTACTTCTTGACAGGGCTATCTAGATGAAGGGCCCCTATTACTCTAAATGGTTCTCGTAGAGGGGACGTGACTACACAAGAATTGATTGTTCGTCATTGTATGCCAGGCATGAAAATGTTAGGTAAGAATATTCCCATCAAGGCTATGGTGGATGGGCCACTTCACACTGTTTTGTTTAGTATGAAGAGGCTGGATGGAAGCCAAGGGCCTCATCAGGAATCCTGAGCACATCTGTTGTATGCCCTAGAAGCTATGGCACCTACTATTTTTAACTGGGCATAAGCACTTCTTTCTGTTTTCAAGGACCAGCTGACAAAATGTCGGTAAGGGGAACTAAAGCAGTTTGGGTATGGATCCATTTTATCCTGCTTCTTCTTCAAGAGGGTGCCTCTCATGAGACCCCAAGTGATCTTCATTGAGCTTAGGTCTAGAGACCCATGCATGCTTAGGTGGGTAGAGATCATGGCCCGTATAGGAGGCGGTAGGGTCAAGGTGAAATTTGAGGCCACCTTCTTCCATTTCCTACGTGACCAGATCCTCATGATAAAGGATTATGCATATGCAAGGACTGATTTCAGAGGCGATCATGATCTACCATTACCACCTGGTGCTCAGTGGGGAGATATTGGTGAGAAGGAAAACCCTAAAATGTTGATCATGTTTTTATATTTTTGTATTTTATGTTTTTTATGGGTAGTAACAAGACCTAGAATTTTACATGCAGATATTGGTGGTGCACGGCCTGGGGGATCCTCCCCAATGGATAGGCGAGCCAGAGCTCAACTTGTTCATAGAGGTGATGACCATCTTACTGAGCTGGAGGAGAACCTGGAGAGGCTGACTCTCGACATCTTGGACGCAGCAATAGATGACCTCCCTATGAGGTATCAGAGACACACTGCAGGAGTTCTAGGTTGCTTCAGCCAACTTCTTTCGTAGGGTAGCACAGGCCATCATGTGCTATCATGAGCATCATTAAACGGTGGAATGCATGATGTACTACTGAAATATGACTAGATTCAAGGTTTTTGTATGGTTTTGTATTTCCTGGAAGCCACTATGCTTCAGATGAGGTCTCATGACCACATTTTTTGTAAAAAAACTCTCTCTCTCTCTCTATATATATACAGACTTATTACCGGTGTTTATATGTCTCAAATGGAAATCATATTTACATGAGTTTTATGTGTCATTTACAGTTTATTTTAAAAGTTATGAATGAGTAATATACTAGTCTAGGATGTAGTTTCCTAATGAATTAGCAACTGTATTATCTGCCCTAGGGATATGCCTGTAAGTGATACACTCGAATGACCTCTCTAATAAATGCACTCTCTGAAATAAATGGAGGAGTATAGGGTCTTTGATGGTATAGACATGGTTTAGATGACAAACCACTAATTGTGAATCCATAAACACTACCAAACCGTGAATGTCTCGAGATGCAGCCTCAGTCTGTAGACCTATTACTGCCTGATACTCAATGATGTTGTTTGGGATTGGGACCAATAAAAACCACTCATGAACTGATCAAGTCATGAGCCGGGGAATAGAGAACCCAAGAAACGAAAGCAAGGTTCAGGGTATGACGACAAACACCATCAGGGAAGCCATAAAAATCCATCCAATTTGCATAACCAAAACATGGTATAAACAGTTTGTACACTAAACTCAAAACCATACTAAAGCAAGACACAACACACTGAAATCCAAAAATATACATATATACAAGATACCATACAAAATGATTTAAACATAGTACCTCTTCAGGTACAACCCATTGTGAGGTTTCCCAAAGGGTATCCCGTCATAATCTATGAGCTCGTAAACTCCTTTCTCTAAAACTTTGCTAACGGCAAAAGGACAATACCACATTGACTCGAACTTCCCTTTACCTATTTTATCGTGTCTCTGATCGTAGGTCAGAACTAGGTCACCTTCATTGAAAACATGAGGCTGAACAAATTTATCATACTGTGCCTTGACTCATTTCTTATGTGCCTCATTAGCTAAGGTAGCATCTCTTCTATTTTCATCAATATTAGTCAGGTATAGAAATCTCTCTTCCTCGGTGGAAGTGTTTGGCATAAGTTCTACCACAAGTTTCAGTGAGGGAATCTGGCATTGGATAGGAAGGACAACTTCGAGTCCGTAAACTAACTGGAAAGGTGTGAAACCAATCGTTGTTTTTACCAAAGTCCTGTAAGCCCAAAGAGAAGAAAAGAGAGTCATGTGCCAATTGGATTTATGATCTCCAACCATCCTCTGCGGCATAGTTTTTAAAACTTTGTTAATGGCCTTGACCTGACCATTAGCCTGTGGATAGTAAGGAGTTGAGTTTTCATGGTGAAAACCTAGCTTGGTACTTAACTCGCTCATCATTTGATTTTGAAAATGTGATTCGTGGTCAGTGACTATCACTACAACAAAACCATGTGATTAGTGTCTCTTTTAGCTTCCTTTTTGGCGTCCACTATCACTTCTAGTGTATTTTTCATCATTTTTTGGACAAAGTGGATGCTTTCCCATGGGATGACACTTTTTTTTGTAAGTTGAGATATATTCTATTAACAAAAAAGAAAATAGTAATACATGCATAATTATAGACCGACCTGCTCAGGTGGAGCATATATAGAGTATCAGAGTATAGCTAGGCCCTCCCTCCGGGAAGGAAAACAGGTCCAAAATGACCCTCCATCCCAGAGGGAAAACATGCCTTCCAAATAAGCAAAGACAAAAAACCTCCATAGTTCTTGGAGGGTAAGGAAAAATCTATCTAGTTAACATAGCATAAACAAAGAAAAACATGACATTTTCAAAATGTGCGGCATGTGGCGAAGAACGAGCCTGAACGTAAACCATGCAAGCAAACAGATGGACACGTAGCCATATAGACCACGAGTCATGGTTTCTGCCCAGGCCATGGTTCCTCCGTGATTGGACATGTGTAGCCTAGAGATGCTGGTTGTGCGGGATCGTCTGAAGATGTCACCGAACTGTCATCGGATGTTTCCATTTCCTCGTCACTTGAGCTGTTGTCTTCCTTTCTGAAACCTGCAGGTGGGTTTTTGATGGGAAACAGAGAGGTCTTCTTGAAGACAATTGGGTTGGACGTGAACTTTCTCATAAGGCTAATGGAGGGTATAAAAGGTGGAGGATGGATGGAGCCCGATGGTGGAGCAATGGAGGGGGCTGGGGAAACAGATGGACATCTGTGAGAGGACCAGGTGGTGCAACCTCTTGAGGAGATGAGGGGGGTTGTAGAGGAGGTGCTGGGGGAGGTAGAACTAGTGGGTTAAATCTAAGGACTAGGCGCGTGAGAAAGTTTTTGAAGACCCAATAGTTCTGGTGGCGCTCCAACATTCTTCCCGTTGCACAAAGTGCCCTAGACAATTCATCCTCCCAATCCAAAACCAAATTCCTTCATAATTTCCAAGTAAAATCCGTTGTTGCTGGCCTGAGAAGAGAGAGGTATTTGGCCTTCTGCCCAAGCATTACGGCCATGTCCTCTGCGGGAAGTGCCTCTCTATCGTCTAGGCATGGATATGGGGTGGTAATGAGTGTAGCAATGAGACGACTGACCTGAGCAAGACACTGGGAAGATGAAACCAAATAATGGAGAACGATACGTGGGAACAAAGTAGCAAAGGGACAGATCAAGGGAGCATGGAGCAAGGGGGGGTGACCTTAGTACGCATAGTGACAATGGAGAGCATCAAGAACCTGGAGAGCACATAAGACCTGATAGAGCAGAGTGGCAATGTAGAGAAATAAGACACTAGTTGTCGCGATCGTCCCTATTGAATGGCACTTGTGTGAAGTGAGGCTGCCAGGAGGAGTAGTAATGGCACCCAAACTGTGATGAGACTGCTTTGTCCCATCATTTAACTGAGGATCGGCCGCGTCTCCCATGGTATTAAAGGCTAATACTGGTAGTGGGTTGAGGATTGGTGGTAGGTTGAGCTTGGGATGGAGGGGCCACGTCAGCCTCCCCCAAATCAACATTGGCATGACTCACACCCGCATCCGGGGTTAGATATTTAGAAACTATGAGCTCACAAACCTGCTTTAGGTGAGCATTTGGAATATCATCCAAGGTGCAATGATGCAAGAATGTGGAAGAATGGACTCCCCAGTTGGCAAGCTTATCTGCCAGGGAGTTGGCTTCTCTTCTGACATGTTGGAAATTAATAGCAACTGGTTGTGCTAGCAGCTCATCAAGTTGTTGAATATCATGCTCCAGTCTCCAGTAGGAAGAGATTTTGGAGCTACTTGTCCCATTCTGTAGGTTGTTGGCAAGATTTAGGATGAGTGTTGAGTCTCCCTCAACCACAAGTGGGTAGAGGGTGTGAGTGGAGGCAATTTTGATGCCTTGAAGGAGTCCATTTAACTCGACACATTATTGCTTTCAAGCCCCAGTTTTCCAAAGAAGACTTGAATGATCTGTCCCATGTCAGATCTAAAAATTCCACCGAAATCAGCCTGGCCAAGATTTCCTTTAGAGGCTCCATCGAAATTGAGTTTGAAAAATCCTAGGGGAGGAGTGGACCAGGTGGATGGAGAGGAGGGGTGGGGGTGGCATTGGGGGGTAACAGAGGTGACAGGGGATGGCTGGGGGAGCCAGAGGCTAATTTTATCTTATTCCTAGGAGTTGGTTTGAAGATCAGAGTCTTTCCAATTGGAGGGTAAGGTGGTTTCCCTGATACATTGTTGACATTGGATCCAGATGGTTTCAACTGAATTGACTTTTCCTTCAAATATCCTAAGGTTTCTTTCTTTCCATATTCCTCAAAGCAAGAAGTTAGGGATGAGCTGCCAGATGCAATTGAGAATGGAATTTTGAAACGGATACTTGTGCCAATTTTTTATGGTGTTAATAACATTGTCAGGGCATCTATCAGTTCTTTTGCAGAAGTTGGCTATGTTGGTCCAAAGAGAGATTGCGAAGGGGCACATGTTTAGAAGGTGTTCCATGCTCTTCTCATGGGTTTTACAGAGATTGCATTGTGAGGGTCCCATGAATCCTCTTTTGATAAGATTGTCCCAGGTGAGAATGCATTTATGAAGGACCAGCTAGAGGAAGGTAGTTACTTTTGGCCAAGATTTGATGTCCCATATTTTAGTCTAGCAAGGATCAAGGGGCTCAGTGGGAGTGTTGCTAAGTTGATAAGCTTCTTTGGTGGAAAACATGCCTTTGGTTTTGTACCCCCACCGAAGGATATTAGGACTAGTTCTACATCGGATGCATCGTTGTTGCAATTCTTCCCAAATCCCTTCTATGTAGAGTGGTTGTTGTTGCGGATGACAGCTGTTGCTAGCCAACCAATTTCTAAAATCCTCCTATCCATTTCATTCCCAGAAAAAGTGTACTTTGTCATGCATAGGAATGGAGAGAATGTCAATTCTGTGCTATAGATTAAAGATAGTTTCCAACGGGGGAAGTTCATTCTAGGAGTCAGTCCAAAAATTTGCTAAAGTGCCGTTGTGTGTTTCCCAAAAAAAAATATGGTGTATTATGGGTCTTTCAGAGTTGGACACATTCCAAATGAGGGATCCTTTGATATTTTCTAAAAAACTGATGAGTTGTTGTGTGGCCTAGTTTGGAGAGTAATTTTTGTTCCAAAGTTGTGCCCACTGGCTATTGTTTTTGGTGATCCAGTGCCACCATATTTTTGTGCTAAGGGTTTCATTGCTTTGTTTAGGATCCCGTAAACCAAGACCCCCATTTGATTTGGTGCTACAGATAGTATCCCATTTGACCAGAGCTCAATGATGAGAGTTTTTGCCTCCATTCCAGAGGAAAGTACATCGAAGCGTGCGAATGGATTTGAGGACCCATTTGGGAGCAGCAAGGATAGAAAAAAGGTAGAGAGGCATAGCTTGGAGGATGGATTTGATAAGGACCAGGCAACTAGCGATGTTGAGAGAATGGAGCGTCCAATGAGATAGATGAAGTTCCAGCTTAGTGAGAAGGTCTCTCCACGAAGAGTGCTTAAGAGCTGAATCAATGAGCGGCGTGCCAAGATATTTTGAGGGTAGGGTGGAAATTTTGAAGCCTAAAATGCAAGTGATGTTTCTCTGAGAGAGAGTGAGAGTATTGAAGAAGAAAATTTCAGATTTTTCTTTGTTGACTGTCATACCGGAGGCTTTGGATAAAGTGGTGAGGATTTGCTTGCGAGTCTTGGCTTCCTAGAAAGAGGGATGTCCCATTAGGAGGTTGTCATCCACAAATTGTTGATGGGTGAAGGCGGTGTGGTTATGCAGCAAGAGACCCTTGAGTGAGCCTAGGATTTTGGCATGGTTGACCATGTGTCCTAAACCTTTCGACATAAGGATGAAAATGAAGGGTGAGAGGGGATCTCCCTGTCTGATGCATCCAGAGGGATTGAACAGATTGGACGGGACTCCATTTAAGATGATAGAGAAGAAGGCTGAGGAGATGAGATGAGTTACCCAGCAAGTCTAGGAAGGGTGGAATCCAAAGGATGACAGAGTTTTTTCAATGAAAACCCAACTGAGTTTGTCAAACGGTTTGGAGAGGTCCAGTTTGAGAAGCATGCCCAGATGTTTGGTGGTTTTGATAGAATGGATAGCTTCATGCGCCAGGATGATTTCGTCCAAAATTTTCCTTCCTTTGACATAGCAAGAGAATGGATAGCTTCATGTGCCAGGATGATTTCGTCCAGAATTTTCCTTCCTTCAACATAGCATGTTTGTTCCACAGAGATCAGGGAGGGCAGTAGGGGATTACGCAGTTGGAAATGATTTTGTAGAGCACATTGCAGAGTGCTATGGGTCAGAACTTTCTAGGGGAGGAATGTTTTTTTTCCTTGGGAATGAGGGTAAGGAATGTGGCATTGAGAGCTGGCCATATTTTCTTAGTAGTGTGGGATTCTTCCACCATTTCCTAAACATCAAACTTAAGCAAGTTCCAGCAGGAGTGAAAGAATTTGACAGTAACCTCGTCTAGACCTGGGGCCTTATCTTCCTTCATTTGCATCATCGTTGTTTCCACCTCCTGAAGCGTGGTTGGCCTCATGAGCATGTAATTTTTCTCATCGGTTATCAACTTTGGAATGTGAGTTGTGACTTCTTGGATAGCTTGAGCCCTGTCTTGATCATCTTCAGTGAGGATATTCTGAAAGTAAGAGACGAGTTTGGTTTCCATGTCCTAGTCTTATTTTTTAGACTATTGATGCAATTGTGCATGTGGTGTTGAATGGTGGACCTAAGAAAGAACAAGGTGTTGCGCTCTTTTTCCCAAAGCCATATGATGCGAGCTTTCTTGTTCAAATATATCTCCTCCCGTTTGGTTCTTTCTAATATCTGTGTAGTGAGTTGTTGTTCCCAGACATTAGAGTCTTCAGTTCGTTCGGAGGAGATGATTTGTTGCTGGAGGTTTGCCAACTCCTATTCCAGGAGCACCTTGTTGGTGAATATGTTCCCAAAGGTGTGTCTGTTCCACTGCTTAAGGTGCTGCTTAAGTAGTTTTAGCTTGTTATGGAGTTGTTACATACTAGAAATCCCTGTGACTTGAGTGTTCAACCACCAGCCTGTTATCATCTCGTGAAACCTAGGGTGGGTGAGCCAAAATTTCTCAAAATGGAAGGGTTTTCTCTTGGAAACATCATCAATATGCCAATTAAAAGAAATTGGCCAGTGGTCGGAAGCTATGGCTAGGAGGATGGAGGCACGGACCTCATCATTTATGAGCACTATGTGTTATGAGGTGAGGAAGTGATCTATTCAATAAGAAATTTGTGTAGCTCATCCACTGTCATTGTTCCAGGTTTGAATGCCATTATTAGTTTGAAGGTCAATCAGATTGTTTCCCTGAAAGAAGTATTTGAAGAGATTGGCTTCCTCAGAGAGGTTTCACCTTCCTTCTCTTTTGTCCTGAAGGGAGGTGATGATGTTGAAATCTCCTCCAAGGATATCAAAGTGATGAACATGCTCTTGCATGAGCCATTGGAGAAAATGGAGAAAATTTAGCTTCTGATCCAGCATCTGGGGTCTGTAGAAATTGGTTATTCAGCCATGGATGTTGGTTATATGAGGTGGAATGAGGCTGAGATGGTATGATGGGAGGTTGATAAGCTGTCAAGAGTGACCTCTCTAGGGTTCCAAGAGATAGAAATCCCTCTAGAGGCTTTGGAAGAATCAATGGCCATGGATTGATTGCCTCGCCAGAGTCTAGACATAAGGGAGTTGATGATGGAATTATTGGTTTTGATTTCTTGTAGCATGAGGATGGTGGGGTTTTCTTGCTTAATATTTTTCTTAATAATTTTGTTCTTGCTAACACTGTTGATGCCTTTAATATTCCAATATATGGTCTTCATTGATTACCTTGGTGGTTGAAACGGAAGAATTCAGTAAGCTGGGAGTATTGCCCTGATTCAACCCGAAAGGTTCTCAGATTGACTATTCTTTGGAGAGTTGTTTTCCTTCCCCTTTTTTCACTTTCCTTGCATCCTTTCTTGTTGTCTTTTGGGTCGGCGTCTATGATGCCTAGTTTGTTGTTGGACTTAACATTGTGCAGAATGTCTGTGAGCATCTCAATCTATTTGGGGACTATGTTTTGAGGGTCATTATTCTCATAAGCATTTTCCAGGCCTGCCAGGTCCATCTCTCTTATTTCGATGTCTCCCATTTCCTCATCCATGAGCACATCCACTTCTTGATATGGTGGGAGAGAAATATTGGGCAGAGCTTTTTCCTTATTTGGTGGGTCAGTTTTTTCATTGGGAGCTTTGTCCTAGTGATTTTGATCTGCCAAGGGGTTGTCCTAGTGGGTTCTCTTAGAGGATTTTGAGAGATCTGGATCATCATACCCCGATTCTTCTATGAGGGTATCAAGGACCTCAAAGATTTTGCTGGTGGCCGAGTTAGAGGATTTACTTATGGGTTTTTCCTTCCTTGTCTGCGTTTACCTGTGACTTTATTGAATCCTTCCTCATTAGTGCTTGGAGTATGATCTGTGTTGATTTTTTTCTTGGGAAATTCCTGATATAGATGCCCATGCTCATGGCATTTCCACCATCTGAAAGGAATATGCTCATAATCTAGCGGCTGGACCCATTAAGTATCCTCATGAGCTAGGATAATGGATTCTGGTAGGGTTTTAGCAATATGCATGTAAACACAAATACGAGCATAAGAGGTGTACCTTTGCTGTCGAGTTAGGTCATCCACTTTGAAAAAATCACCTAGCGCATTTTCTATGTCCTTTAGGGTTTCCTCATCCCAATAGTCTTGAGGGAGGGGGTATAGCCTGACCCAGACCAAGGCCCAAGAAAAAAAATTTGTGTCAGGATTGAAGCGCTCCACTCAATTGCAAAGGAAGATCCCTACAGAGTTAAAAAAATAAGGACCCCCTTCTAGGACCCAATCTATGTCTTCGAGTAGGGTGAAAATGATGGTAAAAAAACCTTTTGACCCAAGATGAATGTTGAAGTGGGATTTGGGCTTCCATTTGGCTGATATCCAATGGAGCAAATCTTTCTCAGTGGGCCATAATCCCATGAATTTTCCAATGAGTGCATAGGTCTTCATGTACTCGATGCACATGTTGATTCTGGAAGGGGGCAGGTTTATTCTTGGTTTTTCAGTAGATAACACTATGCATGTGGGTGTGTGGGATTTGGCATCTTCCTGAGGCTCTAGCAGCAGCTTCTCAGCAAGCTCAACTATGTCAGAGTGCAAGGAATCAACATAGGGTGGTTTTTCCATTGTGGGGTTTGCAACGTGAGCATTGGAGGTGCTTGCAGCGAGATGCTGGGGGAGAGGGCTTGACTCGCTCCCAGATATTGTCATCATGGAAGTGCAGGAGGATAGAGAGAGGGCGTAGAGGTGTAGACAGTTCAAAGAAGAGGACGGTGACCAGAACGAGAACCAGAGAGTGACCTAGCCATCACAGGATGGTGCTTTTAATGGTGTTATTTGCATCCCTTTTTAAAATTTGGTGCTATTTTGGATGCTAATTAGCATCCCAATTAGTGTCCCAATTAGTATCCTAGTTAGCATCCCAATTAACGTCACAATTAGCATCCCAATTAGCGTCCCAATTAGCATCCCAATTAGCGTCTCTTTTCAAAAGTTTGTGTTATTTTGGATGATAATTAGCATCCCAATTAACGTCCCAATTAGTGTCCCAATTAGTATCACAATTATCATCTCAATTAGCATCCCAATTAATGTCCCAATTAACGTTCAAAAAAACATCCCATATAACGCCCATAGTAGCCTCTAAAAACACGTCCTGAACAGCATAACACCATATATTAATCCAGGTTTAGCGAGATGAATTGTGCCATGAATTTCAGCAGGAAAAACATCCAACATAGCACCAAGTAAAGAGCCACAAATTTCTCCTACAAAACATCCAACATAGCGCCATGTATAAAGCCAGGTATAGCACCTAGAATAATACCATAAATTTTGAAAGGAACCGAGCTAGGAATTGCACTAGGTTTAGAGTTAGGAATTGTGTTCGAAAAATGTCCGACATAACGTCAGATATATCAATGTCGATGTCAATGTTCACGATTGATGTGATAGTACTTTTGGATCTTGCTTTATCGTAGTGGCACCTAAATGATCGTAATCATGGCACTTTTGGAGCTTGATTAATCCTAATGAAGGGTAAATTAACTTAAAGTCACCTAAATTGTTCTAATGGAATTGCAGTGTCCCCAACAACATTTGATAGACCCTAATTGCACCTGATTGGCCCTAAGAACATGACGGTGATGCATTACGATAATTATGATGGAGCGTATGGATATGATTTGATAAGTATAAGACTATATCATCCATTCTTGTGAGGTAGTAGGGATCCTTTCTCATTATTATTGCAGTTATATTGATGATGACATTGATGATGACTACATCGATGACAATGATGTTTATTTATTGTATGATGATGATGACGATGTGGATGTCAACAATGATTATGCATGTGGTAGCAATTTTGGATCCTAATTGATTCTAATGGCACCTAAATGTCTGTAACAACATCTAAACGACCCTATTAACATCGAAATGACTATAACGACATATAAATGACCTTAACAATTACATGTCATGAATCCTAATGGCAATGAGTGATTATGAATCCACTAGGATTTGAACAATGTAATAATGAAAATTTTAGCTTCCAACATTTCCTTGTGTTTGTTTGTTTTGCCATATAATTTTTTCTAATCTTGTACATTGACCACCTTCACCTTATCACCTTCTTGTCTTCAAGTAAATCAATAGAACCAATCTTTATTTGCATAGTTTTGTGCAATTTTTATTTGTCTATAGATTTTTCAAAAGTTTGTAGTTTCCCTTATACACATCATAGTAAGCATCAATAAATATTTCTATCTAACACCAAATATGATAACAACAAGCATACCAAATTTAAAATGCAAGATAGTAACATTATATATCCTCTAATAGATATTGACATCAAGTTAACCAAGGACTAAACATGGAACCTACTAACACAACATGTAAATACAATTAGTAGGGAGTCTAAACTATTTGACTATTGCTTTGCTAGACATCAACTATGTTGTTGGTACAACGTTATGACATATGAGGGAGCTAGAATTTACTCATCAGAAGGTTGCTAAAAAAAATTGTGCAATATGAAGGAACAACAAATTGAGGCTTGAGATACACATTGGGTGGATAAACAAATTATGCTTGTGACATATACATAGATGACACAAATTCTACATTTCATTACACACTATAGTACCATGTTTTGATAGTCTCAACACAATATGGTCCTTTAGGCAAATTTTGTAAATCCTTCACCGGTTTTTATAATTGTTTAATATAGAATCTCTACTCATTTTTGTTAAAAGAAATTGATAATGGATAATAAATTGGAGAATATGGTACTTTGGGCAATTTTTTTAAATTATTGGTTGGTTTTTATATTTGTTTAATATACAATCTCTACTAGTTTTTATTAAAAGAAAATGATAATGGATAATAAATTGGACAAAAAATTGAATAACAAATTTACACCAATATGAAAGACCAAAATAGATATTAAAAGAATCTACAATTGATTATGAGATTTGGATGATATTTATAGATATTCGATTATTAAAAATTGATTATAAGATTTGGATGATATTTATAGATATTTTATTATCAAATATTAATAAAAAAAAATTATATTTTATTTAGATTTTTGTTATTTAAATTTATTCAATATGTTATTAAATATCCTCACATATTGATATTTTATTTCATATATTATATATATTATTTGAAATCTTAAAAAATAAATCGCTATTTGATATTATCATATATTTCGATATTTTATTTGATATACTATTAATTAAAATGTATTTTTTATTTGAAATCTAAGTTCTTGAGTAAAAAAATAGTAAAAAATTAAAAAAACAATATTTGAAATAGTTGTATGAAAACATCCACAATAATAATTTCATTTTTTATATTATTAATTTTAATTAATTTATTGATTTTTTTATTTTTAAAAGATAAGATGTATCGTGCCAACAAATCTAGTTATATTACAACATACATATTTTTTTACATTAAATATCAAAGTGGAATATAACCTCACCATAGGAATATATGTACACACTATAACTATGTACACTTTATATATAGTTTGGATTTAAGGTTAAAATGGATCTAAGTTCATGTACATAATAACTACAAGTTACAAAAAATCCCACAAATTTTAATAATAACCGTCAATACATTATATAGATAACAACCACATGTCTAAGAAAACCCAAAAAGAATGACACTAGTATATTGATAATAATAATACATAGTCTTATCATGAAGAGAATATTGTGTGGTTTTTCCCTACCAAAAAACTAGTATACATAAAAGCCACAAGTTTAAAAACCCACAAATAATAAGAATAATCTTGAAAGCATTATATAAATAACAGCTACATATTAAAGAAGACCCACAAAGATGACATTGATATATCGATAATATTAATACATAGTATTATCGTGATAATGAGAGTGAGCATAGGATTTATACTTGGACTTAGCTACATACCTTGTTGCATTTCATACCATGTATCCACAAACTTGAACATATCATTTAGTAAGGATTGAACTTTGGTGTGAACTATATTAACTACACTTTTACTCACATGAGAAATATTAATTGGCTACAACTAAAAATATTAATATAAATATCACTTTATAATTGAATCACTTAACTACAAATATTATTACATTTAATATCACACATCCATAAATTGAAACATATCACTTATTAAAAATTAAACCTTAATAACGAGCTATAGACTAACTGACTAGAATCAACAATATTAATTCACATATCACCTTGTAAGTGGTCCGTATAAACTTATTTTTAAAAATATAACTTTGGACTAGTAGAATTGCGCTCTACAATAAAACAATGATAATAAAATAACACATTATGACTCATTGTCATTAGACTCTCAATTCAAGAAGCCATATTGTTTTCCCGCTGAAACCTCAAAAGTACTAATAGAGCATACAAACCCTCATGTCCCCACAGAACTAATAGAGTAAAAATTAGGAATCTCAGAACTCTCTTAAGCAATGGTGCACAATCCAATCCCATAGCGAATGCCTACAGTACAACCTTATTGATAGCAATGCATAGCAATAGAAGGAAGCCTTTGGTAGCAACTAGGTTCTTGATTGGTCCCTTAATTCCAGGTGGATTGTTCCTTCGGGTAGAAGAAAAACAACAAAAGATTGAAGAAAGGAAATCTTCAGTTGTCTTGATTGAATAGCAGGAATGGATGGAACTCCTATGCTAGGTTGTGATATAATCGAGGTGAATAAGATAACTTTTAATAATATTAGGACACTCTTTCCTTCACCAAAAGCTTCCAAAAGAAACCAAAAGAGCCACTACTAAGTACTAAACTTCAGCATGGACACTGGCACTTTTGATTTATATCTTTCTTTTGGTATTGGAAGTTTTAACTGTCTAGTATCTACTACACAACACAACTCAATGTCAATCAGAGTTTGCTATATTTACACTAGAAGGTTTTGTAATCTTAATCCTTACATGTTCCAGGTATCACAAGTGTATCAAACAATGAAAATCACAGCCATTTCAAAGATGATACCATTTTATGATTTTCCTATTGTAGAGAAGATTAGTGTGGATGCTGTGAAGTAGAATTTCTTATAGTTGAAGATTGACCATTCAAAAGGTATCGTACAATTTGGTAGTCAGGTGAAGAAATTTAATTTTATAGTTTTCATTAATATTGAATGCTAAATCAATCTTTTATTTGAGGATGATGCTTATGTGCATGGAGTGATTTTGAGAGTGAGGATGTTATAAACTACCTAGGTGGATTTATTTGTACAGGACCTTGAGTCAGACAAGATTCGAAATCATTTAACTATTCTTGTGAAGTGCTTAAACAAAGCTAGAAGCCTCATAAATTTGTCATCTGTTGAGGCGAGTTTGATCAAGCTAAAGGAAGAGGAAGAAGCCGTCAAGCGTGAGGGTAATATTGGTTCAAGCTATATGTTATATCTTGTGTATAAGTTATTGATTGTATGCATTATGTTTTTTATTGTTTTTTGTCAAGGATAATAAGATAATGAGAGTTCATGGACAAATGTGTTGCAGAGGAGGAAAGAAAGCGCAAACAAGATGTAGAAAGGAAATCCAACCCGGGTGAGATTGCTAAAAAAACATAAGCAGCGTGAAAGAGAAATGGAGGAGAAGGAGAGGCTACGAAAATAATCTTTGATCAAGGAGGAACTTTTCGGATACTTTTTCTATGCCTTATCCTTCTCTAGAGGTTCAATTTCGAATACTTTTCCGTTACATTCGGCTCTTTCTTGAAAGTATCTCTCAAAAGAACGTGGTAGAAATCTTAGAATGAGGAAACAGAAGAGATTAAGAGTAAAATAAGTAAGATTTGTTGAAGCCAGACCTCATCCAAACTAGATCCATATGTTATCCTACAGAAAAACAAGTGAAAATTTAACCACTATAGTCTGTCACAGCTCAAATTAGGTACATTCAATCATCAAGATAGCTACAAGTAAGGTTCTTGCATTGATACTCATTGGGGTCTAAAATGGGCCTTAGAAGAAAACGCTCCAACAATAAATTTTGTGAGTTGGACTTCAAGAACCAATAGAATTTCAATAAAATGAGTCAACCATAATGGTTGATTTGACATATTTGTCATAAAATAAAACTACTTTTTTTGTTCGTATTTTGGACATATCTCCCTATGTTTTTACTCAAATTATGAGCAGGAGAGCTTAAATTCTGCATCCAACGAGTACCCACACTGCATACTTTTGACAGACTCCGCTACCCCAAAAAAAAAAAATTCCTGAAAAAACGTGATGATGACAACCCCACTACCCCAAAAACAATAAATTCCTGAAAAAACGTGATGATGATGTCATCATCACGTTTTTTCAGGTATTTATTGTTTTTGGGGTAGTGGGGTCTGTCAAAAGTATGAAGTGTGGGTACTCATTGGATGAAGAATTAAATTCCACATCAAACGATCTCTCCTGCTCAGAATTTGAGTAAAAACACAGGGAGATATGTCAAAAATATGAACAAAAAAAGTAGTTTTTTTCATTCTTCCTCCAAAATTAATAACTATTATTTTATTATTTTAACTATTATTTTATTATTTTAACAGCTATTTTATTATTTTCCTTAGGAGGCCCATTTTAGACCTCAAATTTCCTCTAATGCATAGTCTCCAGGTCTAAAAATAAAATTCTAGCACTAATACTCATAGCCAGCACTAAAAAGAAGGTGTTTGCAGTTATGGTCATAGCCATTTTATCTCTAAACTTCTTAGACATATATATGCATTTTTAATCAAAAGGTAAAAAAACTAAATGCCCTACAGTCGGTTACTTTTGTAAATTTCCTACATTACAAATTGCATTATCACAGATAATGTAGGCACTTTAAAAATTATCACAAAGACAATGTAGGCACCTCAAAAATATTTGAAGTAAAATCACAAAGAAACAAGTTTTTAACCAAAAATTCAGAGAGGTACCTACTACAATCGCCAAACAAGAAATATAGAAATGTCACTCTAAAATATAACTTGCTATTTGCAACATCGCATAGATAACAACCACAGTTTTACTAGCTCTAGTGGGCTAGCTCAAGTGGTTGAGTGTTGTAAGTTGTGAGTAGCAGGTATCCGGGTCAAATCCCTTGCTATTTGCAACATCGCACAGATAACAACCACAGTTTTACTATCTCTGGTGGGATATCTCAAGTAGTTGAGTGTTGTAAGTTGTAAGAAGCATGTCTTCGGGTAAAATCCCCAAGCCATAGATCCCCATATAAGGGACTCACTTGATGTCCCGATCTGGTTAAAAATATTGAACATAAACACTATTACATCACATCAATTGATGAACTTGCACTGAAAGACAACTTCCCAAAATCCCTAGCCATGCTAGTCCTACTTACATTGAAAGTCAACTTCCCAAAATACCTAGCCATGCTAGTACTACTTACACCAAAATCCAAGTTCCCAAAATCCCTAGACATGCTACCAACTTCACAAAATCCTTGGCTAAAGAAGATGGTATCACATCAACCCATGCATTTGCGCCTTCCCAATTTCCAAATTACAAATCTTTTGGTTCATTTAATAAACTGAAATAGCATGGCCAAAGAAGATGGTATACATGAACCCCTGGATTTGCACCTAAATCTAGCTTCCCAATTCCCAAATCTTTGGTTCAGTTAATAAAATGAAATGGCATGGTGAAAGAAGATGGTATCACATCAACCCATGGATTTGCACTGAAATCCAACTTCCCAATTGACAAATCTTTTGGTTCAGTTAATAAAATGAAATAGCGTGGCCAAAGAAGATGGTATCACATCAACCCATGGATTTGCACCTAAATCCAACTTCCCAATTCCCAATTGACAAATATTTTGGTTCAGTTAATAAACTAAAATAGCATGGCCAAAGAAGATGGTATCACATCAACCCATGGATTTGCACCTAAGTCCAGCTTCCCAATTCCCAATTGAAAAATATATTGGTTCAGTTAATAAACTGAAATAGCATGGCCAAAAAAGTGGCATCACATCAACCCATGGATTTGCACCTAAAGCCAACTTCCAAATTCTCAATTGACAAATATTTTGGTTCAGTTAACAAATTGAAATAAAGGTCTTAGACAAAATAGTCAAAGCTCAATACCCTTTGAATCCATAAATTAGAAACCAAGGACATTGAACCAAAGATGGTTCACAAGGCATATAAAATCAAAATGGTGGGCAATGTTAATGCAATAATAGGGATGTTATGACATCAACTATAGTAGCCTTACACCTAAAACCATGTTAGAGGTTGACAAAGATTTTGATGTATGTAATAAATTGGAAACAAAACTGAATCTTTGGCAAGATATTGGGCAAAGCAGCTATCCACCATCATTTAGATGGTGATTTATTATGGTTATATCTTGCATAATAGATAAGTGCATCTTATATAAACTTCGAGGTTGAGAAAATTTTGGTGCTAATAACAAAGCCGTATCATGAATATTTTCTTGAAGATACTCAAGAGAAGAATATATTTTATACGACCATATAGAAAATTACAAAATATTTATATTCACATCTTTGATCTCATGTCTCTACCAAAGACGTATCAATTGACCCGATATCTTTTTTTTGGGTGTTCATAAGCACGATGTTATGGTTCAGATAAGCCTAAGAATTGCTACCTAAAAATATTGTAACTATGTAAGGGTCAGAGATTTGATCTCACTTCTCTCTCAAAGACGCTTCATTTGAACTAAAATCTGTTATTTTGGTGTCCATAAGAGATAATGTATGGTTCAGATAAACATCATTTGGACTTCTAATGATTGATTCCTAAAAATAGGGTAACTATGCAAGGGGTAGGTTCAATCAACACCTATTCACAGTTCCAACCTACTCAGTGCATGGTTCCATTCAATCGTAAGGTTTCGGAATGGTGGATAATGGTTACCTCATAATAGAGGCCAAGTGGGCTAGGGATATGCACCTAGTGTAGCCTTGAAACTCAAACAAGGGATAGGAATAAGCCTATGCATTGAATTTGGATGAGGGTGCTCCAAAATTTTGAATGGGAATATGTATGAAATGCACCTGGAGATCACATAACTTGTGAATGAACAAGGACGACTGTGTGCAGTTCACATCAATGGCAGATATATCAAATATAGAAATAGGAGACATGCTCCAAATTTTCTTGAGCAAACTAAAGCACCAACTCATTAGCTTGATGGAAGAAGGAACTTTGCTCATCCCATGGTGGATAGGATCCATGTGAAGCACCAACTATTGGGTTGATCATCCTCTTTTGATTCTCCTTATTGCTCCACTTATACATGGCTCTAGGATGATCATGCTTATATACTATATCCCTTTCATCCAAACTAAGATAATTATTGTTGTTGATAGGTCTCATATAGTGGTACACTTACGGTTGATAGGGAATAGTGATTTTTGCAATCCCACCAAGCCAATTTCTTGAGTTTTGTTCAAAATTCCTAGAAAAGGTTTATGGATTTCATAACCTGCTTGATCATATATTGTGAACTTACACAATCTATCATCATTTTCCGACCATTAGATACTTAAAGTTGTGTATTGATCCCTTTTACTATTATAGAGGACTCAGTAAGTTAGGTTCCGAAATTCTTAAAGGGTGTTAGCTCAATGGAAGAGCGCCTACCTTACAAGCAGGAGGTTGCTAGTTTGATTCCTCCATGCCCTAATGATATTATAATATCACTTAAAAACAACTAAATTAGTAAGCAAAAAAAAGAGATAAGTGACTAAACAATGAGAGATAAGTGACCAAACAAAATGACCAAAATTCGTATATAAAATTACTAAAAGCGACTAAATTAGTGACCAAAAAATGAGAGATACGAAACTAGGCATTAAAAAGGATGAAACACGTGGCGCTAATGATGAAGCCAAACATGGTGTTGATATGGTAGAAAAATAAGACGTGAAACTAGGCATTAAAAATGATGCAGCACGTGGTGCTAATGATGAAGCCAAATATGGCATTGATATGGAAGAAAAATAAGACGCTGCTTTGGATGCAAAACATGGCGGTAAATAGGAAGAAAAATATGGTGCAACAATAGAATAAATATTTGGTGTCATTTTGGTAGCAAAACACGATGCAGAAAAGGAAGCAAAAATTTGTGTGAATTTGGAGGCGAAAATTGGCACATATTTGGAAGTAAAACATGGTGCTAAAGTGGTAGCAAAAATGGATGCAATAATGGATGCTAATTTGGATGCTAACATGGGGCTATTAAGGATGCAAATATGACACTAAGGGGGTTATCATTAAAGAATAAAAAACAGACACTCTCTAGGAATAAAAATAGGATGTTATTTAGGAAGCAAACCTCGACTTGTTTAGGAAGCAAAGTTGGACGCTATTCTAGAAGCAAAAAAATAGACGCTATTTTGGACGCCATAGAGGATGCTATCTAGGAACCAAAAAAAGACGTTTTTTTAGATGCTTTAAGTTTTGTCCATGACACATCCCATTTAGCATCTAGTTTGACCACTCAATGTAAAAGAAAATTACACTAAAAAGGGACGCTAAATGGGACGCTAATTCAAGGATTTGTTGTAGTGTATAGACTGTGGGACTCCAAACCTAAATATCACATGATTAAATAAGAAGAGGGAAATAGTCTTACTATAATTTTCATATGCAGGAATAGCCTCAGCCCATTCCATAAAATAATCAATGACTACGATGATGTAACCATGCCCCTCGGCTGAGGTAGGATTACAATGCATAAAGTCAATACCCCATTTGGAAAAAGGGCCAAACACAATGACAGGGTGTAAAGGAACAGGGTGGGTGCACTTTTTCAAATAGAAATGTTGGCAGGGTGGGAATTTCTTAACAAACTCATGACAATATTTGAAGATTTAAGGCTAGAAATAGCCAGCGCAAAGGATTTTCTAGGCTGTAGCCATCCTAGAAAGATGACCGCCACACGCTCCAGAGTGGAAATCATTAAGTACATGTTCAACCTCTTCATGTGTAAGGAATCGTTGGAGAATGGAATCGATACCATGTCTATACAATGTATCATTTAAGATGAGGTAGTACTTCACATGGTGACGGATATGACGACAGTCATCATGGGATATATTGGGCTGAAATATTTGAGTTTGGAGATAAACGATTAAATCTCCATACCATGGTTCAGTTGTGCATATCAAGAACAAGAATTCATCTGGAAATGAATCACTGGGCTCAGTATCCATCAAAGCACAGGGAAGGTCACACATCATCTCTGCAAAGACCAAGGATTTATTTGAAGTGGCCTTGGCAAACTCAAGGTGGAATTCCTCTAGGATGACAATCCAATGGGAATATTTTCCCCCTAGCACTCGACGAGTCACGATGTATTACATAGGGTTCTAATATGCAAGTACCATGGTAGTGCGAAGCAAGATGTAATGACAAAATTTCTGAATAGAAATGACCGTAGCCAATGCTAACTTCTCCACATGCGATTATCGGGTTTCAGAATCGATGATATTCTTACTGGAATAATATATCACGTGTTCCTGATCATTGGGATCTTCCTGCACTAAAACCATTCCAATGGTAGTAGTGGAGGAAACAAAATACAAGAGAAATTCCTTTGAATAATCTGGGGGATGTATCACGAGTGAATGATTCAGAGCGTGCTTGATATTATCAAAGGCTCATCGGTCCTGGTCATCCCAGAAGAATTTGTTTTTCTTCGGGAGACGCATATAACCTTGCATTTTCTCGGCAAAATTGCAAATGAAACAACGAATAAAGTTTTCCTTACCTTGCAAACTTTGTATCTCAACAATGTTTGTTGGGGCAGGTAGGGTCCATATAGCAGCAATCTTCAGTGGATCATTCTGGATGCCATCCTTAGAAACCACAAAGCCAAGAAGACGTCCCGTCTCAATGCAAAAAACACATTTGTGTGGATTGAGCCATATGTTATAATGATGACATCTCAGGAAATTTACCTAAGATTCCCAAGGTGGTCTTCTCATTACTGTGAAAACACTGGGAGATCATCAAGGTACGGCTCCAGGATGTTCTTAATATCATGAAATGCATAGGACATGGCATTTTGGAACGTAGCTCCAATGTTCTTGAGGACAAAAGGTAATTTCCTATAGACAAAGGTTCCCCATGGGCATATAAATGTCATTTTTTGCTGATCGATGGGAAATATCTCAATCTGATTATAGCTATAAAATCCATCCATGAACGAGAAGATGAAACTTCCAGCACAATTGTCAATAATCTGATTGATATGCAGAGTTAGAAAATTGTCTTTGGGACAATCTTTGTTCAGGTCTTCAAAATCGATACAGACTCTAATGGTGCCCTATTTTTTGTTCACAGGGACAATGTTAGATACCCATTCCATCAAGGGTATAGGATAAATAAATCCCACCTTTAGATTTTTTTCAACTTCGGCTTTAATAGACGTAGCCTTCCAGGGACGGACTTGACGTAATTTCTGCCTAACAGGTTTTGCCATGGGATAGGTTTTAATTTCATGAACCACAATAGATGGGTCTATCCCAGGCATCTCTTCATAAGTCTAGGAAAAAATATCTTAGAATTCTTTGAATAATTCTCTATATGCTTCAGTTTCTTCCATTGAGTAGTTCTTCCCTACATGAACATGCTCAATGGTTCCAGGTTTGATTGATATGTAAATCGGGGTTGTTTTAGTTATGTTGCATAGATTTCCTTTGGATTCAGTATTTTGCAACAATACCGGTGTTTGTGGATGGGTGAAAATATCAGTACTGATAAGTGATTCAAGGTCAAAACCTACCGAAGTAGCGTTGGGAAGAAAAAAGATCGATGATGATGATTTTCCCATACGGGTTCATTCTCACTCATGATCTCCATGATGGACTCATCTGAAGGAAAAGTCTGTGTGAGATAATCTAGAGTGGGAAGAGAGGGTTCTAACCAATAAGGTAGGTGGTAAGGATCTGAAGCCATGAGATGAAGGTCATCAATACGGTCATTGTAAATATATTGGATAGCATCATACATTGCTTCATATGGGCCAAAAGAGGATGACTCGACAATTTCTTTTCCCTTGGTGCTAAAGCCACTTGTGGAAATCATATTTATTGTTGCCACTTCTGTACTAGGAGGGGCTGACAGAAACAAACCCATAAGGGTGGAGTCTTTCAACATACCTACCCCAATCGATTTATAAGGAGGAGGGGATTGACCTAGAATAGCGATGTTATTCATTGTAGGGGTAGTAACATCTGACGTACAATAGTCAAGTTGATCAATAGTCACAATATTCCCCAAATGTGGAAATTGGAGAGTTCTAAACACTATCAAAGAGACAACGGTCATAGTGTAAAACCAATTTATCCCTAATAGAATATTGTAATCTAATGGGGAATCAACCAATTCCACTTAAATGGAAACCGTCTTGTCCCCAAGCTCGACTGAAAGTGTTGGAAATAGACCATGGGGCTGGAAACCTCGTCCATCAAAATATTTTAAGGTAGCAGGAAAATTTGTAAGCTCAAGAAACAATGTCTCTCCAATAGGCTATAGACAAGACTGAGGTTGAAACTCCTTCATCCAGGACGGTCCGATGGACTTTTCTCCTAACTACTCTAGAGGAAATATGAAACACGAGTTGGTAAGGTAATCTGGATTTATATTTCTCTACGTTGAAATGAATCAAGTTGGTATTATCTAGGTCTAATGCCCCCAAAACTGTTAGCAGGTTTTTACACTGTGTTGGAAAACTTTGGAGTAACTAAAGGGTAGACATCGCGCAAGGTTCCTAAGCTAAATATTCAACAACATTATAAAATCGTGTAGCTCGGGCATTGGGATTGAAAACAGACTTCATGAGGGTATCCTTAGGTGGTCATAAAGTTAAATCAAGATTAGGCTTTTCGATCACAAGAGGACCATTAGACGAAGATGGAGGAGAACTAGTAGAAGGAACTTTCTCGGAAGAAGGATTTTTGTCCTTGTTCTCTATTGGCTTGTCATATGAATGACTATGAGTATTTAAATTGATGGTCTCAAAAGACATCATTCGGATTTCTTCTGTGGAATTGGAGGTCCCTTGATTAGATATCTGGTCTATCATTTGTTGTTGAGAGGGAAAAGGATCAGTAAGAACTGCTGGTGTGGGGTTACTCTTCAAAAATTTACTAATCTCGTCATGACGAGGACATTCTTTCATGAAGTGATCTCTTATGCACAATAAGCAGGAATATTTGGCTTTCCTCTTCCCTTTATCATTCTCATTAATCGTCGGTTTCAGATTCTCCTATTGGTTTCGAGGTTTCTTATTTTTACCCCTTCCCTTCTTCTTATTACTGGATGTCTATGAACTTTGGATAGCATTCACCTCGACAGAAAACATAGGAGTCGAAGGAGCAATAGTAGAAGCATTTGGTTGCTTGGTAGGTTTTGTTGTCGACAAGGGCTGGATTGAACCAACCACCCCATCAACATGAGTTTCTGCTGGTGGGTTAGCAGGATCTATGTTGGGATGAGGATATTGATGAATTAAGTCATACAACGTTCCAAATTGGCAATATACCAAATCCATATACTAAGAGCGAATGATAGCCTACTCTTCAGTAATAGCACCACTCATAGTGGCATCTTGGGAAATAGGAGGAAACAATGACTTTGTGAACCAATCAGCTAGTAGTTGGTCTGAGATGGGAGCTTTAATAAGCCATCTCCACCTTCTCCACTCATGGATATGGTCTGAAATGTGTGTGGAGGTATTCTAATGGAGTGAAGTTAAAATATTCGTACCCATTTCATAACAAATGGGTAGTTGAAAGTGCAGAAAAAAACAGTTTTCAGAGAGCTAAAATCCACAAATGAATGTTGTGGAAGTTCAATGTACCACTTTGCAGTCATGACGGTTAGTGTGCACTGGAAAAGACTTAAATGAACATAATCATCCATCAAGGAGTTGGAGGAACACCATATATGGAAGGTCATGACATGGTTCTTGGGATCATCTCCCTGCTTTCCATCAAACTTGGGAATGTTTGATGGCAATTTTACTTGAATAGCGGGCCATGAAGGGTTGTGTCGAATCTGATCATTTATCAACTTGGAAATATCAGGTAAGTCCAAAGTTTCCAAGAAAGCTAATTTCCAATTAGGTTCCACATACTGGTAGTATTTATAAGGAATATGTGTACCAGTAGGACTGTAAGCTAACTAATATATGGTCTGTTTACTTGTTTGATTAGATGATGAACCTCCCAAAGATCTGCCTGAAGGGGATGGGACTCTAGGAGGTACCCCCCAGGAGGTGGGCCAATAGGAGGTGGGTCGCTAGGTGTTGGTTTTCCAGGTGGTGGTATTCCAGGTGGTGGTCCTCTAGAAGGTGGACCCCCAGAAGGTGGTCCTCCTGAAGGTGGGCCTCCAGGTGGTGGTCTCTGTAAGGTGGAACTTTGCCAAGTGGGCCTCCTCCTGGTGGAACTCCAAAGGGTGGTCCACCATAATGTGTCCCTCCGGCACCTCCAGCAGTAAGAATAGGCATTCCTCGCATTTCCAACATGTAGGACCAATTAGGTTTCCCCCATGGTGTAAACGTGTTTCCAGGGTAAGGAATTCCAGAATACATGGTCCTTGTAAATGTAGGTTGGTAATTCATGTTTACTACAAGTAATTAATTTACTAGGTGACCATAACCCCAAGAAGGTTGGTTGACTACAGGTTGAACCCCTAGAGGTTGGCCTAAACTTGATGGAGTGTTTACGATATTGGTGTGGGTAGGAGGAACATACACTACGGATTGCCCTACAATAGAGGTCTACCTAGTACTAGTAACAACTCCACTAACTGATAACATAGGTCGCACGGGGTGTTTCCCCCCGACGTTAGAAGGTACTGACACCACTTGAGTTGAGGGTTTCCCCCCAACCGTAGAGGGTATGGGAGGACTAGCAACAGACCTAGGATTTAAAACTGTAGGGTTGGAGGTTTGACCCAGATCATGAGGAGACATACCACAAGATGGGACATCATCATTAAGGGGACTATATCCAAATGCCATGGGTCCTACAAACAGGGTAAAAGAGCCGACATAGGTTCTTTATGAGGTATAGGGGTAGCCATAACTCTGTCCATCCTCTCTTGAAAATCACGAGCATGATTGAGCGACGCTCGAATTCTACTATATGCACCCTCATTCAGAGGAGGGTTTTCAAAAGAGGATCTAATAACCCCAAACTCAAAAATGGCTTGACCCATTGAAGTTCTCCAAAAAGGAGCATCAGGGCCATACTCAATTTCATCAATACCATCATTCCGACCTTCCATCAGAGAATGAAAGGAAGTGTCATCCGCAGGAGACTGTTGTACCAAGGGAGTAACATAAGAAGTGAATTAATGATCTCCACTTTCTACAACTAGATATTCTACCATATGGGAGCCAGTTGCAGTTCCTTGGTCTGTGGATTCCATTGGGCCTTCCCCTATTGCAGGTCGAAATTCAGGTGGTAAGCCCTGGTTTCTTCTGGATTGTCTCAACTAAAACTCAGCCAGATTGTAAAAGTCACTAAAAACTAACCTAGGGTTTCAAAACTAAGAAAAATCACACAAAGTCTTCTCCTACACAATCTACATGCCACAAGCAAACTTAAGTGATAGGATGAGCTCAAAATAGTCGGTCTCTCACTAGGATTGTCAAGAAGGTGCAACTCGTGATATACTCAAGGTATGTGCATAGTAATCTACTTGAGTGTTGTTCTCGGTGTATTTCTCCAAGCAAGATAGCTAAAGGGTTTTTATTAGTTGGACAAGGAATCCTAGTACGGTCTCCCGATATACGCAAGGTAAGTGGGGGCTCAACTCCGTAGTAGTGTTGTCTAATTCACAACCGTCCACAAGGGGCCTTCCGATATACAATCGAGTATGTGAAGTACCTTTCTATATACCTCAAGGGTACGTGAAAGGTCCTTCGATATACCGATGGTATGTGGAAGAACCATGCGAGTCTCGGGTTGCAGTGTAGGAAAATAGTGATAGATCCTACATTTTACAATGCCAGAACACGTCACTAACTTATCACTCAAATTTCTATACAATTTTATACCTATAACTACCGTTAATTTTAACTTGAGGTTAGGTGAATGCATGGAGTTTTGATAGAAATGTAAATCCATGCAAATATGAAATGCATATACTTTCACTTTACCATTCAAGACATGCCTACTTATGGGAAGGAGAGAGTATTTTTCTTTTCAATTTTTGTTTCAAAACCAAAAAAATTCCCAAACAACTACACTAAGCCGATATTTTTTCTAAGAAAGAGAAACAAGCAATAAACTTCAAACTGATTTTTGAAATCAAGAAAAATAGGGTAAGATCTCTTTTTCTAAGAAGAAAGACAAAAAAAACTCAAAGGCATATTCAATACTTTTTTTCAATTTTTCTAGAAATATTTAACTTAAAACCACTAATATTTTTCTTTTGATGAGATCAGAATGTAAAAGAGAGAGAATAAAAATGGAGATCTGAAAGCTTATAAGGCTAATCAGAGGTCCAATAATTCATCCTCAAACAATAATATGAACAATTCTCAACAAAAAGAATTCTTTTTCAAAGCAAAAATAAGTCCTTCACAAACTTTAATGAAAAATGAAAAAAAGAAACCAATCAAGCAAGTCTTTCTTTTAAGATTTATCAAACATTAAGACTGAGATCTAACTGATGCTAAGCTCTCAAACAACACTCCTTTCAAAAAATTCAAAACCAAGTATACAAGAAAAATGAAAACATGAGTCTATCCTAGCTCTTTGATTTCAACAAAATAAGCCTTTTACCACACCCAATTTGACATTCAAACACTCAAATCTCTTTAACACAAACCCAGACACTCAGAATTTAAAGCAAATCAACCAAAATTTTTACAAAAACTTTGAAAAAACAAGCTTGGAAAATCCTTCCTAGCACCGCTTCCAGAGGGTCACTAACAGAGTGGTTTTGCAAGAGCACTGCTTCCTGATTGCTGATCACAGGTGGTGGCACCGCTTTCTTCTCACTGAGATCAGGCAGTGGCACCTCTTACTGCCCACTATGCATGTGCGGTTCCTTGTAGATGTCCAAAACAAAGAAAATTGTGAAAAAGTAAAATTAATCAGTGTGCAATTGGTATTTAAATCAAGAATTAACAATAATTGAAAGCACAGAAAGTGAGAACAACTCAGATCTAAACAGATCTCATGATACCAAACCAAAATCTCACTAGATCAGCTAGTGGATCCGATTGAACTGATAGAAGACTGGAGCTTGGATTTCGGACAAGTGTTTGAAAATAAGAAGAAAGATCATATCAGCTAAAGCTCTTCCCTAGCAGCGTCGCTAGATTTGTAGCTTGGAATTTTGCACCTCCTGCGGACAGGATTTGTTCTCCTAGTCTGAATGGTTCAGATCTAGAACAAATAGTAAAAAGAAATATTGGAAGACATTCCCTAGAATGGGTGGAGATTTGGAATAAGTCTCTTTGATATAATAGTATAGTTGTTTCTTGTAATGATGGTCCTTCACAGATGTACCTGCATGATCACAAGAAAACAACAAACAAGATCAAATAACACCGGAATATGATCCACTATTCTATATTGATGAATAAGGAGTTCAATAATAAAACATACGATAATAACACAATATGTCTTATGGGAAAGGAACCAATTTTGCATTAAATAATAGATAAGAAGTTCACAACCTATGCCTTAGCGTCGATGCACTCCCTCACAAATCCAACATATCATCCCCAATAGCTCCAACTTACTCCCTCAAGCTCACTCTACTGATTTAGGCCAGAATATCAAAGCAACAACATAACTTTACTCTCTCCTCAACCATGGAGAATGAGCCTGCTTTTATAGGATTGGGATGGATAGAGATGGTTGAGAAATTTGTGTATGAGGTGGAAGGGAGATCCAAAAAGGATGGATCTCAAGTCCAGGTAGCCCCAAGAGGTAGGGATGAGGTTGCCATGAAGCCTCTCTTCGAGAAGTTTCGTGAAGAATTCTCTTTTTCACTTTTTACCAAGGGCACCACTTCTCCTCTACTATAACAGAGAGACGCTTGGCAAGAAATGCTCATTGTATACATGCCATAAGAGGTGGCATCACTTATTGTCAAGAGACAGTAAGTGTTACCTGAGTTTTAAGAAGGAGGTAATGCGCCTTGCTAACTGGTCAAAGGCGGTGCTCAACTTATGCTTGTAAAACTGTAAGAAATGAGGAAAAAGTCAGTATTTCACTTCATATTTTTGGATTTGAGGGCTAATCTGGTGTTTGGGTTCTCTACCCATGGTGGTGACAAGATTTAGGTGTAACAACTCCACAAGGAGTCTCAACCTGATTTTGGGGAAGATGCCTCTTGCATCAGTTGATTTTTTACTCAACAACTTTTTTCATTTGTCATTTCCCCTTTTTGGTTAGAAAACACTCTTTTAACGGATACTTTAGTTTGGATTCCTCTCATTTATTTAATTAATAATAAGAATAATTCAATTACATTTATTTTGGATTTATTTGTCAAAATATATAAAAATAAATAATCAAAGTCTTAAACAATTTAATAATTGTTTGGTGTATTACATAGATATTGGGGTTAATTAAGATGAATCTGGGTTCGGTGACTAAATTAGTTCATAAATTAGAGTTAGTTAGGTTGTTTTTGGAAGACCTGAGAAAAGTAGTGTCTTGTATCCAATTTCCATGGTTTATGCACCTAGTTTGAGGCTAGTTTCTAGAATATCCTCTGTCATGAGTTTATGGAGATACGAATTTTTCTCAAGTATGAAATGAACAAAATTTATGCTATATATTTAATTTTTTTATTGCACTATAAGTGGAATATTCTTCACATAATTCTTGGGTAAATTTCCTCCGGTCATTTGGGTCTACCCAAATGGTTTTCCCAGATGTGATGTACTATGAAATGTGCAAGTTTCCAAAGTAAACCCTTCTGGTATGACCCTTTTTTAGTTTTTTTGGGATTTTAAACCTACCCCATTATGTCAGTATCATTTTTCCATTGGGAAACACCTTTTATTTCATCTTAAAAGGTTTTTAAATGTTGAAGTTATGACACTTTTACTGAACTAATTTATCTTCAAGTCATAAGTTACGACATAGTCTTGAGTTTAAGTGTCCCAAGATTCCTAAAAATATATATATAGTCTTATTGAGGTTAATTCATGTTATAATGGATGTTTTAGTACATTTACATGTTTCACATCAGAAAATAGTTTGGGTTTGGTTCCATTTGGAGCGAGTTGGAAACATGCAGATTTTGGTTTGTAAAAGCTAGAATTTGCACCTAGTTTCAATTTTCTTGATTTTGATCTCTATGGTTGAGTTACTATATCCATAAATAATATTAGGGATATTAAAATGGTATCATAGCATGGTCCTATTCAACTTTCCAAATATTTTTTGTCAAAAATAATAACTTTGAAGAGAAATTGCAGAACATAACTTTTAGTTGAAGAAGAACTGCAGACAGGTCTCTAATTGGTGATGATGATTTGGAAATGGAACAAGATGAATGGAAGGAGTTCATTTATATAGATGGAGGATTTCCCATATTTCATGAAGAGGATGATTTATTGTAACATACCCAAAACTAAAAAAATAAATATTTATTATTTATTTCAGCAAAAACATTATGTTAATTTTTATTGTAAAGTTTATGACCAAGTGGGTCAAGGATGACTGTAAATAAATAATTATTTATTTTAATAATCAATAAAAGGACACCCCTATTCAAGGGATACTATTAAATGATTCTTCACTTCCCACTAGGAAGAAGGAGCAGCTGTAGAATGCTGGTTGACAAGTGGCAGCACTAGCATTCACTTTCTAGCTGTTGGAGGAGCATAATCCCTAAAAAAGTGGTCATGTTTCCTGAGAGGGGGAACTGAGCTGGGTGGATCATTAAATTCCAAAACTGACAAAAAGACCTAGGCAATCTTATATAAACCATAAAATTGAGCAGGAGGCTTACTACTAATTCTATTTATGAGAGAATGAAATTTGTGACTGCTGCAAACTCAAAACACTAGTAGAAAATGAGAAATTAATGACTAAAAAAATGACTAAAATCAGGCTATAAACGACTATTTTTGAATCGGTGACTAATAGTAGCAAATTTCCACTATCTTATAGCTAGTCGTATTTCACTAGTCATTAATAGTTTAACTTAGTAGTCATTGATTTAGTCATTGATAGAAAATGATTTAGTCATTGATAGTCAATGATTTAGTCATTGTTTTAGTCATTGATAGTCAATGATTTAGTCATTGATAGTCAATGATTTAGTCATTGATTTAGTCATGGATTTAATCATTGATTTAGTCACTAAGTTAGTCATTGATTTAGTCGCTGATTTAGTCACTGATTGCAACCATTAATGACCAAATATACGACTAAATAAACTACTAGATGTTAACATATTAATGACTAAGCTAAATATGACTAAGATACGGGAAATTAGCTACTAATAGTGGTATATATGTAAATTTAATCC
>LPNX010881730.1:558046-574673 GCA_001517045.1 Pseudotsuga menziesii | reverse complement strand
TCGAGACGACGACCGGCGATAGCCACAGATGAGGGCCCTACATCCCCTCGAGAATCGACCATTCGAATGTGCCTCCTCCACGTAGACTTACCAAATGCATCCAATGCATGGCCAAAAAAAAACATCAACTTCAGATTTGTGGGTTGAAAGTATCATTCGACTCCTGCTTTACATTGACATCTGCAACAAGTAAGACTTCTTGCAAAGTTTAATCACTTCTTCTAATGTCTGCTTCAGTTTTCCTTTGGAGCGTGTGAGGAATGTTGATGTGCAAAAACCAGCGACCTTTGCAAATAGTGGCGTTGCAGGAGGGTTCTCACGCTTTTCCCAAGTTGAAAGCTCAAAATGCATATGGTTATGATCACATAGGTTGGAGATGGTGATAATTGTGAATGTAAAGTGGAGGCAGTAACTCCGGCAGCATTGAGACCTGTAAAAAGACATAACAACTGGTTATTGATTGGAATGATGAACATGATTAGAGCAGCAAGACCCATACCTTTGAAGCACTCCGACTGGTCACTGTGAGATCCTGAATTGGCCTATCATCTGCAAAAATAGGGTATCGAGTGCAAAAACAGGGGAGCAAGGGTCGAACGATACCTTTAGACCACAGATCCAAAGTGGACGTGTTTTTTTTTCCATGCATTGGATGCATTTGGTAAGTCTATGTGTAGGAGGCGCATTCGAATGGTCAGTTTTCGAGGGGATGTACGGATATGGCTCTAGATGTACGAATATGGCTCTTCTAGCTATGTATCGATATGGTATTGGTTCTAGTACCTAATTTATAATTGACGTAGAAACCTAATTTTCCTTTGGAACACGCTTAGCCAGGTTTTCTTCAATGGTGCAGCAGGGATAAAGATGGTCAAGAGAAAATTCGTGCAATTGGTTTGGTGGATCTCTGAAGATCGAGGTGCATGGCACCAATATTAGTAATAGAAGGTGTTACAGTTTACAAAATTTACACTTCATTGTCAAATTTGCAATTTTCCAAGACACAATTAAAAATGACTAATTCATATTCTTCTAGCTAGTCATTTTTTTATGTCGTGACTAAATTAGTCATTTATGTTAGTCATTTTTAACTCGGTCACTTATTATCTAGTCATATTTGTTAACTGGTGACTAAATTAGTCGTTAATTTTAGTCATTTATAGTTGGGTCAATAAAAATTGCTCATATTTAGTAGTAAATCACTTGAAAAACATGTGGTGACTAGAATTTTTAGTCACCTAGTAGCTAATTCCTAATTTTTTACTAGTGAAAGTCAGGCACACAAAGAATTTGATGAGGGGATAGCTAATGTGTTTTGCTGAGTTAAGTCTGCTACTGAGTGCTAAGTTGTAGAAGCATGGTATGTAGCAGAGATATGTGTACTAGTGGTGTAGTGAGCAAGCTCGGGTTTCCTAAGCAAGTGATTTGGCTGCTTCAAGAAAATGTTGGGTGGAACAATCTCCCTTCGGTGTTAGTCCCTTTTCTATAACACATCCAGGTTCCAACTCTATATTTGTAATACGTTATTTACTTATGTTTAACTAAGCTAAAAGTATTTTCAAATATGGTTATAGTTAAATGGTATTTATTCAATGATTATTTGATGAAGTATTTGCATTGAAAATGATTGAAAAGGAATTGAGTTTAAAATTATCTCCTGTATTTCACCTCTCATTGAAGTGACGTACTCTTGTATAGGAAGATATAAATTATGTTGAATAGTAGTATCAGAATGATCAAATAAATATGTATCTTATTTATCTCAGAGAATAGACATATTTATGTAAATTGTTTACAATTTAATGTTAGTTAGAAGATTTGGTATTTAGTTTAAATACAGGTTACAACTCTGAATCCATTTAGATAAACATTTATAGTTAATAAAACCGAACTTTCATTTACAGTACAAGTTTAGGAAGTAGAATAAATCACAGAGTCTTTTCTTTTATTAATAAATAAGTTATTTATTTTTCCCAAATCCTTTATCCTTTAATGACATAACAATATAAAAGTTCAGATCCAAGTTCATCTCAAATACCCTGTTTATACAAATCTCTTTAAGACCAATTTGTTTCTCCTTAATCAATTCGAGTATTAATGTAGGATAATTAGAGTTCACTCAAAATCATATGTAACACCGCAGTTTTGACCCTGTTGCATTAATGTATATGATGTATATATTGTAATTAATTGTGGTGTGGAGCTAAATGAAAAATCCCCACCATCGATTTATCATTTTATGTTCCAGTAATTAAAATCATTGCTGAAGGTATATTTCATGCTAGCCGACACATTATAATTTTTAGCATCATGTAAATATGCATTTTAATTAAAAACCCCAACCAGCTATGTCTATGCAACAAGTAATGAGATGGGGGCATGATTTTCCTAAGGAATAGGGAGGGAAAATATTTAAACCTTTGGGCCAATCATGGAAGAGCCAAATGTTAAAGGGAGAACCCATCAATCAGTCAACTACCCATTTTGTCTTTTTCCCCAATCATTAAATTCTGCCAAAATGTGGTTGAGTTAGTTATTGCATGGGGATGGGAAGAGTATGGGCAACAATTTCGAATTTGGGGAAACCCATTTTTGGGGAAAATCAGTTTTGACTTTTGGGGCAAGCAAACACCCAAAAATGCATGCCATTTGCCCATACACCCATGTTCTTCATTTGCTCATGTAGGGAAGCTTAGGAGCTATTTTTACCTCCACAATTTTGCTGGTTGGGTGTTATTCCTTCACAATTTAGGCTCATGGGTGTTTTTATCATTATTATTCACCCACGTTGGGGCCCCCTCAAGTGGTTGGGAATTTCTTGAGTGTGAAATCCATGATTTTGGATTGCTGTGTATTTCTTACTCATGTGGATAGACGTTCTTCATTTTCCTGGTGGCTGAGAATTTTGTTTTTGTGATGTTCTTGCGGTTGGGTTTCTTCCCCAATGTTTTTTGTTGCATTTCCCTAATGTTTGTCAAGATGAAAATCATTTTTTGTGTTTCCCGGCATTGTAATTATTGTGTATGTTATTCATTTTTGGCCACGTTAGGGCCAAAACACCCTTTGGATATGTTTTGTTGTTAGTGGGTTGTTCTTACCCTCTGTGGAAATTAATTATGTGGCCAAATTGTTTCCTAAACCTAGGAATGGTGTATATTGTCGTGTGTGCAATTGGTCTTTGGACTGTGTAGAATTAGGAAGGAGTTTGCTTGACAAACCTAGTGTTTTGTAGGAGCCCCATAGACAGAACTAGAAGGTTGGCTCTCTTCTCTACACCCCCTAAATAGAACTGGAAGGGAATTCATGGCCTAAGGGAC
This sequence comes from Pseudotsuga menziesii, assembly GCA_001517045.1. NCBI lineage: Eukaryota > Viridiplantae > Streptophyta > Pinopsida > Pinales > Pinaceae > Pseudotsuga > Pseudotsuga menziesii. The sequence continues at coordinate 571,356 of LPNX010881730.1, read as the reverse complement.
TATACAACAGAGAAGGGAATGATTCCCTGTGTTGGGTGTGTGTGGATGTCGTAGGAGTCAAGCTAGTTCTAGTGTAGGCATCCTTAGCTCTTCAATGAGCCCACTATCTTAGTAGACTATGCTTCCATCTCCTGATGATATGATAAACCCAAACATGACTTTGGCTTGACTGAGTTTGACATATCTTTGGCTATGTGTGAGTTTACTTAGTTTCCTTTTCCTTGGGGAAATCATGCCCAACTCAGGGGTGGCAGTGTTGCCAAGAGATTAAGGAGCACACTGGCCTATGGTTGGGTGGAACGTTGCAGCAGCATAGCTGGTTACAAGGAGCTTCATTCGAAGATAAGTATTCTTGTGTAATTACTCATGCAATTGTATTGTTTATGTGACTTATTTTGAACATGCTAAAATGTGTTGAATGCTTGAATTAAATGTAATTGCTTCCGCTGAATGTTAATTCTTTATGCATCTGTGTATCTTGGTTCAATGCATTTTATTTTACGTTTTATGGTGCTAAATGCTCGGGTATATAATAGTAATGGGTAGCGTCCTCTTCGTTGATCGAAGGATTGGGGACGTTACAGTGTGGTATCAGAGCACACGTTGCAGCATGGGCCTCAATGGGCCATGAAGAAGCAGTGACAGAGGCAAGGTTACCCTATGCCCAGCTGATGAAAATGTTCGATGACTTAGGCTGAAATCCATCTGATACATTGGATGACTTAGGCTGAAGCCCATCTGATACATCGGATGACTAGAGCTGAGTCCATCCGATAAATAACCCCAGCGAGGAGGAAATTTCAAAAAAAATTCTAAGTTTCAAAATCATCGGAAGACATTTGCTGAAGCCAACCGATACGTCGGCTCAGTTAGCCGAAGGGATGTCGATGACACCAGAGGATAAAATATGAAGGGAACTGAAGCTATCGGCTAGGACAAGCCGAAGGTATCGGTTGCGTGGAGTCGATAGTCTCTGCTGGGGTGAGCCGAGACACAGCCAACAAGGAAATCGAAGAGAAAAATTTGAAAATTTTTCAAAGTGTTAAAATTATCGAAAGACGTTCGTTGAAGCAGAGCTGAGGTGTCGGCAAGTCTCACTGAAAGGGAGTTGACGCAGCGGTAGAAAGAAGAAGAAGAGAAGAAAAAATTCACAAATTTTTCTAAGTAGAGGAAATATCAAAAAAATAGAAGATCGGTCAACCGATGCATCAAAAGATAGCGAAAGATCGAGCCGATGTGTCGAAAGATAGAGGAAGATCGAGCCGATGTGTCCGAAGACAGAGGAATATCGAGCCGATGTGCGTCAGAAGATAGAGGAATATCGACCCGAGGCACCAAAAAAGAATAGAATATCGGTCAGCCGATGCGTCAGATGACAGATGAAGACTGATCTGATGTGCATCAAAAGACAAATGAAGATCGGTCCTCCGAGGTCTCGGAAGAGTTCTAAAATAGTGACCTGATACATCAGATGGCTAGTTGGAAAGGGATCCGATCAGATGAAAAAAAAATCTGAGTTTTTTCAATGGGAAAAGAATATTTTCAGCAATTTTTATGTGGATTTATAGGGCTGAAAAAGGGAGAAAAATGGCAGTGATCTTATGCACCAGATTGTGTGAAAATAAAATATTTACAAAAACAAAAAAATTGAGGGAGTTGCCCTCGACCCGCCCCGCAGTGGCGCAGGGAAGCCACAAGGGGGAAATCCCCCTTGACCCCCATCGTCCCCCTAAGACCGTCATTCTTGGTGAAAAGAAAATTCTGTGTTTTGACAAAGTTGTCAATATAGTATTTTCCAAAGCAGGTAAGTAATTATAAACTCATGATATTGTTATGCAGCTAACAGTTGTGTTTATTAACACATTGTACAGAGCTACAGTTACCTTCAGAGTTAGCATTCCGCATAGAGCAGTTTTCAAAAATTCATTCTTGGTTGGGCCAAGATGAGGATCGACGACCTGAATGATGCATAGGATCCCTACGAGCTCGAGGAAGATGCTATGGGAGAAAATGTCAGAGTTGGAAATGACGAGGCAGCGTCCAATGGGAGAATATTTCATGATACTCCCCCAGATTTTGCAGCCACCGTGAGGAGCCTAAGGGTGGATAAATGCAGATCAAGAAGATCAAAATCAGATAAATGCAACTATACTGTAGAGTTTGACAGACATCTAGGGACATATAAACTCTAGACATCAGACATCTAATCTATAAAGAAGCAAAAGTAGCGCCAAGGGAGATTCCTGTAAAAGGTCCCATGTCTCCAGGAGGGATTCCAGGGACAAAAGGAATACTCTGGAATGGACTACTAGTGGGTCATCTGATTCTGAAAAACCCAGTGGGGATTCAAGCTCTCCATCTCGCAGGAACAAGAGAAGGAGACGTTACAAGAACAATTCACAAGATGAATTAAAAAATTCAAGGCTTCCTACTTTTAATGGTGAGGTCAAGACTGGTCAAGAAGCTGAGGCTTGGCTTCTCGGGATGAGGAAGTATTTCCAAGTCCAAGACTATTCTGGAAATATGAAGGAAAGAGTATCCATATTCAATTTGACTGGGAGGGCATCCATATGGTGGGAACACCACAGACGAGTAAAGAAGGTTAATGAAAGAAGAATTGTGTGGAAACAATTCAAGAAGTATTTCAAGCAGAAGTACCTATCTTACAGGTACTATGATGATAATATTAAAGAATTCCTTGAGCTGAGATTGGGACAATAGACTATAGAAGAGTATGCAAACAAGTTCTTGGAGCTGTTGAGGTATGTCAGGTATATCAAAGATGAGAAGGTGAAGATCCAGTGTTTCCTGAGTGGCTTGCCTCAGTCTTACAAAGACAGAATCAAGTTTTATGAACCTAGAACTCTTGAAGAAGCAATAAGGAAGGCTAAGTATTGCTATGAGCAAAGAAAAGGTAAACTTGATTACCATAAGACATGGAAGGTCAAGAAGAATGAGAATTGTGAACAAAGGAAGAAAGGTTTCAAACCTTCTAACTTTAGGAATCAGCAGAAGCATCAATTCCGAGCTGCGAGTAAGCCAGCTGGAGTGGTGGGATAGAAGCCAAGAGATCCGCAGTAGAATAGAGAACCTCTCCAATGTTGGAAATGTGGAGGACCCCACATGCGCAGAAATTGTCCACTTGAGAATGAGAATGCAAGGCCAACTTACAACATTCAAGAAGCAGAAACAATGGGTCAAGTAGCAACGGCCGTCCCTAGGATTTATGTAGCACTGGAGGACTGCTTGGCAGATCACCAGTCAACTGTGGTTGAAGTTGCAGGTAAGATTGTTGAGCAATCGATTTCTATTTTGATTGATCTTGGTTCTACTCACAGTTACATTACCCCTAAAGTAGTGGAGATTTTTTCTTTTAAGAAAGTAAATCATATAAAATATTGGTTAGTTCAGCTAGCCACTGGAACTAAGAGAAAGGTTGGTGAAGTGGTAGAGAAATGTCTATTGGTCATGAATGGATTGGTCACTTGTGTAGATCTGAATGTTCTACCACTTGGTTCCTATGATTTTCTCATTGGAATGGATTGGTTAGAAGATCACAGGGTAAAGCTTGATTGTTACAATAAGACTTTCGAATGCATGGATGAAGAAGGGAACCCAGTTGTGGTAAGAGGTATCCCAAATGTGATTTACATGACGCAGCTTTCAGGAATGCAGTTGAAGAATTTATGTAGGAAAGGTTGCAAGTTGTATGCAACTCATATTTTGGAGGCAATAGAGGATGAAACTCCTAGGTTAGAGTACTTTTAGGTATTGCAGGAATTCAGGGATGTGTTCCTTGATGAGATTCCAGGGATTCCTCCAAAGAGGGACATGGATTTCATAATTGAACTTGTGCCAAGAGCAACATCAGTGTCCAAGACACCCTATAGAATGAGTACACCTGAGATGCTATAACTGAAGATGCAAATGCAATAGTTGTTGGAGAAGAAGTATATCAAGCCGAGTGTGTCTCCTTAAGGAGCATCAGTTCTATTTGTAAAGAAGAAAGATGGTACACTAAGGTTGTGTATTGATTACAGACAGCTGAAAATTTTTACCGTGAAGAATAAATACCCGTTGCCTAGGATTGATGACCTCTTTGATCAAATGAGAGGAGCAAAGGTATTTTCCAAGATTGACTTGAGGTCTAGTTACCATCAGGTGATAATCAAGGATGAAGACATTCATAAGACAACCTTCAGAACAAGGTATGGACATTATGAGTTTGTAGTGGTACCATTTGGTCTCACAAATGCACCAGCTACATTTATGTGCCTTATGAATAGTGCCTTTAGCAGGTATTTGGACAAGTTTGTTCTTGTTTTCCTTGATGACATTCTTATTTATTATAAGAATGAGGAAGAGCATGAAGAGAATTTGAGATTGGCATTGCAGTTGCTCAGGGAGTATCAATTGTATGCAAAGTTGAGCAAGTGTGACTTCTATAGAGATAGAATTCAGTATTGGGGTCACATTATCTCAAAAGAGGGCATATCTGTGGACCCTGAAAAGATTGAATCCATTATGAATTGTCCTACTCCAAGAAATGTGACAGATGTAAGATCTTTTATGGGACTTGCAGGATACTACCGGAGATTCATTGAAGGATTCTCCAAAGTTGCACATGCCATCACTTATTTGCAAAAGAAGGGGATAAAGTTTGAATGGACATCGAGGTGTGAAGAAAGCTTCCAGCAGTTGAAAAATCTTCTCACCAGTGCACCAGTATTGAAAGTTGCAGATCCAGAGAAATATTTTGTGGTGTGTACTGATGCATGCGGATAAGGGCTTGGAGGAGTCATTATGCAAGAAAACCACGTGATATGTTACGAGTCAAGAAAGTTGAAGGAGCATGAGAAGAACTATGCCACTCATGATCTAGAGCTTGTAGCCATAGTACATGCTCTCAAGATGTGGAGGCATTACTTGATGGGAAGAATTTTTGAGCTAAGGACAGACCATTGTGGTCTGAAGTATTTGTTTGATCAGCCTACTCTAAATGCTAGGCAAGCGATATGGCTGGAGTTTTTATGCGAGTTTGATTTTGAAATCCATCACATAAAGGGGAAAGAGAATAAAGTAGCTGATGCACTCAACAGGAAGGTGCAGGAAATGCATGTGGCATCTCTTAGTATTTGCCAATCAAATTTGAGGCAGCAGATTGTTAATCATACTACTGGAGATGAATTGTATGAGCAGGTAAAAGACAAATTGCAGCAACAAATTCTTGAGAAGAGGTATGAGGGATATAAATTGGAAGAAGATGGACTTCTTATGTATAAAAGCAGAATTTATATTCCAAATGTAGAAGAGTTGAGGAGAGTTGTTATGGATGAAATCAATCAAGCTCCATACTCTGGTCACCCAGGATATCAGAAGACAATTGCTACATCCAGAAAGTAGTACTTTTGGCCAGGAATGAAAAAGGACATGGCTGAATACATTTCAAGGTGCATGAAATGTTAACAAGTAAAGGTTGAGCGTCAACATCCCACAGGTTTGTTGCAGCCTTTGCCAGTTCTAGAATGGAAATGGGAAGTTATTTCCATGATTTTTACTACAGGATTTCCAATGACTTTGAGATAACATGATTCCATCATGGTTGTGGTGGACAAGTTGACAAAGGCAGTGCATATTCTATCGATTAAGTCTACGCATAAGATAGATGACATTGCAAAGATATTCATGAAGGAGATTTTCAAATTGCATGGATTGCCTAAGGCAATAGTCTCTGACAGAGATGTCAAGTTCACTTCCAATTTTTGGAAGGGGTTGTTTGCAGATTTTGGTACAAAGCTGAACTTCAGCACTGCCTACCATCCTCAGACTAATGGACAGACAGAGAGACTAAATCAAGTGCTTGAATATATGCTTCGCATGTATGTGATGGATAAACCAACCAAGTGAGAAGATTACTTACACTTGGTAGATTTTTGTTATAACAATGGACAACCGGCATCCTTGGGGATGAGCTCATATGAAGCTTTGTATGGAAAAAGGTGTAAGGCACCAGTGACTTGGGATAATCTAGTGAACAGGGTTGTGCTTGGTCCAGAATTTCTCAAGGAGATGGAGCAAGAGGTTGTAAATATCAGACATAATCTGAAAGCATCCTAGGACAGACAGAAAATTTATGCAGATAAGCATAGGGTGAACACAGAGTTCATTGTTGGGGATCATGTTTACCTCAGAGTGAGGGCAAAGAAGAGTTCCTTGAAGCTTGGAAGTTGTGCCAAGCTGTCACCTAGATATTGTGGGTTGTTTGAAGTGCTTGAAAGAATAGGGCCAGTTGCATATAGACTTGCATTTCCTGCTAGTACTAGAGCTCATAATGTTTTTCATGTTTCTTTTCTTAAGAAATATGTACATGATCTTAACCATGTGATAAATTGGGATGTGATTCAGGTGGAACCCAAGGAAGAGTTCCAAATCGAGCCAATGCACATCCTCGATAGGAATGTCACAATGCTCCGGAACTAAGCCATAGGGCAGGTAAAGGTGCAATGGGAGCACTTTGGTCCTGAAGAGGCTACATGGGCGCTGGAGGATGCTATGCGATTGGCACATCCATTTTTGTTCAATTCTGCGGAACACTGAGGCAGTACCAGTGTAACATTTTGTTCAATTTTGTAAAGCACTGAGGACAATGCTATTGAAGGGGGAGGGGAATGTAACACCCTAGTTTTGACCTCGTTGCATTAATGAATATGATGTATATATTGTAATTAATCATGGTGTGGATATAAAGGCAAAAGCCCCACCATTGATTTATCATTTTATGTTCCGGTAATTAAAATCGTTGCCGAAGGTATATTTCATGCTAGCCGGCACATTATAATTTTTGGCATCATGTAAATATGAATTTTAATTAAAAACCCCAACCGGCTATGTCTATGCAACAAGTAATGAGATGGGGGCATGATTTTCCTAAGGAATAGGGACGGAAAATATTTAAACCTTTGGGCCAATGGGGAAAAGCCAAATGTCAAAGGAAGAACCCATCAATTAGTCAACTACCCATTTTGTCTTTTTCCCCAATCATTGAATTCTGCCAGAATGTGGTTTAGTTAGCTATTGCATGGGGATGGGAAGAGTATGGGCAGAAATTTTGAATTTGGGGAAAACCCATTTTTGGGGAAAATCAGTTTTGACTTTTGGGGAAATCAAACACCCAAAAATGCATACCATTTTCCCATACACCCATGTTCTTCATTTGCTCACACAGGGAAGCTTAAGAGCTGCTTTAACCTCCACGATTTTGCTGGATGGGTGTTCTTCCTTCATGATTTGGACTCCTGGGAATTTTTATCATTATCATTCACCCACGTTGGGGCTCCCTCAAGTGGCTAGGAATTTCCTGAGTGTGAAATCCACGATTTTGGATTGCTATGTATTTCTTCCTCATGTGGACAGGCGTTCTACATTTTTTTGGTGGCTGAGAATTTTGTTTTTGTGATGTTCTTACGGTTGGGTTTCTTCCCCAATGTTTCTTGTTGCATTTCCCTAATGTTTGTCAAGATGAAAATCATTTTTTTTGTTGCCCAACATTGTAATTATTGTGTATGTTATTTGATTTTCACCACATTAGGGCCAAAAATCCCCTGGGATACGTTTTGTTGTTAGTGGGTTGTTCTTACCCTCCATGGAAATTAATTCTGTGGCCAAATTGTTTTCCTAAAACCAGGATTGGTGTATATTTCTATGTGTGCAATTGGTCTTTGGACTGTGTAGAACTAGGAAGGAGTTTACTTGACAAACCTAGTGTTTTGTAGGAGCCTCATAGATAGAACTAGAGGGTTGGCTCTCTTCTCTACACCCCCTGAATAGCACTGGAAGGGGATTCATGGCCTAAGGGATTGTGCAACAAAGAAGGGAATGATTCCTTGTGTTGGGTGTGTGTGAATGTCTTAGGAGTCAAGCTAGTTCTGGTGTAGGCATCCTTAGCTCTTCAATGATCCCACTAGCTTAGCAAACAATGCTTCCATCTCCTGATGATCTGATAAACCCAAACATGGATTTGGCTTGACTGATTTTGACATATCTTTGGCTATGTGTGAGTCTGCTTAGTTTCTTTTTCCTTGGGGAAATCATGCCCAGCTCAGGGGTGGTAGTGTTGCTAAGATATTAAGGAGCACATTGACCTATGGTTGGGTGGAACGTTGCAGTGGCATAGCTAGTTTCGGGGAACTTCATTCGAAGATAAATATTCTTGTGTACTTACTCATGCAACTATATTGTTTATGTGAATTATTATGAACATGCTAAAATGTGTTGAATGCTTGAATTAAATGTAATTGCTTCCGTTGAATGTTAATTCTTTATGCATATGTGTATCTTGGTTCAATGCATTTTATTTTACGTTTTATGGGGATAAATTCTCAGGTAGATAGCAGTAATGGGCAGCATCCCCTTCGTTGGTCGGAGGGTCGGGGACGTTACATCATAATAATGCTAAGCTACAATACTTAAAGTTATCTTCAGCCTAATTTCTTAGCAACTAAACTATTAATGTAACACCAAGTCGATATTATCGACAAATCTTAGCACTGGTTACAAGCTTCTGATTTAAACTGGTGTTGTTCCTGCAGTGTTTTTTCTTCAGAACAATAAGTTACAGGAAGCCTTAGGGATTAACATTTTAAGGTTCAAACATAATGTTTCTTATTGATGAGAGTTACCTACAGTTGCATAGCCGTAAAAATTATTTTAATAAATCTTTATAGTTTTAAATAATACGAAGAAACCCCAGATCTGTTATAACTAAACACTTTGTAATATACATAGTCATGTTAATAACCATCAATAGAATAAACGAATGTGTAATCCATCTTCAGAAAGAATAAAACCTTAATTATAACTTTATATAAAGAATCCCGTAATGTTTAGTTGAACAATCAAATTATTTTAGATAGAGGCCTGATTAATGACAAAGACACCTCAACCAAAACCGTGTATAGAGTGGATTTCTAAGATCGAAAATAAAAATAGATAGAGTAAAGGCTCACGACCATAATTTTTTATAGATACAATCATTAATAAAACCAGTGTTGGGGTTCATACTTCTTAGACAAAGGCATCACGACCTTATTTTTTTTAAACAATGGAAAGGCCTCATGGGTATATATGTTTATAAATTTATACAAAAACTGTAAGAATATTATCAAATAGAAACCTATAATCAAACTTGTAGCAAAAATAATTCTTTAGTACCATGTTGTGTAAGAAGTAAACATTTAAATCCATCGTGGTCTTTTAAAGACTGATAAATAAAACCATGGTTGTTTTCAAATAAATAGTGGCCTTATGGCATGTTCTAAAAAATTTACAAGCAGGCCTGTCTAAGGACTTCACAGCCACTAATTCAAAACAATAAAGCGAAACACCAATAGTGTGGACAATAAAAACAAAATTCTCCATGGAAGAACGAATAAAGCTTTCAGCTTGATAAATTTTAAAATGGAGTGTCTACAGGGGGTCCTGCATACTAAATAAAAACATATACATATATAGAGACAAATTTAGATCATTAAAAAAAAAACTCTGTCAACATTCCAGATTCAAGCTTATAGCATCATTTAACCCCGTGGTCAAATGTGTTTCCATACACTACATTCCTCTAAGAGTAAATAAAAAGGACTTCATAATTAAAAGCAAAAGAAGTGTAGTGTTTTTACATTAATAAAACCGACGCAAAGAGGATGCCCCAAAACTTTAAAATATAATATTTTTGTTCTCAGAGCCATGACGAAGGGCCATGATTCTTACCTCAGTGAGTTTTAATCCACTCATTACAGATGCAATTTGGGTGACTTCCTGCATGCATTCTTATCATGGATTCAACTAATAGTGTTTTTCTTCTAAAGGTATTGAGCACTAAGAGGAATCCTTAAACAAACAGTTGAATTTTTTTACCTGCTTGACATCCGAATACCACTAAAATGATGCATGTAAACTTCTTTCTCAAATGAATCGATATAAACACTTGCAGACGATACCGAGGGGCAAATTCTAGGGTTTCCCCATCTCTGGTTTTCAAACATCATCAAATGAAAACCCATCAAACATTGGGAAAATCAAACATCATCAAATGAAAACCCATCAAAATAACTAACACGTCTTTACATTCACACCTGTGGAAAAGGTGTGCTCACTCCTATTTCCATAGAGTCACGCCATTGGGACTCTCATCAAAACCTAGCAATACCTTCATATTAATGATTTTTCACGACTATATTTCTTAACAAATGTATCTCTTGCAACTATACAATGGATACAGATTGGAGCTAGAGATAAGTTAGGTTTTTAGGTGGAGAGTTCTGAACGCGGGTGATGGCAAACCCTACCCTGCTCCTAGTTCACACCAGCCGATGTGGATTTCATTTCTCATGGTGTACCATTACTCTCCTTCAAGGATGACGGCCATAGGCAGACTCGACTTTGAAACTTGTTCTCCTCCTTTTATTCTTGGATTCCGGTGTTTATCCTTCCTCGTTTGGTCCTGTGTCTGGGGTTTCTTTTGGTTTGTAGAGTGTTCTAGCATGGTCAGCCTCTTGGAGTCCCTTCATAGTTTTCGGTCGGGTACAGTCACCTCTGCATGGTTTTGCATCATTTTTTTAGTTTATTCTTTCTGTCTGCACTCTGCATGGATGTGGGTTGACCCTGAAACCCATGATTTTTGGGGGTTAATGTTACATGTGACCGGTCATTGTCAGTTTTCTTCCATTGCATTTTTACCGATGGTCACTCTCTCTTGTCTCTTTTCGCCTCGGTTGGGTGATATTTGGTTGGATAGACGGGTTTTGGCTTAACCTATAGAGTTAAGGCTACCTCATGCTAGGGTTTACGGGCTAACTTGGTCGGGTTCAAACACCTTTGCATGGTAGTGCGACGTTACTCTTGTTTCTCCTCTCTGTCTGTACTATTGCATGAGTGTGGGTTGACCCTGGAACCCATGATTTACAGGGGTTAGGGTTTCATGTGGCCAGCCATTATCTGTCATCTACCTCTACGGTTTAACCTATGGTTACTCTCTCTTGTCACATTTTGATTCGGCTGGGTGTATTATGGTCGGACTGACGGGTTTAGGCTTAACCTATAGAATTAAGGCCTCATCATTGCTGGGGTTACCGAGCCGACTTGTTCCTAGTGTGGCTGTTACTACAAGGGTTTGAATCTGTTTCAGCAACCCGGTTTCTCAGTGAAAAGGTTGTGTTGGACCCACGTGGCCCCCATCACTCCTTGGGGTAATGCTGAGGTTACCACTCTAGATTTGGAGCTATTAGTGGGATACAGCCTTGGAGCATGAATATGACCAAACAGATTCCTCCCCCACGCTTTCGTCAGAAAAGAAACTCAAAATGTATCAAGGCCCAGGAGGGGCGCTACCGCTTTGTGCTTGGACACGATATATATATGGACAAAGTTACCTCCCTCTGCTCCCGAGCTCTGATTGGGAATTTAGAGTAGGGCCAGGATGAATAAATCAGAATGGGTAGAGTGGGCTAATGCAAATTGGAAGCCCCTGATCGACTATGTACCAACGATTAGCTTATTATCCAGGGGATGGATAGTTTTCGTCTTTCTTGAGGAGGCACATTGTTCACGTATTCTGGAAGGTATCTGGCACATGGGGGCAGGTTCACTGGTCTTGGACCACTGGCATACCCAGTTTGATCCTCTTAAAGAAAGAATATCCAAACGACACCTTTGGGTCTTGCTACCACACCTGCCATTTCCCCTGTGGAATAAAAATGTGCTGGAGGGTATTGCTAACTCCATTGGGCAGTATGTGGCTATAGAGACAAAATTCCTTATGGCCTTTGATAAAATGGTAGCAAGAGTTATTGTCGAGATGGATGTATCCCTAGGCTTACCTACAGATGTGTAAATCCTCTGTGGGGAACGTCTTTTCATTCAGAAGCTAGATTACTTTCGAGTTCCCTTCAAGTGCAATATTTGTCATGAGACCGGTCATCTACGGTGCCATTGTCACACTCTTCAATCATATGATGAATACTCAGGCTCAGACATTCTCTAGTCAGCAGAGGCTTTAAAAAATACCAGCTCATCAGGCATGTCACCAGGTACTCTTTTTACTTCATCTTTACAAACTGATATTGTATCAGATTCATATTTAAAATATATTGACGGGCTGATTCAGTCCCATTCTAAGGGTTCCCTGCCTGACCCTACCCGGTCTCCTTATATTGATTTGGGGGCACTTTCCTCCCCTCCTGTGGTTGAAGTTCTACCTGACGTATCGGTCTCACCATCACCGAGTCCACTCCCTTCTTATCTACCTACTGCGGAGGCGGATTGCTCTCTCCTACCACAACCCTCGATGATTTCATCTACTCTGTCCCAGAACCCACCTGCTCGGGCTGTTCCTATACCCTCTCTATCCTCACTAGTTGAGTTCCCGCCATTGGTGACTAGTGTTACAACCCCTCTTCAAACCCCCACTCCTGTTAATCCTACTACTTCACCCTCTTTCTCTAATCCTTCCCTCAAACAATCTCTCTCTATCTTCACTGCAACAACTCCTACCTCTCCCTCAACTCTACCTTTGAACTCTATCCGTTTCACCAATGTCACGGTCAGGGAAAAAAAGGGGAATAAGTGCAAGTCACAAGTGGATCTATCCTCTGCATCCCCTCCCTATATCCCTCTCTCTATTCGCTTAAACGATGATGTCCGTAACTTGCCTCCTCAGGAACTTAGAGCTCTGTCTCCCCGTCTTAATGACCCATGAAGATAGTCTCACTAAATGTTAGAGGCCTTGGAGGAAAGGCCAAGCTTCACCGCCTCCATATTCTCTTGAACTCTCTCAGTCTAGATATTGCTCTACTTCAGGAAACCATGTGTAGCACCTTCCCTGCTTTACTGGCTTTCTCTAAGCTTTTTCCCACATGGGAGTTCTGTGCTATAGATGCCACTGGACTCTCTGGTGGTCTCCTTTCAGCCTGGAACCCCCACAAAGTTAGATGCTGAGCCTATCACACTTGTGTTGGAATCTTGATTCAAGCTTATTTTCGGGGTCTCTCCTATCCCATCACTGTCCTCAATATGTATGGTCCTTACAAAAACCATGAAACTTTCTGGGAAAAAGCTCATATAAGTGGCATCCTCAGCACACCAAATTTGATTCTTGGTGGTGATCTTAATCTCACTCTTCACATTTCTGAGACTTGGGGACATAAATCCACTCCTAACCCCCTCTCTGGTTACTTCCTATCACTGTTTGACTCACTTTGCTAGATGGATCTAGCTCCCCTGTGTTCTGGCCCAACATGGCGCAATGGCCGTGTAGC
>LPNX010881730.1:388073-549463 GCA_001517045.1 Pseudotsuga menziesii | reverse complement strand
TATATATATCAGGCACAATCAAGCCAACCCTTGTTGGGTTTATCAGATCGTCAACAAATCTCCTGTACTTATATCAAAAACCAATCATAAACCAATCCAACCCTCGTTGGGTTTATCAGGCCATCAACAACAACCCATGCCCTCATATCAACCATAATGACCATTTTCCATATCACCCAAAGACCACACTGTAAACTAAATTTTCTTATCCTGACAACACAAGCAATATAAGCATATTCGTTAGAGTTATTTCTCTAAAAGTGTATCCATATTTCACACCATTCACTATCAAGTATTGAGACACCAGGAGTGCATCCACTCCCTAGGGTGTAATCAATATTGAAATATCCCTTCATGATCTGACATCAGAAAAGTGTGAACCCTTGTCTGGTGTGTATCATGTAGGCCCTATTCATACTCAACCAATCGGTCCTAATGGAAATAAAATCAAAACCTGTTCTGCATAAGGAATTTTAACAATCTAATATGCATATTCTTAGCTAGGGTCACAGAAGACTTATCCATTTGCTAAGGCAGTATTCCTTCGTTAAGGAGGAATGGGGGCTCCCTTCTCTGAGTTGACAGTCCCTCGGTTTTCGGTCCCAATTCCTTCTTACATTGCATATCCACACATGTCTTACCAACATAATCTATACCATCTCACTCATGTTGCTTACCAAACATGTAGTGCAGATGAGACATTTCCAAAATGTCCAATGGAGTTTCCCTCAAAACCCATTTCAAGATAAGGGAAAACCTTCCCATGAAGTTTGGCACCTGCAAGCCATCACACATGATCTTCGTGCAGTGTGTACCCCTAGTACATTCAGCAAATAGCCAAACATTCAATCATTATCTAATAATACAATCCAAATTGATTGTCCATAACCAAGAAAATGACATTAGTAATTAAATTCAATAGGAATTGCAACTTTGTTTACTATAGAAATTGATTTGCTTGGAAATGAGGTGATCCTCAATTGTGGGTCTCTTGTGAGCAGCACCATCATATCCATTATGATTTTATGCTTACTAGCATAACATGGACACCCACTTACAATGCGTCCTCCTGACACAATTCTATGCAAGCCAATAGTGATTAGTAGTTGTTAGCAATTTCTCAAATCTGAAATTTACAAATTCAAATTTACAACTCATTATGCATACAAACTATTATCATAGCCATGAGACTCTTCTCATGAGGTTTGGCTCTTTCACATGGTAAATTCCAGCCTTTGTCATAGTATTACCCAGTTTTCCATTTCCCAAATAATCTACCTGAAACCTGAACTTCAATCAGCCAAACATTTGGTAAGTCTTGATGCCTATAACTTTTTCCATTGCTACAACAATCACTGAAGCATTTTCAGAATTTATAAAATTCAAACATTTCCAGCTATTAATCACATCAATATTACCAAAACTCATTTACTTCACGCAATCCTTATCATACTTTAATTCACAGGGTACAGTCACATCATTCATGTAATTTAAATGAAATGTTTAGATACTCCTTACTTCACAAGCGTATCATTCGTACCACCTTGCTCTTTCATAGAGCATTTCCGGCAGCCAATTGATCATGACTACCCTCGTCATGCACTTACTATCCTGCATTCATAATAGCCTTTGAAATGGTTCCTGAATTGTCATCAATTCATCATTTCAGCCTTTAGTTATTCATAATATCACATGCACTTATCTCAATGCATTCATGCAATGCATCACAACATTTGCACCTATACTTATGCAATCAGTCACTCACACCCTTCATATGCATCCATTCAATGCATAGTTACAAGATTCATAAAATATTTTAATGCATATCCATTCAATTCTACCTTGCATTGATTTAGGAATACTATGCATTCAACATACCATGCATGGCCTAACCATGACTACATCATATAGGATGCATTACTATAATCAAGATCATCAGTACTTACTTTCCTTGGGATACTAAGCTCAATCAACATATACAAGCATGACACATTTCTATATGAATGTAGTCTAACATTCAAATATCCACATGGTATGAGGTCTCTTACCTTTACCACTCCATGGAATTTGTCATAGTCAAACTCTTACCTTCATGGGTCCTACTTACACCCTTGCCATTACCAGTTTGGTTGGTCCTTTGCAGGAGATTGCAGAATTTGCTCACCAATTGTTGATTATGGACTTGTTGCCTTATCCCTTTCTCCAGAGGGTTGCTAGTCACATTTGTCAGCATCAACAACATATTCAGCCAGGTCCATGTTGTCGTTGGTTTTCCCACTAATGCCAACACCAATGCAATAACTATCATTAGTGGTTCATTATAAATGTATAATCCTCAATATGCAAAGCATATCCTCATACATTTCATGTATAAAACTTATGAAATGTAGTTATAATCAGCAAGATAGGGTTTAAGGAAACTTCCCTTTTTAAATCCCACATCCTTGCATGGAACTCCTCTTCCACACAACAGCTGGTTTGACTTCATGGTCTTGCTACCTCTAGGCATGCAATTTCCGGATTTGTCCATATTGACAGCAACACATTTCTTCTTCAAGGAATCACTAGCACTTGCTGCTCCATGCTCAGATTCTGGTGACTTTCCTTTGTTCCCTACTGGATAAGCTTTCCAACGCCTATCCACATGCTTCATTCTGACCTTGGTTGTGAAAACCACACCACTTCTAGAATGATGGAAAAACATACAACTATATTTGGTCGGGAATGTTAACTTCAGTCACTTGGAATTTTCTTCCTTTTCAGCCCTATGATCCACTGACAGTCTACTAAAATCCACTAAAAACCTACTGAAAGATAGTCGAAAACTTCATGAAAATCACTGAGAATTTTCTTTGAAAAAAAATACTAAATCCTTTTAGGCCCAATCGGCCCTTCTTCCAACTAACTTTCCAACATTACGGTGGTCAAAACAACTACACTTTCAATCTGCGTCAATGAGCAGATCATCTGTTGATCGGGTGCATAGTCTCTTAAGCATCCGTAATGGCGGAAAGTGTTCTTACTTCGGTTTCCATGGGCAAACATCTAGACTTCCGATCAGTGATGTCAACTACTGCTCATCGGGTGCAGAGTCCTTTGGGCAGCCGCAACGGTGGGTTTACAATATTCCTTTTCCTTCCGATCGGTGATCTGAACCTTAATACTTCTCCAATGACCTTATACAAAAATATTCAAAAATTTCCAACATTTTCTTCGGCGGCTGAAACTTCTAAATTATTCCGCTGTATCGGCCATGTAGTGGTCTATCATCCTGAACTTCATCGGCGATAGCATAGGCTAACCTGTTGCATCGGCGGCCGGGTGCCCTATGCGTCAGACGATTAGTCATCAAGCCTTCCGCAATGGCGGCCCACAATCAAACTAAGTCTTCCACAGCTCCTGACTTTGTCGGCGGTCAGAGCCTCTAGAGACCGCGACATCGGCACTCGGATGCACTCCCTGTCGGGTGGCTATTCTTCTCAACCTCTACAATGACGTACGTTCAACAAAATTTAACGTAGCTCATCGACGACCGCATCCTTTGATCATCAGCAATGTGATAAAATAACCATTGCCGATGGCCGATGGTTCCATGACTTAGAAAAAATTCTGAATTTTTTTTTCTCTTTCGCTGATTCATTTAACTGTCGGTCAACGAGAGCTTCCTTTATATGTCACCGCATCAACTAACAACCACCTCAGTATCGACAAGTGGAATCTGTAACCATCGGAGGGTTAGTGGACTAGGCTTCCACAAGGGCGGTGCTTTGTTCCACAAATTCCTTTCGCTGTAGTCGTCAACTTTCACCACATCGGCAACATGATCAGTTGTGTGTCGGTGATGCGGTCAACTAATCATCACTGATCGTCGATGGTCCCGTTACTTCATCAAATCTTCCAAAATTCCCCAGCGTTGGCAGTCACAGGCTCTATGCATTGGAAGCATAGTGGTCTAGCCATCTGAAACGGTGGGTCCTCGATCAATTAATCTTCGTTGATGATTTCAACACTTAAACAAAAGTTCGAAACTTCCTTCTTCTATCGGCAGTCGGAACCACTATCACTGCTGCATTGTCGTTTTAGTCCCCACGGTAGCCACAATGGTGGAAACCCATTCAACTAACTCTTGTCGATGTTCATCAGTAGTTTCCTCGTCTAACCATTGGCGATGAGAACAACTATCTTCCATCGATCGTTGATGGTTGAACTTAGAAAAATTTTCGAAATTATTCTTCTCTCTCTTCCTTTCTGAACTTCATCGGTTCAACTATCTTCTATTCGTCGACGAAATAGTTCAATCAGCAGCTGCAACGGCGGCTCGTCATTTTCGATCTTTTTCCGATCGGCAGCCCAATCCGTTAATATGTTCCGATTGGCAGCTGAAGCATAACTTGATCAGCATCGGTAGTCAGAACGTCTTCTCATCGAAAGGATAGTGCTCTAGGATTCCGTAATGGCAGGTGCATGAACCACTAACTTCTTCTGATGGCTGACGATTTCGGGCCTTAGAAAAAAATTTAAACTTTCTTTACGGCATCAGTGGTCGTGGGCTCTATCCGTCGGAGGCATAGTGGTCTAGCCATCCGCAATGGTGGGGGTCAATCGGCTAAGCATCAGCGATCCATCCATCTAAGCCTTCCGATGTGCCGATGGCCAAACACTTAGAAATTTCTCCTCTGTAGCCTTCGGCCGCATCGGCTATCGAATCAACTATCCGTCGGGTGGCCTTCCCACTCATTGCTCCAATGGGCCGATAGTTCTGGCACTTAGAAATTTTCTGAGTTTTCTTGTCTTCACCCATCTTTTCCTGGTTTCTTCTGGACAGCAGGAAACCTACCCATGTTATCTGATCTGTTGTGGCCCATTCAGGCCCATGCTACAACCTTTGGCTCTGATACAAAACTGTAATGTCCCCGACCCTCTGACTAGTGAAGAGGATGCTACTAACACCAAACATATGGGAAGACAGGCCCATGAACATGAATAGGCATATAATGTTGAAACAAAAATCTTAAACATAATACATACTAAGATGCATAACCATTCATATACATAGCGGAAGCAAACAAACATTTATTCAAGCATGCCACATGTTCATAATATTCATTAATCAGTAATTATAATTGCACAAGTAAAATGGACATGAATACTAATCTGATAAGAACTCATCCCACAGCCAGCTACATCGCTGTAACGTTCCACCCAACCATAGGCTAGTGTGCTCATCAATCTCTCAGCAACACTGCCACCCCCGAGCTGGGCATGATTCCTCAAGGAATAAGGGTTAAAGCAGGCTTGCACATAGCCAAGGTACACCGATCAGCTAAGCCCACATAGAAGGGTTTATCAGGCCGTCAAGAATCTAGAAAATGCTAAATGCTAAGCTAGTGACCTCAAACACCAGTTTTCTCAAGCATACCCAGCCTCTAATCCTACTCTCAACAGTCCGAAGACCAACCACTACATACCGCAGCAAAACAAACAGTTCACAACTCTGTGAAGAAGATGAAGACCACAGGGTGACAACCCCAAACAAAAGGATGAACACGGCTCAAGTCCTTAAGACAACGTAGAGTTTTTCTTGGCCCTAGCATGGACAAAACAACTCAGCAGCAACCCCAAAAAGGTTCTTGTATACACAGAAACCCAACCCAGGGTAAATCAATAGTCCCAACTTCACAATGAAACCTTGGCCCTAGCATGCCCAAAACAACTCAGTAGCAACCCCAGAAAGGTTCTTGTATACACAACAACCCAACCCAAGGTAAATCAACAGTCTGAACTTCACAATGAAACGATGGCAACAATCAATAGTCTGCAATGGACAAGAAACCAAACTCCCAGCATGGATAGGGAAACATAGACACACAGCAAAACCCCAAAAGGATGTTTGCACATGCAGCAACCCAACGAGGGATAGATTAACAACTCAATCCCCTAAAGAAACAATGGAATAATACACAGTCTGCAAATGGGTAAGGAATCGATCCTCAATCTGTGCGTGAGGGGAAAAAGACACAGCCCAAAACAAAATGTGGAAGAAACACACAGAAGGAACCCACAGCACGGGTCACGATGAAATGACATACCGCTCCACAATCCAGACACACCAGTAACGTTGGACAACAATGGTCCCTTCACAACGATGAAGCCAATGCCCCCTTCGTAATTGGCAATGGTGGAGTAAATAGAACGCCACACAATCTGGCAATGGTAGAAGATACAAACTCCCTACATGAACAAGAGGAAGACATATCACTCAGAAAGCACCCCATAGTGAATAATCCCAGCAACGATTTACAGTCCCCCAATGGAGGGGTCGCAGCACAGACTTTCTATCTGAACGTGAGGAAGAACGTTTTCTTCGATTAACAGGGCGGTGTGTGAAAGGAAAGGTGAACCCCCATTAATGAATTGCAGCCCCATTTTAGCTTCACTTAGCATGAGGAAAATGAACATCCTTCTGAGCTAGTTAGTGGGCAGGCCATCAAGAGGCACGTCGTGGAGAGAGTGCAGGCGTGAGTGTGGTTTTCCTGCCAGCCAATCGCTGTCCCTCCTCACAACAGAAAAATAAGGTGGTGGTTTAAGGAGACAAAAAGAGAGTGGCGACACGTGGCTTTTCCCCATGGGTCCAGGTTTAGCAATCCCCCCCCTTACCCTTGGGAATCATGCCCTTTTCATTTAACGTTGCACTATCGTAGCTGGCTGTAGGTTTAATTAAATTGATGTGCTTATTTACATGATGCCAAAGCTATAATTTTCTGGATAGCACGATTTACCATCGGCAACGATCCCTATTGCCGAAACATAACACAACTGAATCAATGGTGGGGATTTTTCCTTTAGATCCTCACCATGATTAATTACAAAATATACATCATGTACCCTTTAATGTAAACGGGGTCAAAACCGGGGTATT
Organism: Pseudotsuga menziesii; assembly: GCA_001517045.1. Lineage (NCBI taxonomy): Eukaryota > Viridiplantae > Streptophyta > Pinopsida > Pinales > Pinaceae > Pseudotsuga > Pseudotsuga menziesii. The sequence continues at coordinate 542,544 of LPNX010881730.1, read as the reverse complement.
ACAGTTTACATCACAAGATAACATTAATTGGTTTGTATAAACATATCATCGACAAAGAGTTCAAAACAAATCATGTTAATGATAATATCAATATAGAGACAAAAATCTTGCAATGTTATCAAGGCTTTAAACATTACGACAAGAAGAATCATGAATGATAAGGACTCTCAGTTTTATCTCCTAGGAACTTCCAAGTTATAAGCAGTAAATAATTATCTTTTCTTTTACGAATTTTAGGGATGTTACATGTGGTATCAAAGCGAGGTTCCAACACTAGGACTGATTGTCTCACTCGCACATAAGGAAAAACAATACACTAATTTTATTTTTACAATTATTTATATCCAGAAATATAAAATTTGTTTTGCAGGAAATGGAGAATGATGAAGCCTATGCTGAAAATGGTTCTCAGCATAATAACCCTAACAAATTTTATGTATAATTGAATAATCCAGAATTACCACAAATAGTCAGAGAGATGAAGGATGAACTTCAAACTGTGAAAAAAGATAATAAAAGAATTTTAGAGTTGAATGAATATCTACTGGAAAAAATACATAACCAGGAAAAAGATAAAAGAAATGATATTGAAACTGATTCAGAAACAACGTCCTATAAACATAAAGGAAATAAAGAAAAATCTCTTGATAGTGAATCTTCCTCGAAGGTTAAGACAAGTTCATGTAGGGAAAGACATAGATATACAAGTGACAGTAGTGAAAGTGAATGAAAACCTAGGAGAAATAATTATAAACCCTATGAAGAGATTTCTGGAGAATTCACGAAAATAAAGCCTCCCATGTTCAACGGGGAAGCAAAGAAAGGAGAGGAAGTAGAAGCTTGGCTGTCAGGCATGAAGAAATACTTCAAAATATACAACTATTATGATAGATTAAAGGCCAGAATGGATATTTACAATTTGACAGGAAAAGCCGACATATGGTGGCAAGATATAAAGAAGGTCAAAAATCTGAAATAGAAGTATTTAACTTAGAGAGTTTTTAAGAAGTACTTCAAAAGAAAGTTTCTGTCAGAACAATATTACGAGGAAAGAACCAAGGAGTTCTATGATTTAAAACTGGGTTCCATGTCCATGAAGGAATTGAGAAGCAAGTTCTTAAGTTTGCTAACATACGTACCATACATAATAGATGAAAAAAAAAATCAACCATTTTTAAGCTGTTTACCTGCTAGCTTCAAAGATAGGATTGAGTTTGACAATCTGAAAACCTTGGAGGAAGCTATGAGAAAGTCTGAATTATGTTATGAACAGAGCAAGAAAAAATAAAGTCTACCTAATTGGAAGACTAAAAAGACAAGTCATTTTGATCAAAATAGAAGAGGATTGAAGTCAAACAAAAGTTTTGAGAGTAAGTCTCAGCACCTCTCCAAGAATAACTACCACAAAATTGATTTTAAGAATAGAGTACCCCAGAATATTGCAGCATCAAAAGGCAGGGATATGTATAACAATTTTGTTAGAAATACTGAATAAAGGGAACCTGTCAAATGATGGGAATTTCAAGGACCGCACTACGCCAAGTATTGTCTGAACTGGAAAGGGAACATTAACAACATACACAATGTTCAGGAAGAAGAAACGGTTGGAGATGTAGCCAACGAGATGCACAAGATAAATGCAGCTCTGGAGAACCGACAGGTGGATCACCACAATTCCATGGTGGAAGTGCAAGGTATGATCCAAAAATTATTTGTTTCCATCTTAATTTATCCAGTTCTAGTTTAATTTATATATCTCGTAGCATAGTGGAAAAGTGTAACTTGTCATTAAAAAGGTTTGAAAATTCCTGGCTGGTCTAGTTGGCCACATGAACTAAAAGAAAGGTAGTAAACTATGTTGAAAGTTGTAATTTGATAATGAATCAATTTGAAACCCAGGACAAACTAAATGTGTTACCTTTAGGATCTTACAATGTTATAATAGGAATGGATTGTCTTGAGAAACACCAAGTAATTTTAAACTGTTTTCAGAAAACTTTTATTTATTTGAATAATGAAGGAAAAAGAATTACTATCATAAGAATACCTAGGAAGATATTTGTTAGAAAAATTACATCCTTACAGATGGAAAAGGATATAAGGAAGGCTATAAATTCTTTGTTGTACACATTATAAATAATGAACAAATCAATAAAGAAGATAAACCATGATTTGAGAATATTCCTATCCTGCAAAATTTCGCGGATGTATTCCCAGAAGAAATTCTAGGATTACCTCCTAAACGAGATCTAGACTTTACAATCGAATTGGTACCAAGAGCGGTGCCTAATTCGAAAGCTCCCTATCGAATGAACATATTGGAGCTGAATGAATTAAAATTACAATTACAAGAATTAATAGACAAACATTATGTAAGCAAAGTGTATCGCCTTGGGGAGCACTAGTATTTTTTGTTAAAAAGAAAGACGGTACTCTGCGTCTATGTATAGAATACCACCAACTTAATAAAATGACGATTAAGAATAGATATCCTCTACCCCTCATTAACAATCTATTCTATCAAATAAGAAGAGCGGCGATATTCTCAAAGATCGAATTAAGGTCTGGATATCACCAAGTTATAATTAAATATGAAGACATCTTTAAAAATTCTTTCCGGACATGATACGGGCACTATGAATTTTTGGTTATGCCCTTCGGGCTAACAAATGCACCAGGAACCTTCATGTTCTTAATGAACAATGTTCTAAGTAAGCACCTAGACAAATTTGTAGTCGTCTTTACAGACGACGTATTAATTTATTCTAAGACAAAAGAAGAGCATTATGAACACCTAAATATAATTCTACAAGTGTTAAGAGAACATCAACTATATGATAAGTTCAACGAATGTGATTTTTATAAAGATAAAGTACAATACTTAGGGCACATAATATCCGAAGAGAGGATATCCGTGGACTCGGATAAAATAAAATCTATAATTGATTGGCTTGTTCCTAAGGACGTAACTGATTTACGATCCTTTATGGGGATAACAGGTTATTACCGAAAATTTATTGAAGGATTTTCAAGGATTGCAAATCCCATAAATTCATTATAGAAAAAAGGTAAGAAATTTGTTTGGGATCATAAATGCAAAGAAAGTTTTAATAAACTAAAAGAATTATTAACTACTGCACCCATCCTAAAAATAGCAGATCCAGACAAAGACTTTGTTGTATGAACTGATGCATGCAACGAAGGCTTGGGCGGGGTACTGACACAGGAAGGTCATCTAATTGCATACGAATCAAGAAAATTAAAAAATCATTAAAAGAACTAAGCAACTTATGATTTAGAGTTGGATGCAATAATCTACGCTTTAAAAATATGGTGCCATCACTTAATAGGTAAAATATTTCTGCTATTGTCTGACAATGTAAGTCTAAAATATCTATTTGATCAGCAAAATCTAAACGCAAGGAAATCTAGATGGCTATATTTCCTTATCAAATAAAATTTCAAAATCAAACATATTAAAGAGAAAGAAAATAAAGTGGTTGATGCCTTAAATAGGAACACAGTAACAAGTTTTGTCGCTGCCATCAGCAGTTACAAAACTGATTGGAAGATAAATTGGAAGAAGGAATAAAGTGGGATCCAGAATATAAGAATTTAAAAGAAAAGATAACTCAGAATACATCTAGAAATATAATCTTAGATCACAGCTTTAATGAAAAATATTTAATATTGGTTAAAAAGAGACTCTATGTACCAAATATACCAGAATTTAAGCTAATGATTTTGAATTAAATTCACAAAAGTCCTTATTCTCGACATCCAAGTTATCAGAAAATAGTAACAATGTTAAGAAAAGAGTACATTTGGCCTAACATGAAAAATGAGGTTGATAAATTTTTAGCTAAGTGCATTGAATGTCAGCAAGTTAAAGCTGAACATCAACACCCAGTAGGCCTTTTACAGCCATTACCAATTCCAAATTGGAAATGGGAAGTCATCCGTCTTGACTTTGTAACTGATCTACCTAAAACTAGAAAGAGAATGATTCAATAATGGTAGTTGTGGATAAATTAAGTAAAGATGCACACTTTATTCATGTTAAAACAACTTATACAGTCGCTAATATTGTTGACATTTTTATGAAAGAAATGTTTCATATGCATGGAATTCCAAAGGTAATAATTTTTGACACAGATCCTCAATTTACTGGTAATTTTTGGAAAACTTTATTTAAAGGATCAAGTACTAAATTGAATTTCAGTACTACTTATCATCTGCAAATGGATGGAAAAACAGAAAGATTCAATCAAGTATTAGAAGACATGTTACGAATGTCTGTTAGAGACTATCCCAAGAAGTGGGAAGACTATTTGCATTTGGTTGAATTTGCTTACAATAACCATTATCAAGCTTCAACAAAGCTTAGTTCTTTTGAAATATTATATGGTAGAAGGTGTACCACTTCGATTACATAGAGTAAACCAATAGATCGGTTGATGTTAGGACATGACAAGTTAAAATAATTGGAACTAACAGTGAAATAGGTATAAGAAAACTTGAAAACTACTCAAGACAGAAAAAAGAGTCAGGCTAACCTTAAAATAACTCCAAAGGAATTCCAAGTAGGTGAGAATGTGTTTATTAAGGAGAAAATGAGGAATAACTCATTTAAACTAGGGATTTGTGCTAAATTAGCAACCAAATATTGTGGACCCCTCGAGACATTGACAAGAGTGGGTCCAGTGGCTTATCAACTAGCTTTGCCACCTAATCTTAGGATACACAATGTTATTCACATATCTATTTTGAAAAAGTATATACATGATGCTACTCATGTGATTGATTGGAATGTGATCCAGGTAGAACCAGAAGAATATTTTTCGGTGGAATTGGATTGTATTCTCGATAGGAGGGAAATTTTTATCCAGAATAGCACCATTAGACATGTAAAGGTGTAGCGAAAACACCTCAGTCCAGATGAAGCAACCTAGGAAATGGAGAGCGATAATTCGGTGGCATATCCAACTCTGTTCCAAGAAGACTCAGAATAACTTAAGAAACATCGAGGACGATGTTGAGCTTAAGGGGGGGTGTTTGTAACATACCCAAAATTGAAAAAATAAATATTTATTATTTTTTTCAGAAAAAAACATTATGTTAATTTTTATTGTAAAGTTTATGATCAAGTAGGCCAAGGATGACTGTAATTAAAGAATTATTTATTTTAATAATTAATAAAAGGAGACACCTATCCAGAGGAGACTATTAAATGAGTTTTCGCTGCCCAGTAGGAGGAAGGAGCAGCTGTAGAAGGCTAGTTGACAAGTGGCAGCACTAGCATTCACTTTCTAGCTATTGCAGGAGCATAATCCATAAAAAGGTGGTCATGTTTCCTGAGAGGGGGAACTGAGCTAGGTGGCTCATTAAATTCCAAAACTGACCCAAAGACCTAGGAAATCTTATATAAACCATAAAATTGAGTAGGAGGCTCACTACTCATTCTGATTTATAAGAGAATGAACTTTGTGACTGATGCAAACTGAAAAGCCAGGCACAAAAAGAATTTGATGAGGGGATAGCTAAAGTGTTTTGCTGAGTTAAGTCTGCTAATGAGTGCTAAGTTGCAAAAGTCTGTTGTGTAGCAGAGATCTCCATCCCAGAAGTGGAGTGATGAAGAACCCGATGGAAGAACCATCCATCCAATCAGTACAATATAATGATAAAGCTCTGCATATAACTGCAAATAGATACAGCAGTCCCGGATACATAAGAGTACAATGGCCATGAATAGGCATGATACAAAATATGACATGTGTGGTCATCGCCACATACAATATAAATAGCTTAGAATCTCCATGATTAAGATATACAAAGGGTCATGATCTCCATGAAGGCTGAAGATATATAATGGATCAAGATCTCCATAATGGCTGGAAATGTCTGACATATACTGGAATCAAGTCACGAGAGTCGAAATCTCATGAACACTGGCACGATCAAGGAGGTAGCATATAAGAGATGCCACCAATCTGGAAGGTCTTCTACACAAACCACTATGAGTACATGTCCTACTATGTGAACAGAGGTGTCGAGGTCGAACATAGTAGTCCATCATCTAATTACCGGTCATTGATGTATACCATTAACAAATGCGAGATCACCCACCGATAATGAAAATGGGAATCAAGGTACTAGAGTGCAAACTAACAAGTGTGCATAAATGTGTTGAGGTCGAACACTTGAGAGAATCCATCGATCAGGGGACATTGATGTATTCCCAAAACATTGTCAATGGCAAGAGAACCTGCCACTGATGACTGCAAGTCTCAAGGCACTCAAACATGACTCTAGATTCCTATCCCAGAATAAATGATCTAAATTCGATGGGATGAAATCCACTGGAAGGCGAGCATTAAGGCATCCCCCATCATCCAACATGAGGTACTCAACAAAGCTGTATAATGTGGAAAGACTCGATCATAAGGTGCACGAACCAGTAACTGTACTGGGAATGGCCGACATGCAAAGTCAAGATAACTGAGGAATGGCTGACTCAGGTTTCAACTTCCTTCGAACAAGAGCATAAAGTCGAATGGTGACTGAATGTACGCAACATAGACTCGATATACAAAACTGGACATCTCTGCGACACAGGAGGCATCGACAGAGGCTCCATAGGGACTGGAAGCTTAACCAATCAGTAGAGATAAAATTAGATAAACAAGTACAACTCCTAAAGTCAAACCATTAACCCAACCAACGGATGTGATATACAGTGCTCTGTTCAAAGGCGACACGACTCGACTGCTGCCAAAGATAACATATTTTCTTGTCCGGCTTTTTGGTTTTTTAATTTTTTTGGACTTTTTCAAATATTTGAAAAGCTTGAAAAAGAATAAAATCACTTTAAAGTTACAGGCTAGGAGGAGATGAGTTTCAAATAGTCAAACAAACTAGTTCCAAGTAGTGGAACATACCTATGCTCAATGCAAGGATACATGTGTAGGATAGCGACACTCGGGGGAAAGTCCCCTCCCAGTAAAAATAGGGAATCAAGCTGCATAGGATATATAAAATGGCTCTGCATGGCTAGACATGAGACAAGATCGGGATGTATGTCTAATACTCAAATTCAGGGAAGCCGGCATAAGGCTCAATGAGGTAGGTAAAGCTCATGATAATGCAATTACAAGTTGACATAAGGGATTCTTGGGGAAACAGGCCAGCAAAAGATCAAGAGGAGTATGAGGCTCTTGCGAAATATCATGGTGATACTATACAACAGACTCCCACACCCTAAAGGACAAACTGTCGGCATGGGCACCAAATGCAAACAAGGAGCTAACCAGGGTACCCATGTAAGTTCAAGCTCTATCATTCACATCATGTCACTTCTAAGACAGCAAGAAGGTTCTGTGACAAGATAGAATGGGTTTGTACCTACGGTTATAATGAAATGGTCATAAGGTTATGCAAAATGCAAATGGAGGTGGAATCTAACCTATATACCAGTTTAAACATCATACCTAAAATCGATACGAACGGGACAAAACAACGGTCGAAACGATGCTCAAAACGGTCTCCTACATCATTATATTAGTCCAAAACGGTCCAAAAGGGTCAGAAACGGTCCAAAACTATACAAAGGGGTAAAAATTTTCAAAAATTTGAAAAATTTCTATAAATAGTAAAAAATTCAAAACATTATATAACATTTGAAATTTTTACCCAATTGATCTCAGAACTTCCAATGCGAATTCCAATAGTTTTAGTCGACGGAATCCGACACTGTTTTTTCCAGGTAACTTCCCATGCCCTACTCTTTCATTTGCATGTAAATTTTTCAAATTTCCATGGTGAAAATTGATTTCTAGGCCATTATAAATTATGCGCCATGGCCCACATAGAAATCAAGGATTTTTTCGCGTATAGGGCTGGCTATACGTGAAAAAATGCCTCAAAGTCGTGTACATACGCGGCTGTTTAGAAAACGGTCGTGTATCCAGCCGCGTTTAAGTTTTTATAAGACAACTAATGACCAAAAATCAAATTGAATGTGCAGGATGGTACTAGAATGGAGGGAACGAGAGCACGGGGATGTAGAAGCAGAAGTACGGGGCGATCTAATGGCACAACAAGCTATTCGTGCATGCGGGTTCTACAAGTTTTGGTGTCTTGGTGGCTTAAGGGCCAAACCAAGACTGCTGCAGATGCTAGTAGACTACTAGGATCCTAACTCGGAGTCTTTCCAGATCGACGGGATGTTCCTCACTATAGAGGTGGAGGAAATATACTTCATTACTGGATTGTCCCAATGGGGGAAGTGGTGAACTTACGGTCTTGCAGACATGGAGGTGGCCTCACCATAGATGAGTATATAGCTGTATACTGTTATCCATACATGGAGAAGGTCAGGAATTAGATCCCAACTAACTCCATACAGGTGCTAGGCCTAAAGGTCATACTACTAACACGCGGCAGGATAGCAGGGATAGCCTCACTCCACCAGGCCTCATGGCCCTTGATGTTCTATGCATTGGAGTGCATGAGACCCACAATTTATGATTGGAGTACTGCCCTGTTGAGAAACATGAAGCAACAGCTCAGCGACTGCAAGATGGGTAGGGTATGGAAATTCAGTTTCAACAGTATACTGAGCACATTCTTATTTAAGCATGTTCCAGGATTGAGCCCTAGATTTGATGTTCCTCTTCACGGGGTTCAATATCTGGCCCAACGACATTGGGCAGATACGATGTGCAGATTGGATGGAGGTAGGGTGTCCAACCCCTATCCAGATGATTTATTTCCATGGTGGCGGCGGCAGATAGTTGCCATCGATGATTATCCCTATGTGGGGATATATTTTCAGGGAGATCCCGACATGCCTCTACCACCAGGATCAACATACGGTGACATTGGTAACGAATCCCAACCCTCTTTTTAAGTTTTTTGAATTATTTAATTTTTTTGTGTTTTTTGATATATATAGACTCAAAAGACATATTTTTGCGTGACAACACATAGTGACATATTGTCATATGTATGCAGATGTAGGACCACAACGGCCTGACAGTTTCCCTCGTCATAGACAGAGGGAAAGAGGAGATGACATTATGGGTATGGATGTGGAGCAAATGCTCCAAAGCATTCATACCAACTTTGTGCGGCTGACACATAGGGTACCCATGGCACAGGTCGAGGACCTGCCTGAGGCCATGCAGCGTCAGGTGGTGGGTGTACCATGAGCATGGGTGCGGTTATTTCAACGGCTAGCTAGAGCCGTGGTGACATTCCACGATCAGAACCCCCCTCCTCCTCCCCAGGCTTAGATACCTGGGAGTGATACATTTTGTACTACCGTGTATTTATATTTTGGTGGCTTGGAAGCCCCATTTTTTTATTATGACACTTATGTATTATCACATTTTGGATGTTTAATGAAAAACATTTATGATGATCGATTTATTTATTTACATGTGTAAAAATGTATGTTTGTGATGAGCTTATTGTCTATGAATCAAATGCCAATCTAACACATAGTTAGCATATGAGTCAGCAACTTGATTATAAATTCTTGGAACATGTATGTATGTTATGTTGTCAAATTTACATTCTAACAATCTCACACGTAAGAACCTTCATAATAATGTTGGATCCCTAACATGATACAAGCCATTAAGATGTGACACTACTAACTGCGAATCAAGACGTACCTCAAGAGAGAGAACACCATGTGAAATGGCATTTCGTAGAAGCTCTATAATGACACTATATTCAGCAACATTGTTTGAAGAGGGCCGTAAACATACGCCTCCTGAAGACAATACCTGACCCGTAGGAGTATAAATCACCCAAGCAGCAGAGGTTGAGTGTTGAGTGTGGTGGCTAGCACCATCCGCGAATCCTATCATTAGATGGAAGACTCCATTGACATCTCCCATAAGAAACGAAAGCTAATCAACAAACTTGATCACCATAAGAAAAACCTAACTATGCAAAATATTGTACAATAATATACAATAGTCAGCCTTGGATGAGAATCATGCATAGTACTTGTTAAGATAGAGCCCATTTCTAGGCTCTGTCAAGGCTTTCCCCTCATAATCTACTAACTCATATGCGCCCTTCTCTAACACACGTTTAACAACGTAAGGACCATGCCACATGGGGTTAAACTTTCTTTCCCCCAAGGGTTCTTTGACTTAATCCCACAAAAGGACCAAATCTCCTTCACTAAACTTCCTTGGACGGACAGATTTATCATACTGGACCTTAACGCGACGCTGATTCACTTTTAAAGCCACCAAGGCATCTCGGTGCTGCTCATCAAGCTGCTCTAAGTGGACCAAACGTTCCTCTAATGGGGAAGTGTCTGGTAAGAGCTCTATGGCTAGCTTCAAAGAAGGGATTTTGCACTCAACCTACAATATAGACTCCACTCCATGTACAAGATGATGTGGAGAAAAACTGGTGGCAATCTTAACCGCGGTCCTATAAGCCCACAAAGCAGGATATAACATGATATGCCAATTGGTCTTGCTTTGTGCGATGGTTCATTGGAGAATGGACTTGAGTGATTTGTTCACTACTTCAACCTGTCCATTCACTTGAGGGTAATAAGAAGAGGAATGCTCTTGCTTATACCCTAAATTTGAGGCCAACTCTTCCATCATCCGATTTTGAAAGTTCCTACCATGGTCAATGACAAGCTCTTTCGAAATACCGAATCGATTAATGATCTGGTTGAATATGAAATGTGCGGCTGTCTCACTATCGGATTTAACCGTGGGCATATCCTCAGCCCATTTCGTGAAATAGTCAACAACCACTATGATATGATGATGCCCCCCAACTGAAGCTAGGTTGCAATCCATGACATCAAGCCCCCACTTAGTGAAGGGACCGATGGTGATAATTGGATGTAACGAGGCAGGATGTGAGCGCATATTGCATGCAAACACCTGGAAAGGGTGGCACTTCTTGACTGCATTGACACAATCTTTAAAGCTCGACGACCAGAAATAACCCGCTCTCAAGATTTTTTGGGCTGTAGAAATCCCAGATAAATGACCACCACATGCCCCTCCGTGGCAATCATTCAGCATAAGCTCAGCCTTCTCATGATTTAAACAATGATGTAAAATGGAATCTACCCCACGGTGGTATAATGTGTTATCCACTATAAGGTAATTCTTGGATACGTGACATAACCATCGTCGCTTATCCCGTGAAAGGTGAGTAGGGAACTTCAATGTTTGTAAATATATGATAATATCCCTGTACCATGGATCCAAAGTTGAGATGAGGAAAATGTGCTCATCGACAAACGTATCTTCACAAACTTCCTCCTCCTCCTCGCTTGGGAAATCAGATATAAGCTTTGCAAAAATCAACGATTTTTTCGATTTTGCTGAAACAAACTTGAGATCAAACTCTTGCAAGATGACAATCCACTTAATATACTTTCCCCCTATCATCCTTCTAGTGAGGATGAACTGAAATGGATTGACATGGGCTACCACCAAGTTCTGGTGAAGGAGAATATAATGTCTCAATATTTGAACCATATAAACGTTAGCCAAAGCAAGTTTCTCCACATGGGAATAATGGATCTCTGCATCTATAAGGTTTTGGCTCAAATAATATATGACATGCTCCTGGAGCTCCTCATCCTCCTGAACCAAAACCATACCAATCGTCTCCATGAACGCGGCCACATAAAGTAAAAAGTCACGGCTATAGTCGGGTGGACTAATCATTGAGGCCGATGCTAAGGCTCACTTAAGTGCATCAAAGGACTCATGGGTTCACTCATCCCAGGAAAAGGTAGTATCCTTCTTCAAAAGATGCATAAAGCCTCTAGTCAAATTGGCAAAGTTAACTATGAATCTCCGTAAGAAATTTTCCATGTCTTGCAAACATTGAAGATGTCTAATGTTTCTCGGGGGAGACAATTGAAGTATTGCCTCAACCTTCAAAGGGTCGACTATTATACCCTCCTTGGAGACAATGAACCCTAATAAGCAACCAGACTTCACACAAAAGATGCATTTATGAGGATTTAACCTAACTAAGTAATGGTGGCATCTTTCGAACACTAATCTCAAATGGTAGGAATGACGCATCCTCTGATGAGAATGAGCAGCAAGGTCATCCAAAAACACTTCAATAATTGATTTGAGATCATGGAAGATCAAGGTCATAGCCCGCTGAAAAGTGGCTCCGGCGTTTTTAAGGTTGAAAGGCATCTTTCGATATGCAAAGGTACCCCAAGGACAAATAAATGTCGTCTTATGTTGGTCCTCAGGTTTAATCTGTATCTGATTGTATCTGGAAAATCCGTCCATAAAGGAAAATACCTCGCTTCCCGCACACTCATCTAAAATTTGATCAATAAATGGTGTGGGAAAATTATCCTTAAAACAGGCACGATTCAAGTCACAGAAATCAGTGCATATACAAATCGTTCCCTATTTCTTATCAACTGGAATGGGGTTTGAAACCCACTTCGTCAAGGGAATGGGATAGATAAAACCGACATTCAACAATTTTTTTATCTCAGCCTTAATTACAGGTGCTTTTCTAGGATTCACCGCACACAAGCGTTGTCGAACAGGCTTAGCATTGGGATAAGTTTTAATCTCATGTTCAAGAATGCGAGGGTTGATACCTGGCATTTCCTCGTATGACCAAGCAAATACGTCACAAAACTCATTGAACAGCTCAGTATACTCTTGAATCTCAGCATGGGAACATTCTACCCCAATATAGACATTCTCAATCTTGCCAGGATCACGAGAGATATTGATAAGAATGGTAGGAGATATATTTGCCATGTTTCCATCAGCCATCGGACCAGGAGAGCTTAATGGAACCACGGGACTACCAATTCTCTCACTAAGAATCTCCCTAAAGTCTTCACACTCTAAATGGTCAAGCTCGAGAAGAAAGTAAGATCCATGATGCAACTCTTCCCAAGGTGGCTCAACCCTAGACATAGCCTCAATAATAGCTTCATCTGATGGAAAAACACTATCAAGGCAGTCATGCACATGAGAAGACTCAACTTCCCATGCAGGCAACACATATGGGTTCACCTCCTCCATCCACAAAGAGGAAGGACTAGGCTCTGCAACACATTCAAGATTAGCTTGATATGCTACCATTGCTATAGGTAATGGCACGTCTGTTCCGAAAGGCTCACACGAAGGACTTAGTGTAGGAAGAATCCAAGGATCTTCCATATGAGTGGTGTGAAAAGACACCGAACGCACTGACGATGAAGCCTCACTGGAACTAGAACTGATCATAAGAATAGGTGTAGGACAACTAAAGGATCCCATAAGGGATGGATACATGCCAACACCCACACTCCCAGTTGTCGGCTGAGAGTGCTCAACAATCGAGACAGAAGCTTCCGAAGATGCGGTAACACACGGATTCTTGAATGAAATTTGATCAATCATAATCATCTTCCCATTAAATGGAAAGCATACAACTCGAAATAGAGAAGAAGATATGGATTGCATATTGTACATCCAATTCCTACCCAATAACAGATTGTAGTCAAGGGGCGCATCAACCACCTCGACCTCAATCGCGATGGTCTTCCCTCCCAAACGGACCTTAAGAGAAGGAAGAATGTCATACGGCCGAAATGATCTACCATCAAACGCAGTCAACATGGTAGCGTATTTAGACAACTCGGGGGAACCCAAACCCTTCCAACACACCAAAGACATCACGGAAGCAGCGGCTCCTTCATCAATCACAGTGCATTTGACGGTCTTGTTAAGACATTCTACATGAAGCAAGAGAGACACATAGTAAGGCAAGAGAGGTTGTAGTCCCACGGTTTCAAATTTGATTATAGAGGATGATTTATCATCGTTAACGCCAAGAGCAGAAAGCAAAGCCTTCCTTTGCGAAGGACAACTCTAAAGTACTTCGAGTGCAGACATCACACAAGGAGTGTGGCCCAAATCCTGGACAACAGAATAGTTCTGGGCAGCTCAGGCATTAGTATTGTGCCCCGAACACTTAATGACTCCCTTAGGAATGTGAGGTGCAACTTCAGTTTTATCCACAGGGTTTTTAATACGCAAAGGACTCCCGGGTGGAGCAGGTTCCTTTCCAAGGTTTGGTTGTGATGAACCATAGTCCTTCGCACGAGTCACAACCTTAGTAGCATGCACCATATTAATGCAACCATGACCATTACTAGCTTCCGGCGGATCTTGATCTCCACCAGACTGATCATGGGTCCTCGAGTTCATGTTTTGATTATGAGGTAAAGGGTTGGTCAGCACAGATGGGCCCTATGCTATGAACCTCGAGGCTTTTTCTATCTGAGGGCACAAGTGAGTGAGGTGGTCATCCTTATACAACTTTCAAGGAAACTTAACCTTACGTTTAGACTACTTGTCTCCCCTATCATTTTGGGAATTCTTGTCATTAGAATTGGAATTTTCATTCCTATTCCCACCCTTATGATTGTTTTTACCCTTCTTCTTATTCCTTCCAGCTGGTTGCTGGTTACCCTTCTGGTCTGACGATTGCACCGAAGGCACATTCGTCGTTTGGGTGGGTTGAGATGAAGTTGTGGCTTTTCCCAAGGAAGATTGGTTGATAGATAATTGACTAAACTGTTTCACAACCGAATCCACAGGTTTGGTACTCGTACAACCAACAATTCCATCAGCATGTGGTCTAGGTTTGATCTTAGGGTCGAAACTAGAATGCATATAACAAACCGGATTGATCATAAATCAAATCCAATTCCTGCGCCCTAAAAATGGCTTGTTCCTCTTTCTGAACTCCGTATGTAGAAACATCCTTCACTATATAAGGTAGTAACGATTTAAGGAACCACTCAAGGAGAAATTATAGCGGGATGAAGGCTTTAATCAATATCTTACGTCTACGCCACTCTTGGATATGGTCCGAGATATGCGTGGCTTTATTTTCAACAAAATGTCGACAAGAGTTCCGTACCAACGTCGTAACACACTGGTAGCTAGAAGTGGTTGAGAAAAGTCATAGCTAGGTCATCGAACAAAGTGAATGCTCCCCTAGGTAACTCTATGTACCATTTCGTTGTAGGCCCGGTGAGGGTGCATTGAAACAGCCTTAAACGGATCGAATCTTCATGTAAGGAATTAGAAGAGCACCAAAGGTGAAATGTAGTAACATGTTCACTAGGATCTTCTCTTGGTTTGCCCTTGAATTTGGAGATGTTTGAGGGAAGCTTCGTAGGGATAGCCAGCCAAGCCGGGTCATAAGATACCAGATCGTTCGTTAGTCTCGACAAGTCAGGAAAATTTAATGTTGCAAGGAAAGCGAGCCTAGGTTGAGAAGGTCTATGAGACACTCTCTGATAATTTTGGTTCACATAGGACTGATTACCGTAACCACCATGGCCATGGCCATAGTATCCTCCTCCTGTTTGACCCGTGTAGGGTGACATGGAAGCACCATAATGTGGTGTACCTTGACTATTTGGGGCTACAAAGCCATAATTCGTGGAGTAAGCGGGTTGTTGATACCCGTACCCATAAGGTGAATAAATTTGTGCATATGGTGGTCCATAATATGGTCCATAAGAAGTCCCATGAGATGTCCCATGAGACACTCCATAAGTAAGAATATGACCTCCAGAAGTAGGAATACGACCTCCTGATACAACCTGAGGTACTTGATTCTGAGACACGACTACGTGAGTAGCAGCAGTATGCACATGACTCGTAGCAACATTCCGGCCTTAAGGACCACATGAATGAGGGGGAGGAAGAGCATTCGAAGAACTAGGAATAGAGGACGAAGGGACATGTGAAACTATGTAAGTGGTATTTCCTACCGTCACTCCTCTTGGTTCTGGTATCCTAATAGGACTACTAACACCAGGTCTAGGACGAACATGTGATGTAGCCTCCACCGCCGGGATGGAGGGTGCAATGTGACTTGTGCTCCAAAATCTCTCCGCATGGAAAGGAATGGGAATGCCCCCAGGCATAGTACTAGGATCAAACTCTGACTCGGCATGATGTGCCAGATCATGTGCAGGGATACCAGACATGCCATAACTAACATAACTAGTGCTTGCAGGTTCATGATGAGTCTCGTCGCCCGGAAGCCAATACCGGTGACCTGTGAATGAGGGATCATACCTGGTGTGTGTAGGTATATCAGGTGAAGGATCATATGTAGGAGTAGGATCTTCTTCCCCAACCTCATGAGGTGGAGAAGACAACTCGGGAATTTCATCTTCATGATCTCCCATTGTGTGTGAATTAATGTGAGAAGTAGTCTGCCTGGACCGTCTGTTTCTCTCTCCCAAAGGAGGAGGAGATGTAGAAGACAGAAGTCCTGCTAAACGACGAGAACGGCAAGGTGCCGCACCTGAATCCACAATGACTCAAAAAATGAAAAGACTCTTCTAATTATGCAAACCCTAAGCAAGCTAGTGTGCACAAAGCATACACCTATATAATCTAAAGCCAAATGCAAGCAAACAAGGGTAGGATATGTGAGCTCCCGAATGAAGCAGGTATGTCTCGCCTAGGAGAGGCTTGAGACTCCCATACATAACAAGCAAAGGTTCGTAACCAATTATTGTGGCACTTAGCTTCAACGCATATAGCGACTGTGTTGTCCGACCCCAACCTAGCCGGGACACCTACAGAATAACCCTTGCAAAGTACCCCCTTGATAACCTAGGTAATGCAACTAAGGTCACCTCAATATAATCAATGCTCAGGTGGATACTCGCAGGTGGGATTGACCGTATGGGCAGGGTAGCAAATCCTGAAACTCTCGAAAGAGCCCCCAGATATGAATACAATCTTGGAAATATCTCTGGTGCTACTCAGTTATGACTAGGGTTCATCCCAATCAATAACCGCTCACACTGCCTCATGCTTAACTCCCTGGTAAGAGGAGGATCCTGAGAAACACTAATTATACCAAGGAATTTCACTCTCACCTGGACAGACACATACATGTTCTTGTTTAGTGGTCTTGGAGAATTTACTCACAATGAACTATTCCAAGACCCTAAAACCTAATCTTGTCGGTGTACCCTATCAAAGAAAATAGTGTAATCCATTTTAATTAAACGTTGATTTTATTTGGCTTTATTACTCAAAAAAGGTAGATGACCGTGCAACCAATGGTGTTATGATGCAACATGAAGCAAAATGCACACCTAACAATCAATGCAAATGCATTGTGTTGAATGAAAAACAGGGCATGCTACTACATGAAATGCAAAACTTTCTTCAAATAACAAATGCAGCCATTCCTATATGAAATCCGGACTAATACTTCTCTAAGCAAATCTAGTGCAAGTACCATGCAAAATGCAAAGTGCAATGATACAAAAAAGCAAATATTTTTGGATTTTTTGAATAAAAATGAGATAATGAAACAAAAGAATGACTCTAACACCCCCAGACTCTGCAAGCACACTCAAACAGCACTCACGCAAAGCACTAAGGTAAAAGAGATCTAATGCACTAATCCCAAAACAAAAAATCGAAAATGTAATGACAAGAACATTCTTAAAAAAAAATTACCCTAAAAGGCATCTCTGGTCAGAAACAAGGGTGTATACAGGCTCTAGAAGCATCAAAGGAGACTCAGCAATCATCAAAATTCACCCAGCAACACTCAATCTTCCTCTAAAAGGAAAAACTCAGGGCATATGCTACTGTATGCAGAAAACCCACATATGTACGCAGATATCTCAAGCAAACCCGCATGTACACGTGACTGTGAAGCAAAAACTTGCGTACAAGAAGAAAAAGAGATAAAAATGAAGGCAAACAGATAAGCTAAGACAAAATTCACACCTATCAGACACTACCAGGAAAACATGCCCCCAGACCCGACTCAGAAACAAAGAAATCAGAGCAATTCAAGAACATTGAATGCTGATAAAAACCCCCAAAGGACAACTACTAGGAACTCCCCAGTAGAGTCGCCAATTCTGTTACGGAGAGAAATTCCTATGACTTGGGGTACTACAATAGACAGCTTGAGTCCAGAAATCAATCCTTTCCTATATGCAAGAGAAACCAAATATCTAACACTAAAGGATCTCGATTCATACCTTATTTCAAACGGTTGATGTAGATCCCTATTGAGCTTTCCAACTCCAGCTTGAATTGGTAAATTGCTTCCTCAACATTCAATAAACAAGACAAGCATGCTATATATAATTATGTTAGATCTACTCTACAATATATAATCAATAACATATAAGCATTTGAAATCATCCATGGATCAAATATTCATTCAAATACACATTAATAAACAGGAAAGGATATTTCTATTAATTATAAAACAAAGATTACAATAGAAACAACCTTTGTCGGCATGTCTGCGAATCGGAGAAACTGAGTCCCCCACTTGGGCATCCACCACTTCAATCCTCCATCTCTCGATAGCAAGCTCACAAGCAAAAGGAAAGCTTGGGAAGAACACAAAAGTGCTCCAAGGGACAAAGGGATGCAGACTCAAGTATAAGCTCTGGCAACAATGGACTATAGTTTTCTTGCTCTTCGATTCCTCATGCCTTCAATGTATCTAAAGGGTTCCTTATATAGCTCTTCAATGGGGTAATGAAAGGTCGAATCTGAGTGATCTCAAGGCATATGGAAGGCCAGGAGACAAGTGAGTCGGATCCACATCAAGGAAAACTCCAAAAGAATTTGGCCTTTTGCACACATCCCGATGTACACGGGTTTAAGGGTCAAATCCACGTATATACACGAGAAAGGGATTAAAAGTTGCGTATGGTAATTTTTGCATGTTTTTAGGGATGATCTTGGAAACATCAAAGGTACAAAAATGGTCCATGGGGTCTAAGGAGTCTGCAAAGGGACAGGGAAGGCCATAAAAGTGTGATTAACCATGTGTGGTAAAATCAGCTGTAACATAAACCGTTTACGATTTACTGTTAGTTAGAAGATCTGGTATTTAGTTTAAATATAGGCTACAACTCTGAATCCATTTAGATAAACATTTACAGTTAATAAAATTGAACTTTCATTTACAGTTTAAGTTTAGGAACTAGAATAAACCACAGAGTCTTTTCTTTTATATATAAATAAGTTATTTATTTTCCCCAAATCCTTTATCCTCTAATGGCATAACAATATAAAAGTTCATATCTAATTTCATCTCAAATACCCTATTTTTACTAATCTCTTTAAGACCAATTTGTTTCTCCTTAATCAATTCAATTATTAATCTAGAATAACCAGAGTTCACTTAAAATCATAATAATTCTAATCTAAACTACTTAAAGTTATCTTCAACCTAATTTCTTAGCAGCTAAACTATTAATGTAACACCAAGGTGAGAATATCGACAAATCTTAGCACTAGTTAGAAGCTTCTGATTTAAACTGGTGTTGTTCTTGTAGTGTTTTTTCTTTAGAACAATAAGTTACAGGAAACCTTAGGGCTTAAACTTTTAAGGTTCAAACAAAATGTTTCTGATTGATGAGAGTTGCCTACAGTCGCATAGCCATAAAAAGTATTTTAATAAAGATGTTACTCAAAGCCTTACAGTTTTAAACAATATGAAGAAACCGTGGATCTGTTATAACTAAACTCTTTGTAATCTACACAATAATGTTAATGACCGTCAATAGAACAAACGAATGTGTAATCCATCTTTAGAAACAATAAAACCTTACTTATAGCTTTATCTAAAGAATCCCGTAATGTTTAGTTGAACATTCAAATTCTTTTAGATAGAGGCCTGACTAATGACAAAGACTCCTCAACCAAAAGCATGGATAGAGTGGCTTTCTAAGCTCAAAAATAAAAATAGACAGAGTAAAGGCTCGCGGCCATAATGGTTTTTAGATACAACCATTAATAAAACTAGTGCTGGGGTTCATAATTCTTAGACAAAGGCATTATGACCTTAGTTTTTTAAAACAGTGCAAAGGCCTCATGGCTATATATATGTATAAATTTATACAAAAACTGTAAGAAGAGTGTCAAATAGAAAATGATAATGAAAGTACTAGTGAAAAGAATTCTTCAGTACCATGGTGTATAAGAAGTAAATGTTTAAATCCCTCGCGGTATTTTAAACATTGATAAATAAAACCATTGTTGTTTTGAAATAAATAGTGGCCTTACGGCCCGTTATAAACAATTTACAAGCAGTCATGTCTAAGGAATTCACAACCGCTAATTCAAAACAATAAAGAGAAACACCAGCAGTGCGGACAATAAAAACGAAATCCTCCATGGAAAAACGAATAAAGCTTTCAACTTGATAAATTTTAAAATACCATCTCTGAGGGCTCTAATTATGGAGGATAGACCATGCTCTTAGCCATTCTAATTGATTTGCATGTACTAGAGTGTGATCTTCCCAAGTGTTGTTTTCAATGTACTATACCAAGAAGACATCTAATAGTTTTATATAAGGTTGATTTCAATTGAACTTAAATAACTTCCTATATACCCAAAGGTATATGGAAATGAGATTTTGTGCATAGGTGTTGTATGATGTGGTATTACTTGAGCAATTAGCAGCAACGATTACAAGGGTGTCTAATAAGGTGACTCCCCTTATATTTTCTGCATGTATTCTTCTCCGACTATATGTTTACTCATTGAACAAAATACCTATGTTCTATTTAAATATCTCAGAACACATCACTTAAATAAATAATTTCTAATATTTGGTTAGAATAACTTACTTTTCAATGGAATCCCTTTGTGTGGCTACGGATTTGAGGCAACAAACTTGAAATGACCACAACTCCCACAATATTAATCAAAATATCTATTACAACCCCAATTATGAAATGTTTCATCCAATTTGCATCTACCAACATTAGTTTGAATAAATATGGACTCTTATCAAAACATATTTGATCTACAACCCATGTGCCCATTAATAGAAAAGACATAAAACAACTAATTTTAAATAAGAGATAGCTCCACTTCTTGAACTCTTATTTGGATTATTTCTTTTAACTTGGGCTCTTTTTTAAAGGGATTCAGATTTACAATTGGTTTCTTCAGATTCTTCACAAAAAGTTTCAGAAATTGATCTAAATAGTGTCATTGAAAAATTTGCAAAAAATAAAAGGAAACAAAAATTCTTCCACTATTTTGCCAAAAAGAGCTCCAATACTACTTGCGGTGTTCCTTAACCCTTAAACTTACAAAAAAAAAAAAGGAAACAAAAAATCTTCCACTATTTTGCCAAAAAGAGCTCCAATACTACTTGTGGTGTTCATTAACCCTTACCCACAAACTAGGTATACACATATTACAAATGAATAGATCTAGATACAAGAGACAAATAAGATGGAGTATGAGAAATGAACCCTTGTAGTAATGACTTATCAAAAGAAGAAAAACAATGTTCACTGGGCAGAGGCTGGGTGACTTTTTGTTAAGAAAAAGACTGCATGACTTTTTGTTAAAAAAAACTCCAAATATAATGCTACTCAACAAAACATTCTATAGCTTTTCTAACTTTAAAACATAATCAAGTAATAAAACAACCCTAATTACACGTAAATCAATAGTTAATGTGTACTAATTAAGTAATAAACCTTATTTAATAAAAATGACAATTTTATATTAAATAATTCCTTACTATCATTTAATTGACTTCATTCAAAGAAAATGATAACATACTTTAATTAACTAAATCTTAAATAACTTAAAATAAATAAAAAATAAAAAAATTACAACAACCTCTAAAAATGTTGGTTATTATATAAATAACTATTTTTAAATAAACATTAAATTATAATGTTTCTTACCATTAGTAATAAAAGTTCATCTTAAGAAGGGGGAGCTTATTATAATTTTCATCATATAAAAATATAAGCAATGAATAGTTTTCCATGTCGCACGTTAACATGATATATCAAAATTTAAACTTTATCCTCGGGCCAAATTATTTAGCTTCGCATAGCATTGGCGTGAGAATGTGGAGTGTGGTGGGCTTTCACGTTTGCTTTTCAACATCTATTTTGCTT
Organism: Pseudotsuga menziesii; assembly: GCA_001517045.1. Taxonomy (NCBI): domain Eukaryota; kingdom Viridiplantae; phylum Streptophyta; class Pinopsida; order Pinales; family Pinaceae; genus Pseudotsuga; species Pseudotsuga menziesii. The sequence continues at coordinate 520,556 of LPNX010881730.1, read as the reverse complement.
TAGGTCATAGTTGGAACTCTAGTGTTTCATATATATCTACAACACTTCTGGCCTTAACACCATGCTAATTTTGTTTCTTCATATTAATTGTCTTGTATTGGTAAGATTTTGAAAAAAAATTCCATATTGGTTGTGATAGGTTTAAAAATAATTTGTAAAACAATTTTTTTTAATTTTAATAGGAGTCGTAATGTATTTAAAAATATTTTGTAAACAAAATTACTAATTTTGTTTAGTTAGTTTTTTATTATGAAGTATTTGAAAACATTTTGTAAAAAACGCTTGCTAATTTTTTTTATTTAGTTTTTTAAAATATTTTGTATAACAAAGTTGTTAATTTTGTTTAGTTGGATTTTTGTTGTAAGGTATTTGGAAATCTTTTTATAAAAAACACCTGTTAAATTTGTTCATTTCGATTTTTGTTGTAAGGTATTTGGAAACATTTTGTAAAAAACACCTGCTAAATTTGCCCAGTTAGACTTTTGTTGTAATGTATGGGTAACCATTTGTTTATAAAATTGCTTAATTTATATATTTTTATGAAAATTTAAAATATTTAATTATTTTTATGAAAATTTAAAATATCTAATTTTGCTCGGTTAGATTTTTATAGTAAGGTATTTGGAAACATTTTGTTTTAAGGTATTTGGAAACATTTTGTAAGAATCACATGCTAAATTTGTTCATTTAGAATTTTGTTGTAATGTATGGTTAACACTTGGTTTAAAATTGTTAATTTTATTTATTTTTATGAAAATTTAAAATATTATACAATAAATAATAAAAATTATCTTTATATTTTTTTAAATTTCTAATAACTCTTCATTATCTATATTTTTTTTAATTTATAATAACTCTTCATTATCTATATTTTTTTAAATTTATAATAATTGTTTATAGGAAATTTAAATTTATATCATCCCACCTCATGATACAATAAAGATAGTATACCATATTAATTTTTTAAATTTATAATAACTATTCATTATCTATATTTTTTTAAATTTATAATAATTGTTTACATGAAATTTAAATTTATATCATCCCACCTCATGATACAATAAAGATAGTATACCATATTTACGTCGAAGGTGTATATATGTTAGAATTTTGGGGTGGACTACCATCTATGCTTTTTCATCTACGGACAAGAGTGAGACAAGTGTACTGTCCAGATTGATTCTATGGGCGTCGTCCAAGATTAAATGAGAATGAGACAAGTGTACTATCTAGATTGATTCTATGGCTATCGTTCAAAATTAATAATTAATAATTTCAAAAAAAAGAAAAAATAACTTAATTAACATGTGATATGTACACTTAGTGATAGTTGTAAAAATTAAAATTATTCATCAACTATTTGATTTTTAGATACAAGCTTAACTCCATCGATTATTAGATACAACTATTAACTTAACTCCAATGATTCTAGAACTATTAGCTTAACTTCAACTCTAATCACAGTTATATTGGATAACTATTAGCTTAACTATTAGATACACTATTAGTTTAACTCCAATAATCACTTCAGGATTAGTCCAACTGCATTTGGCATCTAGGAGTCTAGCTAATGTGAGTCGTGTAAGAGATGAACTCCTAATAAAATAGTTGGAACTCCTAATAAAATCCTCCAAACTCCTAATAAACTCTCGCTTCTTGTAGGGACATCTAGCTATATACAATTCATATTACATGTTTAGGTTTTCCATATAGATATAATTAGGTTTTTGATTCTTTTTAAAGGAAGTTAGTCTAACTCATAATTAACAATTTCAAAAAAATTAAAAATACCTTAGTTAACATATGAAAAGTACAATTAGTGATAGTTGGAAAAAGCAAACTTTGGCTTCAACTATTTGATTATTAGATACAACTATTCAATTATTAGCTTTAAATACATTGATGATACAACTATTAGCTTAACTTCAACTCCAATCATGACTTTTACTTGAATTGCAATTGCCAATATATTAACCTTTAAATTAACTATTAGATACAACTATTAACTTAACTCCAATGATTATACAATTATTAGTTTAACTTCAACTCTATTCACTCTTATATTGGGTAAATATTAGATTAACTCCAATGATTCTACAACTATTAGCTTAACTTCAACTCTAATCGCAGTTATATTGGATAACTATTAGATTGTTCCAATAGTGATACAACTATTAAAATAAATTTATATGAACTCCATCTCTTAGCATGAGAAGTTGACCTTGATTGTAGTGAAACCATGCACCAAGAACAATCACTTAGGTAATGTGCTAATTATGTGACAATTAAACTCCATATGGCACTTGGGAGTGGAGTTAATGTGCATAAGGCATAGTCTAAGCTTTATATTAACTTTTAAATTAACTATTAGATACAACTATTAGCTTAACTCCAATGATGATACCACTATGAGCCTATCTTCAACTATGAGCTTAACAACCATAAATTAAGTTGTTGTTATATTAGCTGAACTATTATGATACAAAAAAGCATTATCAATATGTCAAATATATACCTCTCGGCGTATTTCAAACATATTAATCTTAGTAATATGGTTGGTGCTACTAATTATTTGTATTCAACCTTACAAAAAACTTAAGTACATGTAGCTAGGCATAAAAATTGTGGATAGTATACCATAAGGCTTAAGTAAACGTAGCTAGGTGTAAAAATTGTGGTCTACTATAAGTTAAGGTGGTAGTCCATATACCAACTACATATAACATTGTGATTGGAAATCAATAATTGGTCATCATTGTTTGTATAAGGTTTTTTAAAGAAGTTAAGTCGAAGAAAAAGAAAGGAGGCGTTCTAGTGAGATTGTGGAAGATGGTGACCAAGGTGTGGTTTTGTATTTGTTTTTCAACGTGTGGCATTAAGTCTTAGCTGGGATCTCTAGTCTTGATATACTTTTGGCTTTAAAGCATGGTTAATTTTGCTCAGCGCGATATTAGTTGGACGTGTTTTGTAACACTCTCCAAAACCTTCTCATTTTTGTTTAATTTGTTTTTTAATGTACGAGGTAACATTATGTTTTTAAAACAACTCCTAAATTTTATTACAATGTGAAATATTTTAAAACATATTGTTAGAATTTGTTTTTGGTTATATTACGAGGTAATATTTTTTTTTAAACTTTATTTTTTTTATTTATAATTAATTTTAAATATTATATAATAAATATTGAAATATATGTTTCATTCATTAATTGATTTATAATAATATTTAAATAAAATATTTTTTCATATATATATTGTGTGGGTCTAATGGTTAAGAGCATGTGTTTCTTCTTAGAAGGTCACGGGTTCAAATCCATAGGGGGTAGTTTATGTACATGTCCGTAGAGTTTAGCAATTAAATCACTACGTAGAGGGGGGTCCCTTGTCCCACAAACAAGGGGGTCTCATACACCAAATTGGTGTCTTGCTTGGCGATGACCTTAAAAATAGATTATTATTATTATTATTATTATTATGTTGATGACGACGACATTTAGTAAGACCAACTTTGGTCTATAGGACCTTAAGAAGAAAAAAAGTTAAGAAATTACATCGCTTTATAATTTTATTTTTGTGCTTCGAAAAGCTTGAAAAAAACATTCCTATGCCAATATAGTTTTTCTAAGTTAAAAGGTTATGAAGGTAGTTACTATAACAAATATTTTGAAATTGAAATCTAATGTGGCTGTATGTGAGACAATCTAATAAGAGTGTTTTTTATCATCAACCTTCTTAGTCTCACAAAGATGACAAATTCTAGCTACCCATGGTGTTTTAGGAAGTGCCCAACACTCAACTTCACTATGGAGCTAATGAGAGTTTGTTCTTATTTTAACAATGTTTATTTTCTTCGTTCTGCTAGTTATTCAACCTTGTGTGTGTGTGTGTGTGAGAGAGAGAGAGAGAGAGAGAGAAATTATTATTATTTAATTATCAACTATTAATGAGGATAACTCACATTAGATCCTATCCCATAATGTGGGTTAACTCATCATCATTATTCAATGTACATACCCCACCTTAAACCCCGGTTCCAAAGGCACCAAATGATTAAAGGGAAGGTTGAATTAAGGGAACAAAAATTAGATTAAGGTTGTTTAAGCTTGTACCTGCATGCCTAAATAAAATAATTAGATTTTTTTAACATTTAAATAAACATTGCGGCACTTAAAATGAAATTATTTCCTCAAGTGCTTATGCCGATGCAAGCATGTGCAAAGTACGTGATTTAACTAGTTTCAGATATTTAATAAGGGCATAAACATTAATTAATACATTCAAAGTGATCATATTCGACCTTATAACTTGCTTAAATAAGATTTACGTGAACCTTTGCAAACTATTTCAATTCATAAATTTCAACAATTAAACTAGGAAATTTACGATACTTCCGTAAATCCAATTGCGACACTTCCTTAAATAGTTAAGCAATAATTATTAGATCAGGTATAAAGCTAACTTTTAAATCCATATAACAATGATAATCAACAAATATGATGGATTTCATCTACCATAATTAACTCATATAGAAATTCAGATCTACAGGTTAGCGTTTTATTTACAAACCATCGATCCGATTGACAATCGATTCCTTGCAAAACTAACCGCAAGCTTAATTTATAAAGAATATTAGACTTCAAAGGCATGCTACAACCACCAAGGTCACACTAGCATGATAAGTTACAACCACACACCCACCGAAAATCAGGTCTTTCGAAAAACAATCGATCAATCTAGTTTTTAAGCATTGAAACCCATAACTAGTCATTGAAACTTAGCAATTTCAACTATAAAAATAAAACATGGATCAACCTGGCCACATATGGTGCACTTGCTGGTTAAACTGAAACAAATAAATATGAAAATCAATTACTACAACTACTATCAAGATCGTAGAAGAAATAACTAAGATTTTCCACCAGATTTCAAGCAGTAAACCAAGCGACATGCATCCAATCACCAAGATAGAAATTCATATGCATAAACACAGTTAAACTCAACCATATAGGATGCAATAGAAACATGGATAACAATAGATAAACATATATTTCAATCCGATATGATAGATATAAAGTGTAATCAAGATCCAATGAGGAAAATCCATCATTTTACATCCATTGATTTGCACAAATACAATTTACACAAGCAAATAACAGTTCATCCACCCATGGAACATTAGAGACCATAGATGCATCAAGTAATGTATGAAATAACATAAAATGAATCTGACATCCACCAAACCATGATCCACCAATCCTTAGGAATTGCTAAGCCAGATCTTATTTTGATAGGCCACCATTAAGCTGAGGCCACAAAACCACAGGTAGATTGTGACACCCCAGTTTTGACCCCATGGTATTGAATTGCACATGATGTAAATATTTTTATTTGATAATGGTGTGGAGATCAAGGCAAAGGACACACCATCTATTTAGAGTCTTATGTATCGGCAATTAAAATCGATGCCGATGGTTTATGTGCTAGTCAAACACAATATGTTTTGAGACATCATGTAAAAATGCAAAGTAATAAAAAATACCACAACTAGCTATGCACCGCAACGTTAAAGAGATGGGGGCGTGATTCACAAGCAATATGGAGGGGAAAATAATCAAACCCTTGAGCCAATGGGGTAAATCCAATGTCAAAGGGGAAAACCCATAAAGCTGTCAACTACCCATTTTTTTTTTGTGCCCAGCCATCTAGAAGTTGGTTGAGGAAGTTATTTCCTTGGGATTGGAAAGGTATGGAGGTCAAATCTGAATTGGGAAGACCACCCATTTTGGAAAAATGTGTTTCTGACTTGTGGGGCAAGTAAATGATGGGAAAGGGATGCCCAAGCCATTATTCAACCATATCTTTCATTCCTCACCCATTCTCATTCATGTTGGGCTCTCTCACGTAGATGAAGCTTGCTGAGATTTATCCCTCACAATTTCTTGTCGTTTTCTTCATTTCTCCATGCCCAAAATTCATTTTATGTGTTGCTAGGTGAATGAGAAGAAGGAAACCACGATTTTTGGGGTTTGAGGAGGCCATTTTGACCCTGTGAGCACAATGGGAGTTCTCCTTCACATTTTCTGTCGTTGTTCCATTATTTCTCCATGGTTGGGAAGTCGTTTTGTGTTTCGAAGTGCATGTACAATAGGGATTTATGTTTTGGGTGTTTGATGAGGCCAGATTTCTCTCGAAATTCCCATAGTCGTTTTCTGATTTTGGGATTCACGATTTGGGTGTGAATGATGGTTGTTTTTTCTCCTGAATGTCCTTGAACATTTTGTGAAATCGATTTTGGTTCCCAGGGATGTATTTTCCCTTGTTCCATTTTTGTTTTGGCTTCCCAAGAACGTTTTGTTCATACCTAGCAGTTGTGTTTGGCTGTGAAGTGCATCCTTGCATTGGCTTGGCTGAGTAATTCCAATAAACCCTTCCATTGGATGGTCTAACTGTGTTTGGATGGAATGGCTTGTGTTGGCTTGTTTCCTTAGCAGTCCAAGAAAACCCATCTGTTAGATGGGTGGCTGTGTTTTGATTAGAAGGTTGGCTTGTTTGGGTAAGTCCAAGGAACCCATCTGTTAATTGGTTGACTGTGTGTTTGATGTAAATTTTGGCTTGGCCGAGTAAGTCCAAGGAAACCCTATGTCACTGGCTTGTTTCCTTAATAGCCGTGAAACCCAGTTGTTCATTGGCTTGGCTAGACAGCCTATGAAACCCAACTATGTGTTGGCTTGACTGTGGATGTATGGTATTGTTGTGTGTAAGCTTGTTGTTCCCTAGTTCCTTGTGGGAATCATGCCCAGCTTGGGGGTGGCAGTGATGCTGAGAGATTGATGAGAAAATTGACCTATGGTTTGGTGGAACGTTGTAGTGACTTAGTTAGTTGCGAGCCAACTTTTTTTCAAGATAAGTATTCTTGTGTATTTACCTCTGCAGCAGTATTTGTTTTAATGAATTACGATGAACATGTTGAATGTTGGAATGAATGTGTTTTTCTTCCGATGTTTAATGAATTATACATCTGTATTTGTATTTTATGTTCAATGCATTCTATGGTTTCATTTGTTATGCATCTATGTATGTTTCTACTTCAATGCATTCTTATTTATCATGCCCATGGGCTGGATTTCCCTTTTGACAGCAAAAAAAGTGTTGGTCGTGTCCTCTCCATCGGCGGGATGAGGGGAGGGGACGTGACATAGATTTCCATTCAAGGATATCATTATGAGGATACACAAATCAATTCCTCAACACCTAATTTCCCCTCCACCACACTAACAGGTGAAACAGTAGTCTCTTCATGACCTAGGTCCCTCATTTTTAGTCTTTCTTAAGATCTGATTAGATTATCTAGGATCTTTATTTGAAAGAATAACAAGTACAACAAGATGCATAAGATATAAAAGATACACGAGACACAAATATTTTCACTGGGGAAACCATAAAGGAGAGAACCCCACAAAATTCCTTAGAATAGTAAGAGGATCAAAAGCAGTAATAAGAAGTATTCAACAACTATCTATTTCTCCTCTTTTGATTGTCTCTCTCTCTCTCATGTGAACTTAGGTGTGTATAAATTAGGGAGAGCACCTCCCTATTTATACCCTTTCAAGTCACTAACCAAACATAAGACTCGATTCTACATGTATTGTCACATGGGGCCCACTTCTCCTAGAGAGACTACAAGTACATATTACATGATGTTACACTTGGGACTATTGCCCTGACTTACAACGGAGGTTGTACCTCAAGGTCTAGACACAATATAGACATCCCCTAAAGGGGTAACACACATCCCCAATGGGGGTAAAACAACATACAATGATAATAGAAATCAGAATATCTTCCGAAGTTACAAATACATCAACAATCCCTCTTAACTAGGAAGGTATTCTCTCTCTACACAATCATCAACACATCTGGTTAGGTATTTATTGCATCGTCATCGTCATGGAGTCATAGAGTGTTCATCAAAGCTACTGCCATCATATTCTTATAATTTGATCATCGTACCATACTATCTGTCATCAAAAGTTTCTACAGAGCCAACCCTTTTTCATGCTGGACGTAGGCATAGTCCTTTGCCAGATCTTTATCACATCTCGAGCAAGCCTTCACGCAGAAACTATATAGGATCTTCTTTATATTGCCAAGAAAACAATCTGTGTATTCTACCTTCATCTCGTTGTATACAAATCATCTCTTTTGTCATGCACAAGACAAAAGAACAAACAAACAAACAAAGCATCTACAACTGACCTGCGTTCTATCAAAGAATCTCCTAGGTGCACCTCTTGTGCTTCACATCCTTATCATATAAACATGGGAACACATATATCTCATATATATGTAAGGATAAATTATGACCCAACTACCTACTACACCAAGAACTTTTATGTTCTTTTGGTCAACCTCAAGGGGTTACATTTGAACAACTTGTGTCAAGGATCTTTTTCGTTCAGATAACCTTCATGTCATATTACGTCTGAGAAACCTGCGTACCATGCAAGGGATCATTCTTTACACACTGAAAACCCATGAGGCGTATTGCATCCGAATAACTTGCGTACCACGCTAGGGCTCATTCTTTACACTGAGACAACCCATGGGGCGTATTAAATCCGAATAACCCACATACCACGCTAGGACTCATTCTTTACATTTAGATAACCCGTCATCCAAGAAACTTGTTACACCAGAATTTTTCCCACTTGGAAAACCTGTCTCATTTCCCATGTGAGATAATATGATTTGTAACATATCAGGACTAATTACATCATAGGATAACCTGCGAGTTTCGCCAGGATGTTACATCCACTGATAACCTGCAGGACTGATTACATTTGAGCAACGTATGAACTTTGTTAGGATGTTATGCTCACACAACTTGTATTTCTATCTATGCTAGAACAAATCACTCCCTATTTCGAGGGATCTCAATCTATATCACACCAATTCTTTCTTTGAAGTACTCAAACTTCACTCTCACAAGAGGCTTGGTCAACACATTGGTTATCTGCTCCTCCGCTGCCACGAACTGGAGCTTCATTGCTCCTCTCTCCACCATATCCATGATATAGTGGAACTTAATCTCGGTGTGCTTCGAATTGTCATGGAAAACTGGGTTTTTCGATAGCTTCATGCAAATCTATGTCACAGAAGATGAAATTCACATCCAATTGGAGATCGAATAAGTCAAATAGTAGTTTTCGAAGCCACACTGCCTCGTAAGTAGCCAAGAAAGAGACAACATACTATGCCTTGGCTGTACTCAGCACCATACATGATTGCTTCCTGCTGAGCCAGGATATCATGCCAGATCCCAAACTAGAGCAACAACCTAAGATGCTCTTTCTGTCAGTGGCACTACCTTCCTAGTCCAAATCAACATAACTGTGTAGGTTAATCTTCTGATTTGCATCATAATTGAGCCCGTAATCCACTGTACACTTTACGTACCTCAGAACATGCTTTACCACTATCAGGTGAACCTGTATCAGACTTGTCGAGAACTGGCTTCTGATGTTCACCGCAAAGAATATGTCTAGGCTCGTACTCGTCAGATACATCAATGAGCCAATCATTTGACAATACATCGTGGCATCGACCTTCTCGGACGAAGCATCACTCATAATATCCAAGTTAGATTCCATAGGTGTGGCCATAGGCTTGCAGTGCAACATTTTGAATCTCTTCTGAATATCCACTGCATACTTCCCTTGCCCAGGGAAGATTCCATCTACACTCTACCACACCTCCATGCCTAAGAAGTAGTGCATCATACCTAGTTCTTTCATCTCAAACTCTGTAGCAAGTCTCCTCCTTGCATCTGTAATGAGTTCCTCATCGCCTGTTAGAAACAAGTCATCGACGTATAGCAGGAGTATAATTGTTCTTCCGTCTTCCACCTTGAAGTAGAGGTTGGAATCTTCTTTACTCTTGGTAAATCCCAAGCTCATTAGGAATCTATCCATCCTTCTGTACCATGTCCTCAGTGCTTGTTTCAATCCATACAAGGATTCTTTTAATTTGCACACATGGGTATTCTTTTCATGTGTCTCGAATCCCAGTGGTTGTTCCACGTACACTTCCTCCTCGACTACACTATTCAAGAAATCTATCTTGACATCCATCTGGTGTACTTTCCATTTCATAACTTTCACCAAAGAAAGTATGGTCCTTATGGAAGTGTACCTCGCCATGGGTGCAAATGTCTCTTCATAGTCTATGCCTTCTTTATGTGAGAAGCCTTATGCTACAGACCTTGCATTGTGTTTCTCGATGCTTCCATATGTAGCATGTTTGATCTTGTAGATCCACTATGAAGTCACGACAGAATTCTTCTCCGGTCTCGGAACAACCTTCCATACATCATTCTTCATGATCGATTAATATTCTTCGATCATCACATTCTTCTATTGTTTATTTTATGTAGCCTCTTCATAGGTGGAAGGTTCTCCGTAAATGATGTCACACATCAAGGCCACATAAATATTGTATGGATTTTCCCTCTTTCTCTCTCTATGTATTCCCTCTGGAGTGTCATACCTTTCAACTTCTTGTATGAGGTCATGTTCCCATGCTGGTTTCCTCTTGTGGGAGTCTTACTGTAATATCCCGATTTTGACCCCAATTGCATTAAAGTTCTATATGATGTAAATATCGTTATTTAATCATGGTTATGATCTAAAGGCCAAGGCCCCACCATCGATTTATCATTTTATGTATCTACAATTAAAAAGGATGCCAATGGTTCTCATCCTATCCAGGAACAATATAAATTGAGACATCATGTAAATATGCAATTTAATAAAAATACCCACAACTAGCTATGCAATGCAACAAAGAGATGGGGGCATGATTTCACAAGGAACAGGGAGGGAAATTATTCAAACCCTTGAGCCAATAGTGTAAATCCAAATGTCAATGGGAGAACCCATCAAACTCTCAACTACCCATTTTGTCTTATGCACCCAATCATTTATTTCTTCCAGAAGTTGGTTGGGGAAGTTAATGCCTTGGGAATGGAAGAGTATGGTAGTCAAAATTTGTATTGGGGAAGCCATCAATTTTGGAAAAACATGTTTTTGTTTATTGGGAAAATAAATACCCATAATTACATGCCCAAGCCATTATTCACCCATGTGTTTCTCTTCCTCATGCAGCTAGAGCGTTTTCCCTCACGTTCTCTGCAAATTTCCTCATTTTCTCCATGGATGGGAACCCATTTTTTGTATTGCTCAGTGCCTGGGAAGAGAGATTCATGATTTGGGGGTTTGAAGAGGACCTTTTTTCCCTTTTGATTCCCAAGAATGTTTCCTGAAATCGAATTTCTCACCCAGGTTCAATTTCCCCATCTTCAATTTCGTTTTTGGTTTTCAAACATTTTTCCTCATGCCCAACATTTGTATTTTGCTGTTATGTGCACTCTTGTTTTGGTATGAAAGAATTAGGAGTGGAAGGGGCCCAGAATTGGCTTGATAAACCTAGTGAAGAGAGGAACCTCATAAGGAGATCAAAAGGGGCTGGCTAATATTCTATGCACACCCTGAAGAGAACTGGAAGGGAAGGTATGGCCTGAGGGACCGTGTAGCAGTGAAGGGAATACTTCCTTGTGTTGGGTGTGTAGGTATTTTGGAGGCCAAGATAGATATATATGGTAGATCTGTCCATATCTCTGTGGTTGAGCTCACTAGCTTAGCAATTCATCCTTCGCTTTGCCTTAGCATCCTGATAAACCCAACAGTAGATTGGCTTGGCTGATCTTTGATGTGTATTTGTCTATTTGTGAGCTTGTTGTTCCCTAGTTACTTGTGGAAATCATGCCCAGCTTGGGGGTGGAAGTTGTGCTGAGATATTTATGAGCACAACTAGCCTATGGTTGAGTGGAACGTTGCAGTGACATAGCTAGTTGCGGGACAACTCATTTACAAGATAAGTTCTCTCTTGTATTTTTCTGTATTAAATCTTGCAATGTATTTGTTTAATGAATTATTATGAACATATTGAATGTGTTGAAATGGATTTTCTTCCACAGTATATTATTGCATTATACATATGCATGTGTCTTTTACTGCAATGCATTTTGTTTATGTTCATGGGGCTAGATCCCCGGTTATGATGGATAGACAACATCAGTAGAGTCACGTCCCCTCCGTCAGCAAGATGAGGGGAGGGGACATGACACCTACTCAAGAATAGTTTCTACTGGCTCTTGTGGTTTGGTCATGTCGTAATATTCAGGGTCTTCTAGAATTGCCTCTACAATTTCCATGTCTCGGACTCTCATCTCTTCAGGTTCCTTGACTTCTTGGATAGGAGTCCTACTGGATCTGAAGTATGTCGAGTCTTCATCAAAGGTTACATCTCTACTGATGTCGATATTCTTGAATCCTGTGAATTATATTTGGTAGTCCTTTGATGTGTCACTGTATCCTACGAATACATGCTTCCTCCCAGAAGGATCGAGCTTGGTCCTTTTCTCCTTTGGGACATGTATGTACATAGGGAAACCAAATATTCTCAGATAGATGAATTTTGGTTTCACTTTTGATAAATCCTCTTCATGAGTCCTGTTTTCAAGTACTCGATAAGGAGTACAGTTCTGTACATACACAGTTGTTCTTTCTGCTTCTGCCCAAAGGTGCATAGGAAGATCTTGATCAAGCAACATTGCTTTTGCTACTCCCATTATGGTCTGGTCCTTTCGTTCCACAACCCCATTATGCTAAGGATTGTATGGAGTGATCAACTCCCTGTTAATCCCAGATTCTCTACAAAGTTACTTGAATTATTCTAAAGTGGACTCACCACCATTATCCGACCGTAGAATATTGATCTTCCTATCTATATGGTTCTCGACCAAGGCTTTATATTCCTTGAACTTGCTGAAAATTTCACATTTCTCTTTCAAGAAATATATCCAAGTCTTATGTGATAAATCATATATAAAGGAAACATAGTACACATACCATCTTAATGAGATAGAATACATGGGTCCACATACATCCGAGTTTTATTATCTCCAATATTTCTTTATCCTTGCTCTCACTGTTGGGAAATGTCTTCTTTGGATTCTTTCCTTTTGTACATCCTTTGCAAATTCCTTCATGATTTTCTTGGATCTCTGGCAATCCTGAGACTTCTTTGCTTTCCATCGGTAGTGCTCACATGTGCAAGCCTTATGTGCCATAGTTCATTTGGTTTAAAAGACTCATGAAAAACTGCTTGTTCAGGATGTCCCTTCAACTTGTACAAGCCTCCATCTTCTTCTCCAATCACTATTGCATCCTTTATTGTCTTTCCTCTAGGCCACATTATAACTTGGCCATCGAAAAATGAAACCCTAATTCCCTTTGCATCTAATGCATATATGGAGATAATTTTCTTATTCAATCCTAGAACATATAAAACGTCTTTCATATTAAGGATTTCTCGGAGTCAAGCTTGTATGAAGCTTTCCCACTCACTTTTATGGGGTATTGATAATCATCCCCAAGTTTCACCTTGTGAGATGAATCATGTTCATACATATGGACGAATGATTCCTTGTATCTCATCATGTGTTTGGAAGCTCCAGTATCCACGGTCCAATCATCGCTTCCATGTGTGATAGTGCTAGTAAGTGCTGATATTAGCACATACTATTCATTTGAATCTTTTGTTTGTTGGTTCATCTTCTTCGGCAATATGAGCATGGTGTATCCTTTTCTGGATGGGAAAATATCTTACCAAGTGTCCCTTTTCATCACAAGTATAACATTGAACATTTGAAATATCTCTTTTGGTGTTCTTTGATTTCTCTTCCTTCTTCTTGTTGTGATGAAAGTTTTCCTTCTTCTCTTTATTTTTGAAGTTCTTCCTGGTGTACACTGCGAGAGCTTGATCATTAGTTGCTCCTATCTTTTCTTCTGTTGTCACAATTATAGCTTCTTCTTATGCACATTATTCTTGAAGTTTGTTGAAAGAGATCAGCTTCCTTCTTGCACAAATCCCTTGAATGAATCAGTCCCATGATCCAGGGAGACCATTCAAAGTAGTCATTACAATTTCTCCTTCTTCGACATTCTCTTCAACTGCTTCAAGTTGTTCTTTGATTTGAGAAACCCTTGTGAAGTAAGACTGTATAGTCTTGGAGTTCTGTATCTTCACATTCTTCAACTGGTTCCTCAAAGTCATCTTTTGGTTGATGTTCTTCCCACGTTCTTCCCAAAAAAATATTTATAAAAGCAACATATAGTTCCTTCGGTGTCTTGGATGAAAACACATGGGGGATGACGTGATCCTTGATAGAATCTGCAATGATTTTCTTAGCCTGAGCCATGCTTTTCTTATGAGAATCCTTAGCCTCATCTCCCTATGGTTCTGGAACATTTCCAGTGACAAACTGATCGAAGTCATTTTCTTCAAGGATCAAAGAGATTCTATACTTCCATTCCTGAAATTTATCATCCCCTCCAAGATTTTCCTCAAGTTGAGTATGGTGAGTCATCTTTTCAAAATGAGAAAAACTCAAATGGAAATAGTAAAGATTTGGATTTGGCCGATTTGAGGTGTCCGACTAGGTTGACGTAGGGTTTATCAGAGAAACCCTAATTTTCCAAACTTGGAGTTTGAGAATTCTGTTTAGATAGAAAGATGCACCTCCTTGAGTCGAGTTTTTTAGCTAGGTCACTTTGTGAAAACTGAGGTGGGAAGCCTCTGATACTTGATTCCCTAGTTCCTCCTTGCACCAATGACAAGGTAAAAAATGAAACTTATTTGATTCAGAAACTGTCTCCACCAAATGATGCGCCCTAGTGAGGTGAGTTAGCCCAACCCTATTTTCTTGGTGATATGTGGAGAGAACACCTTCAACTAGGAAGGCCTAGTTCTCGCAGCTACATAATGGCTTCCTTCATAGAGACTCATATACCATGTTAGTTTTTCTTAAGAAATGATTAGATTATCTAGGATCTAGGATCTTTATCTGAAAGAATAACAAGTACAACAAGATGCATAAGATATAAAAGATACATGAGACACAAAGATTTTCACCGGGGAAACCATAAAGGAGAAAACCCTTCAAACTTCCTTATAATAGTAAGATGATCAAAAGTAGTAATAAGAAGTATTCAAAAACTATCTATCTCTCCTCCTCTGACTGTCTCTCTCTCTCATCAGAACTTGAGAGTGTGATGTGTGTATAAATGAGGGAGAGTGTCTCCCTATTTATACCCTTTCAAGTCACTGACCAAACATAAGACTCAAGCCTACATGTCTTCTCACATAGGTCCCACTTCTCCTAGAGAGACTACAAGTACATATTACATGATGTTACATTGGGGACTATTGCCTCGACTTGCAACGGAGGTTGTACCTCAAGGTCTAGACACAATTTAGACATCCCGTAAAGAGGTAACACACATTCCCAATGGGGGTACAACAACATACAATGATAATATACATCAGACTATCTTCTAAAGTTACAAATACATCAACACTCATAACATCACCATTCACCATCACAATTTACATGCAGTATCAGGACAAAGACAAGAATCAAATCAGAGGAACTGTTCAAAATTTTCCAAGCTTACATCAATCACAACACAAGGTCTCACACATTCATCATGGCATAGCACACATGGATCAAAATATTACCAGCTCTTAGCATGAATTACATGAATCACATCCCCTTCACCAAGAGGATGAAGCATTGTTCTATAAACCAAAAGGAGGAAAATTCGAACCAAGGAGGTTAATTTGACTTATGAGAGAGATGAGGTGTGTGGTTAGGTCCCATCAACTCAAATTCATGAGGATAACTTGAATTAGGAGAGATGAGTTGTTACGTAACCAAGGTATCTTCCCATAATAGTGAGGGGTTACACAAATTGATGAGTGTAGGCTAAAGAGGGTGCATCCATGAGAGAGTGGAGCTAAAATAGGGTCATAAATGACTTGGAAGCATAAGAATAGGAGCATCTCCCCTCATCAATGAATTGTGTAAGAATGGAACATAGAAAATATCTTGCAACCCATAAAAACTAGGAAGATGTCTCATAATTGACCAAAAACACATAAATAGGAGATAATCTTTTACAAGGGGGCACATTCACCAAGTTGCAGAGTCCACAAATCTTTCACGAGGGTGCACTAGTAATTCCTTGGGAGAAATTAAGTGAGATTTGGTTCCAACTACTAAAGTTTGGGTGACCAACATCTCTTAAAGTCACCAAGGTGTAAAATTAACTAGGATGAACAACATCAATTCAACAAAAAATTCTAAAGTGATAGAAATGCCCACATCCCCCTCATATTGTGGAATCAATGCCTCTAATCCTCGTTTGCGGTTTCCAGTTTTCCAACTATTTTTTATTAATTAATTATTTACAAAAATAATAATGTGTCTCACTCCTTAAATACCTTTGTCCTCACAACTAGTAACACAAATAATACACAATCACAACATATTACATAATTCAAGGGGCTTAAAACACAGGGTATTACATTCAAAAAATACCATGCCACCCAAAATGACCTTTGATCATACTTAAGGGGGAAGACTTACATCCATGTAAAATGCCTTTTGGTATTGGGTCATTAACACTATTTCCTTAAATTCAAATTAAGAACACAAGAACTTAACTAAATAGAAGCAATTTTAGATCTTACTCCAATGCCCTATAGGATACCCAAGATACTCAATATGCCTTGTTCTCCATCATTGATGAGGCTAAGAAAAGTCATTTAGTATCAAGTATCCATAAGGATTTGGTTCCATACATAACAAGAGAATACTATACACTATTTCATAGTTCCCTCTTATTTAAGAGAAAAATATATTTGATTAAAATGGGCATTATAAATAATAATATTAATAACACATATAAAATGATGATTAATCTTAAATAATTAATGATAAATATAAAAAAGCAATATTGAGTCTATGATGTATAAGGCGAGTGTAAAAATCCATCTCCCTCTGTTAGACCTCCTACTCCTATATAAAGTTATACAAGTTGATCCATTATTGTTCTTGTTCATGCTCTTTTCATCATTGTTATCTTTGATTCACTCACATAAAAAAAATGATAAAATGTTTTTTTAATTCAAATAACCTTTGAAAAAAAAAAGTCTAACATTAATGATGCACCTCTAAAATCATAACACGCTCTGGCTGATTCTTAACAACATATAGTGCACCATAATTAGCGTGGAATAAAAGTCATACCACACCATTAATCTAGTATAGGGTTTTAGTAGTATAGGGTTTTAGTAATATTATTGATGCTCCATTTTTTATGTAAACTTAGGATATCACTTTGCCTTCAAAAAAAATCCACCACTATCGGTGCTCAATGCTCCATCATTATGCATATTAAGAACATCATTGCATTTGAAACAAATAGACACATCACATGTAGAGGGTTCATAGACTCCGAAGTGCACCAATTAGCTCAATTTTTTTAATTAATTTCTAAATATTAGTGGTGCACTTACGATATATAGATGCATATGCAAAAGTTCCTCCAAACATATCAAAGAACACCTATATATCTGACCCCACATGCAAAACAATGAATGTTGTGTTTACAATTACAATATGCACTGCACAAGGTGCATATATTTTAGATAGCGCTATAACCGCATGTGCACACATATTTTTGTGTTTACCGGTGTGTTTCCAATTGTAGGTAGCACCATTAACACTACTTTTATATATTGTAAAGTCCACTACATGAATGCACACGATTTTAAGTGTCCCCACTCAATGATACATTATTAAGACCATACCACATAGATGGCGATTCACCTTTATTTTCCTCATAACACATAGGTTGGAGGGGACCCTATATATTCACATTGCACATCACAGATTCTAGTGTGAGAAAAACAGTTTGAATGCACCGTGTGGAATTTAAAAAAAAAATGCAATTTAAACGTAAATTGTAATTTTGTTATGCGACCAAGTCCCAGATATAGCATAAAAAGAGTAGAAATAGACAATAAGAGAGTAATCCATGCCTAAAAGATGAATAGCAGAGATAAATATCAATCCTCTTCGAGGGAGGAACCTCCTTACACAATGTACTGAGTACACAAGAAAAGATAAGATGATACGATGCTAAAATGAGAATATCTCCTTCCTATGTATAGGAGATAAAGGTGTACAATAACAACTAATAAACCCACTAATAGACCCAAGCCTACATAAATAATATGTAATGCACCACAATATAGGGGGTAATGCGCCACACTATATGGTGTAATGTGTCATCATTAAGGGATTACCATGCCCCTCTCCTTCAAAAAGTGTTGTCCTCAATGCTGAAGTAGTTTTGGATGTTGTTGTATAAAGGACTCATCTTCCCATGTTGAATCTTTTATGGGTAAGTTCTTCCATTTAATGAGATACTCTGAAATTGATCGATTTCAAAGCTGTCTAGTTTGTATTTCAGTTATTTCTTCAGGCTCCAAGCTAATTTTTCCTTCCTCATCAAGTTCTGGTAACATCATTTGAACTAGTAGCTTGTCACCAATTACCTTCTTTAAACAGGAAACATGGAAAACTGGATGGACTTGTGAAGATGCAGGTAGTTCCAATTTGTAGGCCATATTACCAATCTTTTGTAACACCTTGTAGGGACCGTAGTATTTAGGTGATAATTTATTATCCTTCTTGGTGTTATTCAGGGACATTTGTTTGTATGGTTGCAGTCTTAAAAACACCCAATCCCCAACATTAAAGCTCAATTCAATACGGTGTTGATCTGCTTGTTGTTTCATTCTATTTTGTGCTAGATTCGGGTTGTCATTTAAAAGTTGAAGAACTCGCTCTTGACACTCCATGTGGTATTCCACTGCTTGAACCTTAGAGTCTCTTAGTGAAGATGTGATGGATGGTGGATGGAAGCCATACAGTGCCATAAATGGAGTCATTTTTGATGATGTATGGAAGGAAGTATTATACAACCATTCTTCCAAGGGTAACCACTTGACCCATTTTGTGTGTTCATTAGCTGTAAAACATTGAAGATACCCTTCCAAACATTTGTTTACTATCTCTGTTTTGTCCATCAGATTGAGGGTGATAAGACGAGCTATGAGCTAGTTGAGTACTTAAACAAAAAAATAATTCGGTCCAAAAATTTTCAGTGAAAATGGGATCCCCATCACTTACTATAATATTTGGAGGACCATGTAGTTTTTTTACTGTCTCCATAAAAGAATTGGCGACCGTGCTTTCTTTGAAGGGGTGAGATAGTGCACAAAAGTGTGCATATTTTGTAAGTCTATCAACAACCACCATGATGACACTCTTTCCTTTAGAATTTGGTAAACCTGTGATAAAATCCATCGAGACCTCTTTCCACCTTTGGCTTGGAATGGAAAGTGGTTGTAGGAGACCAAGGGTCTTAATTGTTTCCACTTTAATTTGTTGGCAAACCAAACATTCTGCGACAAATTTTTGAACGTCAGTTTTAAGACCATCCCAAAAAAAAATCTTTCTTTACCCGGTGGTAGGTTTTTAAGAAACCCAAGTGCCCTCCTATCGGTGAAGAGTGGAATTCAGAAAGTACCTTTTGCTTGAGCTGGGAACTCTTACCAAGATATAAGCGATCCTTGTACCATAGAAGGTCATGTTTCCACCTAAATGTATTAGAGGCACTAGGATCCTACTGCAGCTTTTGAATAAATGTCCATATTTTTCCGTCATTTTTCCATTCATCCATTTCTTCGACTATCAAATCTGGTTGGATGATTGAAATAGCATAGAGTAATGCTTCAACATCCTCATCTTTCCTGGAGAGTGCATCTGCGACAACATTTTGCTTCCCCTTTTTGTAGATGATTTCAAAGTCATATCCCAACATATTTGTTACCCATATTTGTTGCTCTTATGAAGATAGCCTTTGTTCCAAGAAGTATTTAAGGCTATAACGATCAGTTTTAACCTTGAAATGTCTCTCTATAAGGTAGGGGTGCCATTTCTTCAAGGCATGTAGTATTGCCAACATTTCCTTCTCATAAATGGGATTTTTAAAGTTCTTTCCCTTGATTGGATGACTTGTGAAGGAAATAGGGTGTCCTTCTTGCATTAGTGCAACTCCAATTCCATTTCCTGAAACATCAACTTCCACAATAAAAGTTTTTGTGAAGTCTGATGTCCCCAAAACAGGAGCTTTACACATGGCCTTTTTGAGCTCTTGAAAGGCTTGAGTTACCTTTGGAGTCCAAGAAAATGCATCTTTCTTCAGTAATGATGTTAAAGGAGTTGCTATTCTTCCATAGTTCTGAACAAACTTGCGGTAGTACCTTGCTAGACCTAAGAATCCTCAAAGATTCTTCATGGTTTTGGGAATCGACCAGTCCATCATGGATTTAATTTTTTTAGGGTCCGCCTTGACACCTTCATGAGATACAATATGACCCAAATACTCTACCTCCTTTATCCAAAAGAAACATTTTGAGGGTTTAGCATACAGTTATTTCTCCTTTAGTAGTTGTAGTACCCTGTCAACATGTTGAACATGTTCTTCCCAATACTTGCGATAGATTAGTATATCATCAAAGAATACCAACACAAAATTTCTAAGGAAAGGATTGAAAATAGAATTCACCAAACCTTGAAATGTGGAAGGTGCATTTGTTAGACCAAATGGCATGAACAAAAATTCATAGTGACCTTCATGAGTTATGAATGTTGTTTTCGGGTTGTCTTTATACTTCATTCGAATTTGATGATACCCGAAATGAAGATCAAAATTTGTGAAGACAACTGCTCCATGTAATTCGTCTAGAAATTCATCATTGACGAGAATGGGAAACTTATCTTTAATGGTGATCTTGTTGATCTCTCTATTATCAGGACACACATGCCATGATCCATCTGGCTTACGTACCATTACCACTGGTGTAGAGTAAGAATTTTGACTAGGCCTAATTATGCCATCCTCTAACATTTCATCCACCATACGCTCTATTTCACTCTTTTGGCTATATGGATATCGGTAAGGTTTGATGTTAGGAGGAACATCATCTGCAATTAAGTGGATAGCATGGTCAAAGTCATGAATAGGTGGAAGACCTTTGGTAATATATTCAAATATCTTCAAATACCTTTGAATGCTTCTTAATGACCCTTCGGAGATCTGGGGAGTTAGGGAATTTTGAGTTTAGAACAACTAATGAGCATAAATGTGCAACTACACCTTGATATCCCTTTTTTAAAAACTTTGTCATACCATTAGATATTATCACCTTGTTTGGTTTTCATGCGATACCATTTAACTCATATTCTTTACGTTCCCATGAAAATTTCATGAAATTTTTTTGAAAATTAAAATCCACTGTTCCCAATGATTGTAACCATTTACTAGTGGAAAATGAGAGATTAGTGACAAAAAAAATGATCAAAATCCGCATATCAATGACCACTTTTGGTTTGGCGATTGCTGGTGGCTAATTTACGGTCTTTTATTACGCGGCCAAAATTGGTCATTTTTATTTTGGTCATTTATAGCTTGTCAGTTGGTCATTAATTTGGTCATATATTTGATCATTAATTTGGTCATATATTTCAATCAATGACCAAATATATGACCACATTTATGACCAAATTAATGATCACATGACAAACTAAAATATGACCAAATTTGGTCATGTAATAAAAGACCGTAAATTAGCCACAAAAACTGTTTTTTGGTCATTCATATGTGAATTTTGGTCTTTTTTTTGTCATTTATATCTCATTGTTTGGTCACGTATCTCTAATTTTTTGGTCATTTTATATGCAAAATTTGGTCATTAATCTCATTTATTGGTCACTAATTTAGTCATTTTTAGTCGTTTTATGTGTGCTTATTATATTTTAGTAGTTTTAATGGTGTTCATTTGTAATCAATATAATTTTTTCATATGATATTATGTTTAAATTAAAAAAATAATCATACATTTATATTTATCATCATTTAATAAACATGTGAATTATGTAATGTCACATTAATTAATTAATTACAACACTTATAAATAATCTAGAGTACAACGATATAAGTTTTAAACCATAGAAATTATATTATATGAAATGTCAAGTATTACAATAAATATGAGTTTTCTAAAAAACTATCTCCATATAACTTTACATGAAATCATCTAGTACATCGATGAATTTTCAAAATATTACAATGCCTAAACCATCCCACTTGTACTTTGCTGCTAATCCATACTTAGATCCTACAGCAGCTTCAATTAACCCATACTTAGTAGCTTGAAAGCCTCAACAATAGGCTCTTCATACTCAATGGCCCACTTAGTTAAGTTCACCCCTACAAAATCCAATAAAAAATATCAGTAGTAAAACAATGAACTGTAAAGTAGAAAAACAATGAACCGAATTATTTATAATGTTCAATACCTAACAACAATAACCATGTGCAAAATAGCAAAATCTAATCTAACACCTCCTTGAAATGTAAGTGCCAACTCCTTGAGGAGTTTCTTAATTAAAAACCCCTTTCTCTTTCAAAGAGAAGCAAGTTTTGGCCTTGAGCAAAGAAGGCCTTTGCTAAAGGTTAAGGCTTAGAATATTCTCTTCAAAGAGTGGTCCTTAAGCGTTATGTGAATTAAAATGATAACTAGCAATAGTAAACATGCATTAAATAAGCTAGTGAACTTGCAATAAAGTAATCCAAATTGATCCACAACTTACCCAACTAGTCAACACACAATGGTAGTATGTAAGCACAATCAAATAACACTTGAGAGCTTACTACCAATAAGAAATTCAATGCTGTAATAAACATGGCAAAAATCTATTTCTAACATAATGAACCATAAAAATACATTCATAAGCTAAAAAGACATTCACCATATAACTAGACCAAAGAGACAAGATGCACAACCATAGAAATTTGAGTTTAGGGTTTAGTGTGTTGTCTTCTTAGGTGTTTTAGTGTGTTTATATTTTCCTTATGAAGATCAAGATCTTTGAGGCTTGTTACAATAGTAAACGTAGAAGTAGAAAAAGAAGTGAGGAAATAGAAATGAGTAATGGAAAAATATTGGAGAAGAGACTAGGTGCCTTAAATATGTGGACCTATGGGTTCAAGCTCTTCCTCAAGTAGCAACCCTCTTCAATCTTCACAGAAGTGGGAGATATGAAGACAATCCCACCTCCTTACTAGCTCCAAACCAAGATTGATGAAATTTTTAAGAGTCCATCCTATAATGTATTGAACCATCAACTAGATCACCAAGATGATAACAAGGTCAAGCACTGGTCCTAAATTGGTTCAAAGGTAAAATCATAATAGAATTTTCCCAATCTAGTCTGAATTGGCACTAGCCAGTTTTAATAACTATGATAGATACCCCTTGGACAAGGGATCTTAGCATTAAGGAAGACAATGCTTGGAGGTGAAATCCTTCGGGTTGTTTCTAGAAGCTTCCAACTACTAAAGAATTTAAACTTTAAACAAAAAAGGACCTCAATGGAAATCTCCTGTGGATTTAATAAACATTTATAGAAGAGTTGGATGTTGTTCACAATGCAATAAAAAGCAATCAATGTTGAGTTTTGGAATACCTTGGCCTCCAATTGCTTTTCCTTATTCTATACAAAACACTTGAATTGAGCGATTGGACATTTATTTCCAAGTTTCTATTCATAATCATGTACTTGGAAAGATTCTAATGTTTTACCTTAGGTTTAAAGACACTCCCCGTGGTATTCTGGGAGATACCCTCAATAAGAAGGGAGCATACAATAGAAGGGAAACTTTATGAACTATCCGGTGGGTCCATAAGCCTTCTAGCAACCCATTCCCTAACAATTGTCATTTGCAAGCCAAATATGATGTGTTATGTAATAGGGTTAAGCTTCACATGCAATTAACAACAAGAACGTTGAATCATATAACAATTTGGGAAATTCCATGTTTTGGCATAGCCCAACACACGTATAAGAAGGAATCATGCCCATAGATATAAACCAATGATAAAGGCCAACCTGATTCAAGGTCAGTGTCCCTGTTTTGTCACTACAAATTTTTGTAGCAGGACCTATAGCCTCACATGATGACAACCTTCGTACTTGGAATGGGGTGAATTTTTACATGTTGAAAGACCAATCACCCATCTATCCATAGTAATACATTATTGTGAATCATATACTAACCAAAGCCTTATTTGCCATCATATTCTTCATTGAATAAGATAAAATGTCAATAAAATGACAAGAAAATATGTTAAGAAGTGAAACACCACTCTTAAATAAATCATAGACAGTCACTAGATATTAATATGAATAAGCTAAATCTAGAAAAACTTCTGCAATTAATCATACGTCAAGGTGACTTTCAATGGAAGTCCTTATGGAATTGCAACAATGACAATGGAAACCTAGGAACAAATACTTCCATTAGTATTTCTCTTTTGTACATTTTCATATAATCCTTGGACATGACACTACTAAACATTTTTGTAAACAAAGACAACTGATTTTATACAAACTATCCATTCAAGCATAATACTAACAAGATACTGAAAGTATGACATGCTGACCTACTGCAATCAAGAATATGTTAACAATTCTGTTAACTGTGTCTCCAACCTTGGTCTTTCCTTCTTGAAACATGGGTTTCCCATTGGATTCTTGTGTATTTCCTGTAAAAAACATGATAAAACAGAACACAAATTACAGTCAATACAAAGTAGAAGTGAAAAACAAAAATAATTTAGAGCAAAAATCCAAAGGTAGTACAGTATCACTTACCTAATCAATAGGATGACAAAAACTATAACTTCCAATGTAAGTCCAAACTTGCCTATAAAATTTGCAACACCATTGAGGCAGACCTATTATAAAAAGGGACTCTCTGTGAGTGTGAAATTTGTGATAATACCACTCATGGCAAAGAATAGAATGAAAATTAAACAAGTCAGGGTAGATAGACCTATAGGGGAGTTTCTTCCCCATTATCCTCTGATATGTTAGCCATCACTAAACCCCACTCAATATTTAATCCCACACCGGTTGCCTGATATAAGGCAACATAAGTCCAAACCAACCTCCCTGTTATCAAAGAGAGCATAAAACACTAATGATAGAGAAACCAAATACTTCAAAATCACAATCAGGAAGTGTAACTCTTTCCAAAAGAATAAATAGGAAACAATCATTGAGATGAAACTGGTGGAACAATGGCAGTAACCAAAAACATTAACTAGTACATGTGTAGAAAATCTATGCTTGACCTTGAGATTGGGGTACTTCAAATAGTATTTATATTTCTGGTGATAAATCTCAGACCCCACTCACTATTCCTTTGACTGACATGAATATTCACATTGATAGGTTTTTTTTATTTTGAAGGGTTTCCCCTCTTGCCTAAAACATAGCTCCCTGTCAAGTTTGTTCTTTTCAGATTAAGTAAGAGCAGCACTTGAAAGGAAATATAATTAATGATTGTTTCAAGATGCTCAAAGCCTGTTATGTCATTTATGGTGGACACCAATGATACTTTCCTCTAGAATTGTTGTTGTCTGCTAAGTGTTTGGTTGCAACTTTGTCACATTAGTAGGAGATTAGAAATGACTTCTACTAGAATTTTTCCATCCTTTTGTATAACATCATTTAGTACATCTTGGGTCTTTTGTACACTCTTGATTTTTGTATGAGTGGTTCAATTGAACTTGCAAACTTTTCAGCACTCTAAGTTCACGGGGTTTGTCACTAAAGCGAAGCCCTCCATTGAAGAAAAGGTATGTCTAGATAACTAACATACTCTTTCTCTTCTACTGAAAAGGAAAAAATTATTTGTTAACACACTCTATAAATATAAATTGCATCATACAATAAAGTCAAAGAACATTTTTTCACATTTTATAGTTTACTAGCTTATAAATATTCTTTGTAAGAAAATCTATTAGATTTCTGCTTTTTATCACAATTTGCACAAATTGGAAGATATTGGTTTTTTCTGCTAGTATTTTTTGACTTGAATGCCATGAAGTGATTTTTCCCCTTTCACTATATGGAAGATTGTAACATGCTCTGTATTTCCTTTTTCTAGACTTGTCATTTTGTCGGAGAGTTGTAATCACTTTTTAACAGTTTCATTGTCTTTTTGGTAACATGTATATATTGGATTCATTATGTTTAAGACAATTGATCCTGGGCTATGCATGCTTCTTTTTGGTAGATACAAACTTGCTGTTATAGCATACTGACTTAGAAAGTCGCAACAAATTGTAATTTTAGTTTCCATAATGAAATTGTGAAGATTTTTTCAAGGAAAAATAAATAAAGTCAAAGGACCATAAAATCATAATCTTTTATCTTTGTGATTTGACCATGAGTATTTATCGTCATAAAATTATCAATTCCCCAAGAATTCAATCAACCTATTTAAATACCACACTAGATGGACACCTATTAGAATTGAATCTTTTGTAGTGGAACGACATGAGATAAACCATAATTTTCATAAAGAAGTAAAAACCACAAAAAAATTGACTGAGATTATAAAAATTGAGTCATCAAGGTCATCCTGAAATTTCACCTATATTGAGAAGAAAATGTACAAAATACCGTTGTTATCCTAGTTTTGAATTTCAAAGCCTGTTCTCCATAGCCAAATTCAATGCTGAGTAATCTGAAGGGGTTACCAATCCCCATATGCATTGCAAGTCATTGAACAGTACTCAGGGTCCTGCTGACCTACCAAAGGCATGGTGATCAATGTTAATAGGTTCATTTTATAGATATGCTCAGATCTGTAGTACTTGATTGAACGTGCATGGAAAGGCCTGCAACAAATATGGCATCTTGATCTTAATGGCCTTTCAAGATCAAGTGTTGGGTAAAGAACAAGAACATGTGACATACTTTTTCATTGTCAACCTACTACCAAAAGAAAAACATCAGGCAAGGAAACTAGCTGCAAGAATTTGCAAGCATCTTATGGAATTTGTGTTGGAGGTTTTTATAGGAAGGATGGAATTAAATATGCACTGCAACTGTGCAAAACCATAAGTAAGGCTAACCTCAAGATACTACCAACCTAAGTTACCCAACTAGCCAAGGGAGCGAACCACTCCCACTCCTAATACACACTGGAATCTCATATTTTCCAAATTGTTTTGGTATGACAAGTTTTGTCCAGTTATTTCAAAACAACTTCAATTGTTGGAAACAATTTTGTATGTGATGGATCCATTTCCAAGCAGAGGAAACAGATCCTCTCTCGATTAAAAATAAAAATAATAATAAAACAAAAACAAAGCCACACAGAAATACGAAGGAATGTTGGTGGGAAAGAGAATGGGGGGAACCATGACTAATAGAAGAAAATATAAATACTAGAAAACCTAATGAAAACCCCACAATATCATTTTCATATTTTATTTGCAAATTGTGATAGGTTGAGAGCATTAACAGGTAATAACAATTTACAAGCATTTGGAGCATAGTAGCATAGTTAAAACAATGTTTCAAGAGCAATAGCAGAGTCACAATGAACAACGAGCATTCAAAGAGATGGTTTGGCATAGCAGCACTCTCATTTAGCAGGTTTGGAAATGCAAGATTTAGCAGGTTCTGGAGTATCATGGTTCTATATATTTGTTGTGATTCAATTTCTGGGTTAAGGATCACTATAAGTGATATCACAACATTTTCTTGGGCCGAAAATGCGAAAGAATTTTTTCGAGATTAAAGATCACTACAACATCATCAGATAACAGTATTGTTTCCATCGACCATTGGTGAGTAACTAAAAGGTAAAATAGACTATAAGACAAAATATAAAATAGAAACTATATTGGGACTAACATCCTTGGCTCAATTCCTCAATGGGGTCACAGAGGGGCAACCACTGGTAGCAGTCGTACCATAGACAGACATATGGCAACAATCCCATCACCCAACTTAAGGCACCTATGTGCATTAAAGAAGAATCCCAAGAAATCATTGTCAAGCATGGATTTTGGAGTTTGACCATCACTGTTCATCATGAAAGGAAGCTCTTGGAGGATCAACGAGGACAGATCACATTAATGGAAGCAAGTCCATAACTTGTTTATCTTGGAGGTGGGTTGGCAAAGAAGGAACAAGTTCAACTAGGAAGACAAAAGTGACAAAGAAGTCATGTCTGGTGTTTTTGACAGAAGGAAGAATGGAATATGCTCAGCCCCTTTTGGTGTCTGAGGCTCCAAATTCCCAGAAGAGAACATGAGAGAGTAGTGCAAGAGATAGGCCAAGCAACCAAAGTCTCTTAAGGAAATATGGAGTGGAGATTGTGGGAATTCAAATAGGTTACCAACTTCATCATTCAGAGCACACCAGGAGACAAGTGGGATTCCAGAGTCTATCATTAGGTAGAAGAGAGCTCAAACCCCAGATTATGTGATGGTGAATAGGATGGCATTATCTAACCAATGTCAATCCAGTGGAAGAGATTCTAAATATTCCTAGTTGAACTATAATGGAATTTTAAGGAATCATTGCCTCTAACATTGGTAAGCAAGAAACTAATCATGTTCTGAAAAAATTGTAACATATGGAAAGAAAATACCATTCCTTCACATTGCAATTCTCACCTCAGATGAGGAGGATAATGCATACGAAGACACTGCTGATAAGGAATCCCCAAAGGCTGCATCTGTGGGAATGGATGTTGGAACCCCTTCAAATCCCATCAACCTGGCCACTGAAGGCCAGGAATAACTTTCAGGCTTCTTCTATTTTCTTTTGTTTCTATGAAGAATATTGCTTCAGCTTTGTGTTTTAAGATTACATGCCAGTTAGTGTGAGCATTACTTCTACTATTATTTATGTGGTTGCTAAGTCTCTTAGTTTTCCATACTTCAGTGGCCTCCTGGCCCAATTTTGTTTCAGAACAATGGTATGTTTTCTACAGACCTAAGTATTGGTTAAGACTGTTAAACGCTTCTCTTTTTTGGTGGATCACAGAATGGTGAACCTAAGTCTATTGGATCTCACCCTCTCCTGACTTATATTATTTTATTGTATATCAATATAATAGTGTCTAACTTACCAAGAGTACATAATTAGCTCAAATATAGACAGATCTTTCAAACGCTTAGAAAGAAAACATAAGGAATTCCATAGTATGCAAACAGACCAAGTGATAATTACCTCCCCTGCGCTCCAAAAATATTGTGTCAAGCACTATACTAAGAATTTAATACTGAATGTTATCCCTTGATGTTTTGGTCAGTGTAAATCTTTAAAAGATACCATAAAATATATAAACCCGATCTTCAGCAAATATCAAGAAACTATTAACAGAGAAGGCTAGCTGGAAAAATGTATAACGTTAAAAATTAGAATTATCCCAAGAAAAAGAACAATGAACTTATAAAAATGGCCTGTAAATCATTCTTAAAAATACCTTGCAATACAGCCAGATGGCCCAGATCAAAACTATATCTATGTTTTCCAAGCATCATCAAAACGATCTATCGAATGTACATATATCCTGTATAATATTATCAAGCAATCTAAAGAAGAATGAAATGGACAAGGCATGTTGGGCAGACGATACCAATTTTTAAGTGTGGTAATGGAAAACCCTGTGACAATATTGAATATTGTGATCTATGATTCTAGCTATGTTGACAACACTCTACCACTAAGGCCAATACCATATCTATCATTGTTTCCACTTTCTATTCTCCACCTAAAGTCCTTGTGGTTATACTTGGACATAAGGTTGGACAAGGTAATATCAAAGGCTTTCTTCTGCAATGGGAATGGCCACCTGTTAATGAATTCCTCAACTGCTGAAAATGAAGGTCGTTTATTGTACCATAGGGCAAACCGCCACATTCATAGAGATCCAGGATCCACTTTTCATTAAAAAATATACTACAATTTTTTAAGAGTAGCACACTTACACTAAATGTTGATTCTAAATTATCTATGGAGAGTTTTCTAAATCCTTTTCCCTGTAATTTAATACAAATGGTATTGGTCATGGAATTCTTAGCAAGATGCACTTTTGTATCATATACTACTAAAGGTATTTTCAAACATCATAAAATTTTTACTATTTCTTATGCACTTAAAAATTACTAATAGCAGTAAATAAAATTAAAAGGAAGAAAAAAAGAAACATAGCAACAGAGCTTCAATGCTAGCAAATTGTCAACTGTTTGTCATAGATTCATTTACACCTTCTCTGATAGTTTCCCTTCCAAAAATTCCACCATCCCACTGTGGCAACATTTTTCTCTGTATAACAATCTCTCAAGTAGGGAATCTTTTGCAGTCAGCATATGGTAGCATCTAGATTCAAAACTTTGACAATCTTCAATTATGTCATTCATTGCATTTACATATGAAACAATTTGCACAATCACCACTGCCACTCCGCACTACAATTTTACAATACAGGACATATGCATTCTGTTTGTTCAATCAAACAATGTAATACAACCGATATATAAATTAGTAGTAAATTCTACCACAATAAACGCTTCCAGACTATGTACCTTAGCCATTTCCATAATTTCTTATCTTTTTACCTTGTATGGTCATAGAAAGAAAAAATTGACCAACAAATATTAGAATTAAAAAAACCATGAATATTCTATTTATAGTGCAGGTTTATGGTTAAAGAATAGGTAATAAGAATGGGTCATTCCATCACTGTAAATTAAGTGCGGTGGGATTTCCTTGGTAGATGCTACTGGAGCAGCAAATTTAGATGGCAAAACTGCAAATTCCTTTATGCTTAGACACTCATTTGATAACTAGACAGTCTCTTTAAAAGACGTTAAATAGCTTCCATTGTTGTGAGCAGTGAGACTTAAACAAGCAAGAGACAATTCCCACCACTCTAGTGGGTGATCATACAGTAATTGACTATGCTACTAGCCAACCTGGAGAACCAATATAAACTATAAGTATTTGGACCTGCATATTTTTATGTGTATTTTCTTTTTCAGGAAGCTACCCTAAGGCTAAAATAAGCTAGGAATGTATTTTTGAATCCTCTTTCATTGTGCAAAATATTCTTCCAAGGGGAGTTGTATGGTAAGTTTCTTTTCAAAAATATTCTGGAATCTCAACCTCAATTATTTTCTAAGCATATTAGGTTAAGGAGTAGCTTTGATATGGTCCTCTAATTTTTTGATGGAAAATGAAGTACATTATCATCCTTCTGCAGAGTATAGCTCCAACTAAAATCAATTTAGCATAAATATGGATATCCTTAAATTGGAAGATGTTTCTCATAGGTCCTTCAACCTTTCCAATGGTCTATGGCATTAAAATAAAAATATATGGCCTCTACTTCTTAACCAATTCTAAAGTTTGAGGTGAGTGAAACAATGAAGAATATAAAATATGACAAACCTTGCCTAAGACTATATGAGGTTAGTTTAAATAGTTTTCTAATCATCTGATGTATTGTTGATGTTAAACCGGGACAAAATCAATTAAACTTGAAAAGAAGTTGCAAAGCACAAATGGACCTGTAATCACAAGTCAAGAAATTCAAGACAATGTGTTATTATATTCAATACAATTTATGATAAAACTAATGTATTATTATATTCAATACAATTCATAATAAATCTAATGTATTATCGCTATTGTAATGAGTCATGAAAAAATATCTAACTATCAAGTAGCTACAGTTTCTTATGGTTGTTGGTATAAGCATGTGTAGAATGTATATAGATACCATCATTTTGATTAATCATGACACCATTTTTATGTAATTCAGTTGTCCCTTTCTTATTTGTAAACCACGAGTTGAATTGAAAGTATCTCAATTTTAATAAAAATATAGACACAGATAAGAAATGTCTTTCTTCTTAGCCATTGTAGATCATGGTTTCTCATGGATCTCAAAGCATACCATTTTATAAATAGGTGTTCTATTTAATCCTATCTTTATCAAAATTTTATATACAGTAGAGATAATTTAAAAATTACACATTAAACTTCTTTTCAGATTCCTCATCCCACCAAATTATGAGCATTTCCACATAGTAGCAAAGAACACCTTTTACAGTTGAGTTAACTCTGCAATATGTTCCCATGTATATATCTTTAAAGTTTTGTTCATTGTGCAATATTTTCCCATGTAGATACATTTGATTCTTGTTTTCAAAGGGATGCAATATCTCACACTATTTAATTACGTTGAGAATATCTACATGCTCAATTACATAATTTCCCCTCACTACTTGCATAAGTAGCTTCAGGTTTTCTTGCAGTATTAGGTTGGCCACCTCATTATCCTTTTCCAACTTAACTCCTTGTATCTATTACAAAGAAGCTAAACCATTGAATATTGAAACCCTAGATAGGTTTGATACAGATATACACATAGTAGCACGATATTATATTATGAAAATACTTCACTCTAATACAATAAGATTCACCTTTCTTATATAGAGTTCAAGAGGTCTTATTTGTGCAAAATCCTAAATACTAATAATAAATAAAACCCTAAATTTTATAGCCTAAGTCGTTAAGATGAATTTATTACACATGCAGTCCGTATATTCTAACATTCTCTCTTAAGGCATACTGTACTGAAAACAAACTTATAGAAAAAAAAGACACTTTGACTGTAAACACATTTACTGAAAACTAAAACAACAGAATCAAACATTATTCAGATGCTTCTTCTTTGAAAACAATACTTGACCATTAATATTCCTTCAACTTAATCTCTATTCATCAAAAGGGTGTAGTCTTCCAGTTGCAATCCAAGTTCATTACATCATTGGACACCATTGCACATGAAATGACTCATAACCCTTGTAAAGGTATGATACAAAGCCTCTAGATATTGAATCTCCCTTGATCATAGAACAACAATATCCACATACATGTCTAATGTCTCATAAGTTATAATCCCAATGAGATATAGGTTCTCCCATCCATAAGCATCGAAGACTATTGAACAACTATTTCTCTTCAACTCCATTACTCCTTCTCTCCAAAGTGTGGCCTCTTAAAATATTAAAAAATCTAGTTCTTCAGCAAGGTCATCACCGCCTTTAGTATCTGGAGGATCTACAGCGCTGGCTACATTCACTGACTCATTGATCTTTCCTTTGAGAAGGTATTTGGTGTAGGTTCTGCAATTAATTGTTGTATGACTTGTTTTTCCATAGTAGTAACACTTAATCCCACTCTTAACTGTGATTCTCTTTCCCATCCTTTTCTTTGAGTATAGTGTTGTCTCTAGCTAAGATTATCCTTTTGAATATTGTAGCTGCTTTCTTTTCGTTAACTAAGAGAGATGAAATCAAGTCTTATAGAATGCATGAAGACATCTAATTGAGAGTAAATATGAAATTATTGTATAGAGAAGGAAGATTATTTAACAAAATGGGTTTTGTGTCCTCTTCCTCTACTATGGATTTGATAGATAACTATATGTAGAGAGATTTTAGATCATCTGTGGCAACTACCTAACAACCAATGATAATCTTTTCACTTGAGCAGATTGATGGAAATTTTTTTGACGTAGATAGAGATGATTCATAGATGTGTTTATTGGTTCCTCTCTAACCACTTCAGAAAAATGGATGGGTTAGATTCTAGAATTCCTACACTTTGAAATCATCTGTCTCTATGTTTTCATACTCAAACAGATAGAAACTACCAGCTCAAACATGAAATTATCTTATTTTACAAGTTCTAACACAGTGAATTTGAGAAATCAAAAAATAAATAAGAGAATACAAATAGTCACAAACACAACGTACAAGTCCAATCAAATATCATTGACAAATATCTCAGTGGAAAGACATAAGTCTTATGTTTCCATATTTTTATGCAAAGGCTCTCATACACGATGCCATATTACATTCATAAGAAAGAAAATAACAACATCAACAACTACCTGGACAATGAGAAGCTTTTCATTGGAGCAGAATGATGAATTTTTTTTTGATGTGGATAGAGTTGATTCAGGGATGTTTCTATTGACTCCTCTCCATCCTCTTCATAAAAATGGATGGGTCATATTCTTCAATGCCTACACTTTGAAAACCATCATCTTTGACATTGTCGTCCATTTTTATGACTTCTTTTTTTTCAAAAATTTAGGTAAATTAAAACCATACCCACGTACTTTCAAATACAGGAATTCCACACAGAAAGGGTGTGGAATTCCTGCATTTGAAAGCACTGGGTATGATTTTAAAACCTAAATTTTTGAAAACAAGAAGTCATAAAAATGAAGGATAATGTCAAAGAGGATGATTTTCAAAGTGTAGGCATTGAAGAATATGACCCATCCATTTTTATGAAGAGGCTGGAGAGGAGTCAATAGAAACGTCTCTGAATCAACTCTATCCACATCAAAACTTTTTTCATCATTCTGCTCAAGTGAAAAGCTTCTCATTGTCCAGGTAGTTGTTGATGCTATCATTTTCTTTCTTATGAATGTAATATGGGATCATGTTCCACACTCTTTCCACTTAAATTTGAATAGTTATTCTTGTCAGAAGGAACAAATACAATTACAAGTAAAAATCAAATGTATTTAGTCTGCATGGCTTTAGGAAAATGATGCTCCAGATTTTCTAGAGTATTTAGCCACATCATCATTCCTTTCTAAATTTGCACTATTATCAATCCATTTACCATGATATTCACCATGCAGTGCTCTATTTAATCTTCTTAACCAAATTTCATAATCTAGAGGATACAGAGTACCACAGAGACTATCAACATAGTCAGCAAAATATTTCAATACACATGAAATTTCACCAAGATGTTGTTGAATTGTTCTTCTTTCCTAAGACCTCTCTCTATTGTAAAGAAACTTCCAGTTATTCTAGATGTGTTATAGTTTCACCACATAAAAGTATAGCAGATAAACCAGGATTTCAACATTTAAGGCATGGCGTAATTTTCTTTCTTAGAGGGCATAAGTGGATGAAAACCAAACATTAATTGCAATACTATCTCTACCTTCAAGAACAATATGTCCCTAGTCCACAAGTATATAATAAGAATGTCTTTCCCGATATGCAATGAATATTACATGATCTAGTGAGATCTCTCCCTGTTGGATCCTTGTAGACATTGTACTTTGCAAAGAAGATAAACAATTATAACAGGATCGCAGTGATTCCTCTGTATTGAGGACCCCATTTATTGCAACAATAGTGGCAACTCATTCTCCAAGTGGAGATGTCACTAGAATTGGAGTTCCACACCATGAATGGACACAGCGACCACCAGGATTCCTATCTTTGACAAGGACCAGGGTGCATGATCCATCCAGAAGTGAAGCAAACAGGTCTATGTGTTCAAGTACAAAAGTGAAGCAAACAAGTTTGATGATTTACCTATTGAATGTTTATTAAAGGGACATAGGAAGAAATTAATACAGAATAAATGTTTAAAACCTTGAAAAGGGGAAAAACACAAAGCACAAGAGCTAGCCACAACATACCAGATTTCATAAATCAATACATAATACATGTTTAAACCTTCGAAAAAGGGAAAAACACATAGCACAAGATCTAGCGACAACTTACCCGATTTCAATTGACCGAGACAAATATTCACCTCAACAATCTCCCTTCAACAAAAAATAATGCTAACACCCCTGCGGCCACTTTTGTATAAGCATTTGAACACCTTCATATAACCATTTGACACGTCTTCATTTGCTATTATTGTGAATGAAGCTCGTTTCCCAAATCCAAATCCATCTGTGACTAATGAATACCTTGACATTAGCTATAAATTTCTAAATTTATTGAAGTTTAGCATTGAATGTTTGAATTTCTCCAAGTCTAGGTCTGACTACTAAATTTCTTCAAGTTTAGGTTTGAATCGTGGAATTTCCCAACTTTGGCTCGAAATTTCAATTTCCAAATTCAATACTAAAGCTGCAATGCACTTTCAACTGAAACCGTGTGAGCAAATGGTCTATCTAACTGTTTTTCTCTTCTCCTCTTAGCAATCTACTCGAAATTGTGTTGCCTAGTGCCCCACCATTTTTGTGCAACCAATCATTTTTCTCTTCTCCTCTTCACAATCTACTCCAAATTGTGTTGCATAGTACCCACCGTCTTTGTGCAAAATTATTGTTCAGATAAGTGACCATGACTAATAGTTCTACTGCCATTTCAAAAAATAAATTATAATAATAATAGGTTCAATTTACATATTTGAAACTAACCCATATAAATAAATTTGATAATTTGTTTTGTATATCCATGTTTTACTTCATAAATATAATCCAAACATATAAAATGTAATATTTTTGTTATTTTCAAAGTGAAAACATTCACCATATGCAAGTGAAAATTGGAACAAGTAATTGTAAAGTGGAAACAATTACAAGTATAGAAAGATTACCAAATAAGTGACAACTAAAAATGACCAAATAAATGACCAATTGTTATGTGGTCATTTTTAGTGTAGATATCTTGTGACCAAATTTGGTCATTTATCTTGGTCGTTTTTAGTTGGTTTTTATCCCATGACCAAAAGTGGTCATTTATCTTGGTCTTTTTTAGTTAGCTCACTTAAATTTATCAACTTTGGTCATTTATCCCTTGAAAAAAAACTTTGGTGACCAAAATTTTTGGTCTCGTGGTCACTAATCTCTCATTTTCCACTAGTGATATTGGACACCCAAGACAACATCAACACCACCCATTATGATAGTAATCATTGGACTATTCAATACATATTCCCCCATAGCTAGATTGATATTATGGCATTTCCCTGAGCAATCTATTGTTCCTCCATCTGCAATCATTACTTGAAATTATGGTGTTGGGTAAACAAAGCAATTAAGAAATTTTTCTAATTTACACTGAATGAAATTATGAGTACTACCAAAATCAATCAACACTGTTACCTTCTTATTTTTGATGTATCCTTCTATCTTGATAGTTTGAGGAGTGCTAATTCCAACCAATGCATGACAAGATATGGTGGAAGTAATTTCTTCTGAAGTAGCCTCTTATATTTATTCTGAAGTCGCCTCTTATATTTATTCTGAAGTCACCTATTCTTAAGATGCTTCCTCTTCTTTTGGTTCTTCCTCTTCACAATCTCCGTAGAATAATTTCTTCTCGTTGCACTTATGTCCCTTACCATACTTGTTGTCACAATTAAAGCATAATCCTTTTTCTCTTCTTCCATCTAGTTGTTGGGGTTTCAACCTTTGTGGTGGTTTAGAAGAAGGAACATTATTTTCTCTATGTGTGTTGGAGAAGGCCTTTCTAGTAGTCATTGCCATATTTTTATTTTCAACCTTCCTTGTCATCATGAAAGCCTTCTCTAGCGATGATGGTTCAAAGAGACACATCTCATGTTGAATGTTATCTTTCAAGGTTCCAATAAAGAGATATAACAAATTATCTTCTGAAATATTATTTATTTTGAGACTTAGTTGCTGAAATTGCTTGATGTGATTTGCAATTGAATCTTTTTGCTTGACATTTACCTATTGACTGAAGAAGGTGTTGCTATTTATATCCCCATAATGTGCAATCAATTCTTCAGTGAATATAGACCAAGTGACAATCGACTCCTTTTTATGATCGCAAAGTCATTGGTACCATACAAAATGACCAAGTTCTAAATACATGGATGCAATAGTTACCTTTTGCGAATTGGCCACCTGGTGTAGATCAAAGAGTTGCTCCATCTGAAAAATGCACATGATTGGATCCTTGCCATCAAACTTTTGCATGTCAATCTTGGGGATAAAGTAATTTCTTGGACCTGAATTGAACCTATGATGTTGTAGTGAATCATCAACTTTTGAGGACTCCAAATTCCTACTCTCCAATTGTTTTTCAATTTTATCCAAACGTGACTAAAATAAGTCATCTTTTTCCTCCCAATCCTCTTCTTGAGTAGATAATTGAGGAATAAAGTTATGTTTTATATGTTTGATAAACTCCTTCAAGTCTTGAATATATTCTTTACTATCCATCCCTTTGAGATCCTCTTTAGTAGCCATCTTCTTTTCCAATATAGAAAAGTCCTCAATTTTTACATTTCCTTTAATCATATCTTCCAACTTGGACACTCTAAAAGAAATGTCTTCCATATCCTCCTATGTCAGGGATGAATCCTCTGGGGGTTTAAGTGGAGTGTGATTCTTTCCACTTCTTTTTGGTAGAATTTTTAAAAATATCACACCCTAGGGTTTACCACAAATATATCCTTCTACTAAAAGCTATTCAAATGTAAAATGATGTACCTTTTTCAATCCCTGATTGGGAGACTGTTTTAGGGCCGACTTGTACCTGATGTAAAATTTGAATTGCAACTCCTCTGAGTCTGAAGCTTTGACATGTAGGCCCTTGATATGTACTCTTTCCAATGCCACAGGGATGACCTAATTTGGATGAGCCAACAAAATTTTATTGCAAATATACCAAAGCTTTTTATTTTTGTCATATCCAGAAGAGCGAACTTGTATTGTATGCCACGTGTTCAGTATTTTTTTTTTTTTTCTGTAACTGAAAATTATACCACAGATACATTGGTTTGTCTACTTTCATATGCAACTTGTATCACTCCATTTGGATCTCGGATTCCTTAGATATGACCTTTTTCCCAAGAACACCTGTTTTAGACCAGCTGTAGGACTACAAACAAAACCCTAGATTCCTTCACAATTATCTCCGAAACTGTAATGGATCAGGATCTGAATTTTTTACTGAAGATATCTCGGCCTGTTTTGGAAGTGGGTTTTTAACATCAATCTCTAACTCCTTGTAGAAAAATAGTTGTATCGAAAGTTCCAATATGACTCATTTTGCAGAAGCTAGTCCCGAGGAAAGAGCTCTGATACCAAATGTTATGTCACCAAGTACCATATACAACATAAAAAGAGCAGAAATAGACAATAAGAGAGTAATCCATCCCTAAAAGTTGAATAACGGAGATACATATCAATCCTCTTCGAGGGAGGAACCTCCTTACACAATGTACTGAGTACACAAGACAAGATAAGATGATATGATGCTAAAATGAGAATTTCTCCTGCCTATATATAGGATATAAAGGTGTACAATAACAACTAATAAACCCACTAATAGAACCAAGCATACATAAATAATATGTAATGCATCATAATATAGGGGGAAATACGCCACACTATATGGTGTAATGTGTCATCATTAAAAGCTTAAAAAAATCATATTCCTTCAAAAACTGTAAATAAAGAAGTAAAAAACACTCTACTTGTTATCTTTCCTAGAGAGATATGGTTTCTAGGTAGACAAATATTGACGTCATGAAACTATTTTGCAAAATTTGAAAATATTTCAAATACACACACAAATAAAAAGAAGGTAGGAATTTGAAAACATAACAACATCGATGACAATGAATTAATACAATGATGTCAAAAACAAGGGATTCTTTGGTCTAAAGCAATGAAATCAATCTTAAAACTAGATTACCATTTGGTAATTTTTTATTATTTAACCTTATCATGATGTGACATATAGTATGGCCTGTCAGTGCATTGTTATTACTAAATTAAACAATGGAATCAATTTACAAAGACCTAGCACAATACATGATTTTATCAGATGCCTCAATGTATTGATGACATCTCAATGCACTAAGATGTTTGTGGATATTTTATAAAATTTTAAACAACTGTACTTTATTTCTTACCATCAAACCTAAGTGCGTGTAAATGTGTAAAATTTCACTAAGCTTAGTAATAAATGCCCCCATATATTTTTTTAATTTTATTAAACTAAAAACATATATTTTATTATTAAATATTTAATTCTCGTCTTGTTAGGTTCATCATTACCGCATTATAGCTCTAGCACACAATTTTTGCCATACATATGTTCGAATTCGGTGCCTCATATATGATGGCGCATGAGTATATTTATATCCATTTAATGCACTATTAATTTTTATTTTTTTAAAAATATAAATCCTTATCTTTATTAATAAGTATTTGAGAGGAGTCAATGCATTGTACATTGTAACACTCTGTTTGTTATGTCATGTTAATTGACTAGTGAGTGTTATACTGGGGCACAATGGTGCATCCTATATGTTTATGCACCAATGTGTTACCACAATTTAGGAGTACTTTAAAAAAAAACTTTTACTAAGACCTTTGGTGGGTAACCCATCATTGCATAAATAGATAAAGGAGACTTTTTTTACAAGGTCCCACAAAAAACTTTGTTAAAGCTATTTCTTCTCGTAGTCACATGTTATAAAATAGACAAAGTTGGATATGAAGCTAAGAAATAAATCATTTATTGGATTACTCTTCCTCTCCTCTACATAGTGTAAAAAAGCATTTGCTAATTACGAGCCGGATGTGAAAATGATAAGATTAAAAAGCTTCTTGATTAGAGGTATCCCATGCTTCTTCTCGATGCCTTAAGTTTTGGTGTTCTTCTAATCTTCATGATGTGTAGTCCCATTCCTTTTCATAACTATAACATATCATTTTTCACCCTCGCAAGTCTTAAGAATTTCCATCTTGCCAAAGTATTTGCAAGTCCCTTGAAGAATCCTTGTTTCTAATTCATGTGAGCATTATGTAGCTTTCCCAAAGATTAATATTCAAGAATCTTTTGAATGTGTGATAAGAACTTTTATTGTGATGTGATAAGAAGTTTGGGTGCAATGCAATAAGAGTTTTGGGTGTGATGTGATAAAGTCTTTTGGTATGATGTGATAAGGATATTTTTGAACATGTGATACGAAATTTTGGTGTACTGCGATAAGAATTATTGGTAAGTTTTCAAATGTTGAGATAAAAGCTTTTTGAAAGTTGTGACAATATTTTTTTTAGAAGTTGCAATGAGTTTTTTTAAGAATTTTCAACATGAGGATTTGTGAAGTTGTCACAATATGTTTTGGGAAGTTGTGACAACAAGTTTTGTAAAGTTGAAACAAGAAGCTTTGGGAATGTTTATGAACTTGTATCAAGAAGTTTTGAGAAGTTTTAACAAGAAGTTTTGGGAAGGTGCAACAAGAAGGATAATAAATTTTGGAAAGACACGATGGAAAGTTGAGAAATTTTGGAAAGATGCAATGAAAAAATAAAAACTTTTGGACAGATGCAATTGAAAGATAAAATATTTTTGAAATATGTGATCGAAATATGAGAAATTTTAGTAAGATGCAAAGGAAAGATAATAAATTTCATAAAGATGCAATGGAAATTTGAGGATTGTTGGAAAGACGTAAATTTTTTTTTATAGTCTATTGTATCTTTTAGTATTTTCACTATAATATTTGATCCTGACACCCATTTTGGGCACGCCTTATACTATTGGAATGGTCTTTGTAATTCTCCAAAAATTCATAAAAATTTAAAATTTTTCATATAACATAAAATGTTTGCGGTCGTCACTACTTAGGAACAATTTAACTGTTAACGGTTACCTTAAACAGTTTTTTAACTAGAACTGATTCCTTTTGTTAATCTCTAGTTATGTATACCTATTGTTTGAATTCATAATTCTTTTTTAATGATTTGATTTAGCAGGTTATGCTTTGGAATAACAGGAATTGAAACATCTGTTTAATTTCTTGTGCTAAGTTTGTTTTACTGTCTTATGAAAGTAGGAAAGAACTTAAGTTGAGATCGAGGCTTACTGAGCTTATAGCTAAAGCAGTGAAGTGATGCTTCTTTTATAGGTCCTTTATAGGTAAGAATTTTGTTACCAGTTTCCAGATTGAGATTATTGTCTCAACTAGCATAAAATATAATGCTAGTAGATTTATTTACTTTACAGCTTTGAGCAATAAATGAGGTATCGTTGATCTGTAAATTAATGTTCCAAAAAGTTTCTAGAATAAAAGTATTTTTAGTAAATTGAGCCTAGTTCAGTTGCTCTTCTATTTCGCTATAACCATAACTTGTTCATTCAACTTTCATCATTCTATTTTCAGTTTAATGCATGTATGTAACTCTAGTGAAAGGCATCTCGTATAGCAGTTTTCTTTGTTTGTTTACTTGTTTTCTTTGGGATTTTACCATATAAGTTCTTCTAAACCCTAAAAACTCGCATTTACCTATCTTTTTATCTTGCTCTGGAAAGGGAGGGCCGCAGGCTCATGGTCGCATGGCCTGACTGTCACTCCATTGTGTGTAAGCTACCTTGCCAATAGTCGTTCTTCTTCTGTGAAAGAGATTTATTTGACCATACCCTTTGTTCTGTGGAAGCACCCTCTATCGCCATAACCATTTCTTTGTGTGAAATTGGTCTTCGTCGTCGTTATTTAGCTTCTGCGTGAGCTATCCTTCGGCACTGTGTGTGGGTAAGACTCTGTAATATGAGTTCAGTGTTTGGTTTACCCCGTCGTTGATTTGGGATTTCTTGTTAGGGTTTCCTGTCGGAGCCTCTTTTGTTGCTTGGCGTAAAGGTTATGTTGGCAAAGGTATGTTCTCATTACCCATTTTGAGGCCCAGGACAGTTTCTTCAAGTGAGGAAAATGTTTGTAAAAAATAGAATTATTATACCCTTCTTCGTAAGCTATTATATTTGTTATTTATAAGTTTCTCACTCTATGTTTTGATTAAATTTGTGCAGGTTTCAAATGGATACTTTAAGATGGAAATACAAGCCATAAAACGCCACGCAAGGAATTTTTAGGCTTCGTGACCCTCCTGGCAAGCCTTGGTCTGGCCTGGGGTTTTCTCCTGCAATGGTTGTATGGTGTGTTTGTTAATACTACCCATTTGATTTTGGGTTCTGCTTAGCCGTGGTTACACTATGTTGTGTTAGTTTTGGGAGGCCATGTGGCTGATACGGTGATATGTTGTTTAAGATTTCTTCGAAGCCCTCACAGCTATTTTATGTTGGAAAGCTTGGGGATTTTACAGCCATGACTTAATAACTTATTTATGGGACCTTTTTGGCCATAGTTGATTTACAGTAATGTTATATTTGAATAGGCTATCAAGCCATGTCTTAAGTTGTAGAAAGGCCATTAGGCCGTAACCGAGATGATTCAGTGGTGCTAGGGTTTAGATGCTATTTTTATTTTTAATAATCTCGAAGCTTACTATTTGTACTTATATTTTGATAATATAAATATATTGTGGTTATAAGAAGATGATGGTGTTGGGCACCCTATATGTAAGTTAATTAAAGCCAACACACAGAGTGTTCAATATAAATTGTCAACCCAGGGAAGTCTCTTATTTCAAGGATAATGTGCACTGTATATGATTTAAACACTAAGTAGCTGATGCTGTAAATGAATGAGACTACTTTCTTGTTCAGTCGAACTCATCCCATAATCTACCTAATCTAGCTTACCTTCTTAGGAATGCAATCATAAATAACTTCTTACAACCTTTAATCTAGAATTAAAAGATTCAAGAAATAAACATCTCGATTACTTTTGCAGAAAGTTAAATTCTTAATTACCAAACCATCTAAAGATCCATCTCAACTATCTTAATTCAACTTATTCTAGAAATTCAAAGTACAAGAATTATTTTTTGCAATTATAAATGTGAAGGAATAAATTGCAAGGATCTAAAGAAAACATCAATTGAAAGA
Source organism: Pseudotsuga menziesii (assembly GCA_001517045.1). NCBI lineage: Eukaryota > Viridiplantae > Streptophyta > Pinopsida > Pinales > Pinaceae > Pseudotsuga > Pseudotsuga menziesii. Next base: position 477,033 of record LPNX010881730.1, on the reverse strand, counting down.
ACTAGGGATGAACAAGGCTGTCATAGCTATCACACAGTTGCATAAGAGAAAGTTAACCTACATAGTCAATTGTCACACCACACCACTACAGTTTATAGGCAATGCAATTACTGATCATTCAAATGAACACACAACAAATCGATGAATGTTGCAGCTTATTGTAAATAAAGGAATTTATCACAAAATCCAAACCACACAACATAATAAATAAAATACCCAATTAACTTAGCAATCTCTGTGGGAAGGTGGGCCCATCCTTCACACAAAGATGCTGGAAGTAACACACGTTAGAATGCCGAGATCTGATGAATCAAAATCCTTGTATTAAAATGGCAGATGAGCACACAACCTCAGTCATAGCTGATACAATAAATTTGATTAATTTTTCAAACCCTCGCTCGAAATAGTTTCCCAGTATTTATACAATTACAATCATAACATATTCCCACTATTATCGGGTAGCCATGAAGATCTTTGATCTTCAGGCTGCCCCAATTATGATAAGCTATTACAATCGTGGCAAGATGAAAATAGAATATATAGGAAGGCTGTTACTCAAGCTAGAAATGACGATCATGATCAATTGAGAAGATACTCCATGGATTGCAGCTATTTTTGAGCAGCAGCGCACTATTGCCTCCGAATCTATTACAACGACCTTTGTATAACTCGCGTGGAATAGTATCCTTGGACCACATTCTTTGGGCAAAGATGGAATGGATGGCGATCATCTCAGCAATGAATGTTCATCCCTATCTTGGCATGTTCTACCTGCTACACCTGTATCCTTTACATCTCGAATTATCTTTATAAAACCACTATATGTTAGCATAATTTAAGATGTAAATCCCCGATTACAACAATCCTAAGAATTANCTGTATGAATTGAGGGACCGAGTGAAGGAAAAACATCTGTTTAGTGTACATAATAGAGTAGGATGAGGCAAAAAGAGGTAGGTAAAGGTGGTCAAAAAGGGGTCATGTCTGGTCCCAACATCTCCCCCCAATTGTCCTGTTGCATGTCCCCATGCAACAACCTCCATTAGTCTGAATCTGAATCTAGCATTGTACTTTGGTCATGGAGATAAGAAAAATTATATGGGAATTAAGGCGTTCCCTATTTTTCCAAGAATCCCTTATGGACAAACCAATATCTCCAACACCTCTACTCTTCTGCCTTTGTTAATGAGAAGTCTTCCCTGTATGGTTTTGCTGGCCACCAGATGAGAGGAAATTTGAATTTGAGTCTCAGCCAATTAACTCCACATTCCTACATGCATCCAACATATCCCTCAACCCTAGAAAGTGCATGTTCAAAATTCCTGTAACAGTAGGGATCTCTATTTCTCAGGGTTGAAGGGGAAACCTACCATCTGTGTTGGCTACCTTCCAAAGCCAATTGTTGATGCTTGGAAATCTAGCTGACACAAGTAGAGATAAAATTTTCTTGAAGTTTCATTATTCACTGAGTTTGGATGGGACACAAAAGTACATTCTGATGATGAGCAAGGAGAAGACAGGGGTCCTGAGGTTCGCTTCGAATCCAAAGGTTAGACTGAGCCTCATTATGAGAGAAAGTTTGGAAGGATCTTTCCCACTGAACATGATTGCTAACAAAGGAGGCAAAATCCCTTAGCTGAACATCACTTGAGAAATGGATAGGATTCGAATGGCGGTCCAAGGGATAAGCCAACTCATGCAAATAAAGTTCACACAACAATTTTTGCTCCTCAAATTCACTTTCCAGAAATGTTTCTAGGAATTTAGCTGATGTCGCTATTTCATACGGTGTCCCTTCTTTTACAGCCCTCAGTTTAAACCAAATGAATTGCTCAAATAAAAACACAGGGTAAGAGGACAATGGTACTCTGGTACCCAACAATTCCTGAGAAAGAGTATACAACTGATCTTTTTCCACCTGCATGGATTTGAACTTTTTCAGCTCATTTAGCTCCTTATGTAACTCTTCCCCACAGAGTTTTTGGGACATGAGTTCTTCTGCACATTTTTCCTTCAATTACCTGATGGTATTCCTATGCTCAGCAAGGGAAACCATCCCTTATTGATACCTCTCCACCTGACTCCTCCACTTCCTCACTTCTATTCTCAGGATTGAGAGTTCTTTTGTCAGCTTCAGGATTTCTTCATCTTTAGCATGTTCTTCATTATCAAAATCCAAATTGACAAAATTTTGAGGAAGTTGAGTCCATACCTTATCACCTGATGTTCCAATTTAAACATCCTGTACTGCTTGCTTGGATACTTCTGAAATCACTTCTGGGGGTGCTGGTCCTTGTGTAACAGCATCCCTTCCTTGAATTTCTCCTATAGCAACTTCAACCATAGGTGTCTCTGAAACAACTTCTGGGGATGCTAGTTCTTGTGTAACAGCATCCTCTCCTTGGATTTATCCTGTAGCAACCTCAGCAGCTGATTGTGAAAGTGTTGGTTCTTGTGTGACAACCTCTTCCTAAATTTTGATCTCCCCATCTTCCTGATTGTTAGCTACAGCTTCAACCGGGGGATGCAAGGCCACTGGTTCTTGTGTAACAGAGCCCTACCCTTCTATTTCTTCATGTTGCTAGGGTTGTAGAGTTGCTTTCATGTCTTCTGCAATATGGAACTGTTCTTCGGCGATTTCAGTGTCCCCTGAGGATTGTGACTGCATTTGTTCATCCTCTCCTAAATCCAAATCAAGAATTATGTCCATTTCAGGATTGATTTCTTGTTGCTCCCTGAGAATCTCCATAGAAATTTCTAGGGATGTTGGTTCTTGTGTGTAAACATCCTGGTTAACTTCCTCATTTTCTTGCTGTTGGGGTTCCATTTCTATTAATTATGTGTCCTGAGACGGTTCAGGAGTCACAGCGCAGTCTTCTTCGTTAAATTCAGGAATATTTTCAATCTCTGGTTCATTTTCCCCCATTTGGGTGGCAACTTCAATGAGAATATTCAGGGATGTTGGTTCTTGTGTATGAGCACCCTGTTCAACTTCATCATCATTCTACTACTGGGGTTCCATCTCTATTAGTTCTGTGCCCTGAGACAGTTCAAGAGTCACGACACAAGCTTATTCAATAAAATCAGGAATAATTTCAGCCTCTGGTTCATCTGTCCCAATTTGGGTGGCAACTTCAACAAGAATATTCAGAAATGCTGGTTCTTGTGTATCAACACCCTATTTATCTGCTACTTCCCTTTGCTAGAGTTGCTCTTGGGGAGCTCTACCATCCTTCTAATCAGATTGTCCTTCTTACGTTGGCTGTGACTGTAATTGTTCATTTTCCTCCTTTTATGTACCAAGGATCATTTTTGCATCCCCTGCTTCTATCTTTGGTGCTTCATGTCCTTGTTCTTCCACAGCTGTAGGTATGGGTTGTTGTGTCACAAAGGCATGAAATATGACTTTCTATCTTGACTGGTTAAATATTTCTCCACACACAGGGCATACCACTCTTTCTTACTCCTCACCATCCTCAGCAGGAGGTGATCCTTCTAATCGGTCTGCAGCTTCAACCAGTGTGTGTAGCTTCCCTTCCACCTGATTCCTACATGCTCCCTTCCAATTTTATAGTTGTCTCTGAAGTGATTGTACTTCCTATTTTAATAGACCATTTTCATACAGAAGTCCCTCAATTTGAGGTTCTTCTACAGCCGGTTCCTATGGGGCATCATTTTCTTTGGGTCTCAGAATGAGGAATTCGATCTGTGCTTCTAGGGTTGCCCATCTTGCCCATGCTGCTTCAACTACTGTAACTGACCTAGTTCTTTTTATTCTTATTGGTGGTGATGCATGTATATCTTCTTTTGGTCTCCTCCTTTTCCTCCGTGGTGTAAGAATCTCCAGATTTGCAGTTGATGTGGAAGGGATATCTTTTGTCTCAACGTTTTCCTATTCTTCTTCAATCAGAGTTCCCCCCCATTCAAGGAAATATTCAATGGTCAAAACCTATGTGTTTCCTTCTATTATCATGGCTCTAACATCCTCGGCTTCATCTGTTGCAGCATCTAATGCTGCTCCAGCTTCATCCTCTGCTGTCAGAGCTTCCATATTATTTAATATCTCCACAGGGTTTTCTCATGCATTTTCCTTGAATTCTTTTGCTTGGTCATCTTACTGATCATCTGATCCAGTCTCATTCCCTACCCCCCACCAACTAAATTTGAGGGACTCCGATCCTCCTATTGCTCCTCATTTCCCCCCAACTTTTCATTTGCATGCTCCTCTTGGTTTTGAACAGCCCCCAAGAGTACAGGTACTTCTAATTCTTCTTTTATTGGAACTCCAGGCAAAAGGGCGGGTTCCTGGTTTATCTAAATTTGACTTGTGAATTGCTCCCAGGTTTGGTTCCTTTGAGCTAAGGCCCATAAAATTATTAATTTGACTAGGCCATGGTGGGTAAGGGAGGAGTTTGGATGCTTGGCTATTCTAACAAACCCTTCCATATGGTGTCGGTCATTGAATAGATAAAATGGAATGTCTAGTAAGGCCCTATGGTGGAGATGAGATAATAGAGGAAGTTCAGAGTAATAAATAGTTTGATACCTACCTTCACAGGTGATATACTTCTTGAGGAAAACGGTTACTTGATCCCATGGCTGAGTTAGTGACTGTAACGCTATCCCTCTCCTTGACTGATGAATTTGCTCCCCCTCTATCAGAAAATCCTGTACTGCAGCAGCATTAGGGGTTCTTCGACCAAAATAGGCTCTTCCCACTCGAGGAATGCCAGTGACTTCAACCACTATTGCTTTAGAGACTTCTATACGTAACCCCTGAACCTCTGAGTGGGTTTCTGTAAGATTTAAGGAAAATTGTAGAGCTGTCTCTCGATGAAACCCATTTAGGCATTGGAAGAATTCAGTCCAGCCCGCAGCTTCAAAAATAGTGAAAACTTCAGCATTTCTTCTCAATTCTTGCGTATTTGGAGGTTCATGCTGAGTTGGGATACCCATGTTTATTTGACTTCAGAATTCTTTATCAGTCCGATAGATTACAAGTCCAACAATGGAGGTTAAAGCATAGACTATGTATGAACAACTGAGAGTGGAGTTGGGTAGATTCAGAAAGTTTAAGAGCATGGAAATGTTTGGAATTTTATCCCAAATTAGGAAAGGTGGAGGTTATCAGGTAACTTAAATGGCCATTAAGTCGTATGAGTGGACAGTTAATGGTATGTAGGTGTAATAATGGGCACAGAAAGGAAGGTATGATTAATGTTGTCAAATCTACTTAATGCTTAATCAAGTAAATAATGAGAACCATACCTTCGAAAATATGTGATGAACAGTGACCTTTGAGAATAGTAATGAGTGTGAAGTGCAGCCATTTAAATTTAATCATTATTTTAGGTGTGCTATAATGACCTTTTTTGTCGGTGGACCAAAACCATCGTGTCAATCTTGTCAGAAACATAATGAATGCTGTGAAGTAAATTGGCATCGTTGGCATCAAGAATTGGGGCCAGATATGGAGGAGTCGCCAACCAAGGTTGCAAAGAGTCCTGCCAATAATGGAGGAGTCACAGCCGTAGACCATAGAGAAATCAAGCAGTTTGGCAGAGTTGCAGCTGTGAATTATAGAAAAATCATCCAGTCTTGGCAGAGTCACAGCTGCCAGAAAAGGTAAACATAGTAAAAATGGAACGGTGTCGCAGCTGTTGGAAAAGGTAAAAATGGACAAAAGTGAAATGGTGTCACAGCTGTTGAAATCAGAAAAAGGGATTAAGTTATGGTGTTGCATCTACACGGAACAGGGTAAAGGGCAGGATTTTACGGTGTTGCAGCTGCGTGGAACAGGGTAAAGGGTAGGAGTTTACGGTGTTGCAGCTGCAGAAAAACAGAAAAATAGGCAACGTTTTACAGTGTTAAAACGACGCGGAATGGGGTAAAGGGAGGTATTTTACGGTGTTGTAGCTGCAGAAAAATGGAGAAATAGGCAAAGTATTACTGTGTTGCAGCTGCCCGGAACTTGTTCAAGGAGTTTTCATCTGATGCAGGAAGTTACAAAAGGATGACCCTAGTCGATAGGCCCGATAATGACCATTTCTCCTTAGGCACATCCCTGCACATATTATTAAAAAAAAACGGATCAAGTGCAAAGGAAAAAAAAAAAAATAATTAAAATATCAATTTATTTATGTACAAAAATTTATGTAAGATTTACAATGATTATCTAAAGATTGACAGGGGCAGAGAAATATTTCTACCCTTGTTCTAACTGGAATTCCAGATCAGCTGCAATTTGTGAAGTGAATGCATCTTTTGAAATGGGCTTATGGTACAGCCACAGCCTGTGACCATTAGAAAATAATGGTGCATGATTCTCATCAATGGTTGCTAGGCGGACTGTACCATTATCAAATGCTCTGTCTACTAGGTATGGGCCCAACCATCTTGTGCGTAACTTACCCTTGAAGTCCCTTTTGAATCTTGAATCGTATAATAATGCCCAGTCTCCTTCGTAGAAGACTTTCTTTTTGATGAATCAGTCGTGCCAATTGGATCTCTATTGCCAGATTAATACTGTATGATCCATAGCAGCTAAACAGTTCTCATCAAGTTCATTCAATTGATTCAATCTTCTCTTCTGGGATTCAGTCACATCTAAGTTTACCTCTGTAGCTGTCTTCAAAGTCTTGATTTCAAATTCAATGGGGAATACAACACTTTTCCCATACATAAAGTCATAAGGAGAGAAACCTGTAGTATTGCACCAAGTAGTATGATATGCCCACAATGCTTCCAAAATTATATCAGCCCAGTCTCTACGATGGCTCCTGATTGTTTTGGTAAGGATGGCTTCAATAAATTTGTTAGTGCTTTCCTCCTGGCCATTGGCCCGGGGATGGTATGGTGAAGATATCCGGTGCTGAATATGGTACTTCCGTAGCAGAGCTTCAAATTGATGTGACACAAACTAAGGTCCTCCATATGTAACCACCTCTTTGGGTACTCCAAAACGGGTAAATATTTCACCATACAGGAAATCGATCATAGCTTGGTCATTATCTTTCACCGAAGCCACAACTTATACCCATTTCATCATGTAGTTGGTACAAACCAAGGTGTATGGATTTCTACCTGGAATGAGGGCTGATAGGACCAACAAAATCTAAGGCCCATCTATCAAAAGGTTCAACCACCAGTTGTGGTTGAGGAGGCATTTGATCCAATCTGTTAGGTTGGCCCATCCTCTGGCAACTGTCACAAGACTGGACATATATTTTTGCATCCCTAAAAAGGGTCGGCCAATAGTAGCCCATTCTCAGTGCTTTGTGTCCTTTCCTCCTGTCTTCAAAATGTCCCCCACAAGGCTCGTCATGGAAGGCCTTAAAAATATGGAATATTTCATCTTCTCTTACACATCTTCTGATCTCAAGATCAGGGCCTGTGTAGAAGAGATGACCGTCTATCCAACAATACCTGGCACTTTGTTGAATAATTTTCCTCTTTTCTTTTTTTGAAAAATGTGCCGAAATCTTCCCTACAGCCAAGTAGTTAGCGACATATGCATACCAAGGGGAGTGAGCTGTGTTAGATTTTAAACATTAAGCTAACATATCATTAGGATCTTTAACTGAGAGAACAACACGCACAACAATCAAACACAAGAGACAATGAACACAGTGTTTTTCCTCGAGGAAACCATAAATGGAGAAAACCCTACAACTTCCTCAGAGATAGAATCAACACCAAAGTGAAACCCAAAAACAGTAAGATAATCTCCCGACAGTAGTAAGCTCTTTCCTCTTGCCCCAGTGTCTTTCTCTTCCTCAACTATGCTCTACAACTGATTGTGTATGAGATGTGTGATAAATAGAGAGGTCACCTCTCTATTTATACTAATTCCTGACATGACTAAAACCCTACTAGGGCTGACCTCACTAGGAGAGTATAATAACCCTAGTGCCCCGGAACTATGGGGACTTTAACCCTTAGACAATAGGAGGGTTACCCAAAATGACTTGACATGACTTATTTACATTATAGATCCTCCCTATAGGAACATTGGGTCATGACAAGACACAAAAACATCCCGGAATAAACATCGGGTTACAATAGATAAGAAATACAAGTGAATAAATTCCGAAGTTACAATTACATCAACACTCCCTCTTAACTAGGAAGGTATTCTCTCGATACAATTTTCATCACTGGTCTTCTTCTCTGGATCTTCTCGTCATCTGCATCTTCAAGTCATCTTTGTCTCTGGATCTGGATCATCACTCGATCTGGATCATCTCTAGAGCATCATCTCTAGATCTGGATCATCTCTGCTGGATCATCAATACTGAATCTTCACAGCTGCTATCTCATGATTCTTCTCATCATAGGAAGTTCTATAGAGCCAGCCCTTTTTCATGTTGGATGTAGGCCTAGCCACCATGTAGGTCTTTCTCAGCGCTTATATCTAACACTTAAGTTAGAATGGCCTACCCAACACTTACATATGATCATGTAGGAACTAATCCTATAATCATATCAGAAAGGCAACACCCAGCACTCACATCTGACCATGTGGTAACATAGCCCACAACCCTGTCAGAAAGGCCCAACACTTACATCTGATCAACCAATGATCGAAGAAAGGCCCAACACTTACACTTGCCCATGCGAGGAACCAATCCTCCATGCCAAAAGGCTCCTGCACTTACATCTAATCAACCAATGATCGAAGAAAGGCACTGCACTTACATTTGATCAACCAATGATCGAAGAAAGGAACAACACTTATATTTGATCAACCAATGATAGAAGAAAGGCTCAGCACTTATATCTAATCAACCAATGATCAAAGAAAGGCTCTACAATTACATTCAACACATATGAGGAACCAATCCAACAATTATGTTCGAAAAGGTGTGCACTCACATCTGATCCTGTAAGAACCAATCCTACAGTCATATCAGAACTGCCCCTAGTCCTAGACTGAGCTACCTGGTAACTGACCAGGTGCCTCCATTCTCCAGGAGAATGACAGTTGCCCTTACATCTGTCCTACTCGACAGAATGGCCAGCACTCATATCTGACATGGAAGGAACCAATCCTTTCACCATGACAGAAATGATCAGCCCTTATATTTGACCTACTCATTAGAATGGCTATGGATCTCAACACTCATATCTGACATGGAAGGAACCAATCCTCTCACCATGACAGAATGGATTAGCCCTTACATCTGACCATGGAAGGAACCAATCCTCTCACCATGTCAGAATGGCTATGGGTTTCATCACTTTCTCTTGGAGGAAACCTCGATCTGGAGAACACCAAGCTTCTCCCCGAAGTATTGGAACTTCACCCTAGCCAATGGCTTCGTCAATACATCAGCTATCTGTTCCTCCATCGCAACATACTAGAGCTTCACTTCTCCCTTCTGCACCATATCCCTGATATAGTGATACTTGATCTAGATATGCTTTGAATTGTCATGAAAAACTGGATTCTGTGACAACTTCACACAAATCTGGTTGTCACAATGTATACAAGTAGCATCCATCTAGAGATCAAATAAATCAGACAGTAGCTTCTGCAACCATACTACCTCACAACTAGCTGAACAAGCTGTGACATACTTTGCTTCAACTGTACTGAGTGCCACACAGGATTGCTTCCTGCTAAACCAAGAGATCACACCTGATACCATACTAAAGCAACAACCTGAAGTGCTTTTCCTATCAATGGCATTGCCTACCCAATCTGAATCAACATAACCCTCTAGGTTAATCTTTTGATTCGCCTCATACTTGAGCCCATAATCAATTGTACCTCTCAGGTACCTTAGAATGTGCTTTGCAGCAATCAAGTGAACATGTCTCGGATCTGTCAAGAAATGTCTCAAGGTGTTCACAGTAAAGCAAATGTATGGTCTTGTTTTCATCAAATACATCAAGGACCCAATCATTTGACGATACATCATGGCATCAACCATCTCTGATGAAGCATCACTCAATAGCTTCAGGTTCGATGCCATAGGTGTGGCCATAGCCTTCCAGTCCATCATCCCAAACCTCTTCAGGATCTCTACTGCATACTTCCCTTGTCCGAGGGAGACTCCATTCGCATTCTGCCACACCTCCATACTTAGAAAATAATGCATCATACCCAAGTCCTTCATTTCAAACTCGGTAGAAAGCTTTCTCTTTGTATCAGAAATAAACCCATCTATACATGTTACAAACATATTATCTACATATAGTAGAAGCATCACTAGGTTTCCATCTTCAACCTTGTAGTAAAGGTTGGAATCTGCTTTACTCTTGGTAAAGCCCAAACTGGATAGAAAGCTATCAATTCCGCCGTACCATGTCCTGGGTGCCTGTTTCAAACCATACAGGGCTTTCTTCAATATGCACACATGAGACTCCCTGTCATGTGTCTCAAAACCGAGTGGCTGTTCTACATACACTTCCTCTTCCACTACACCATTCAAGAAAGCAGTCTTGACATCCATTTGGTGTATCTTCCATTTAATTACTGTAGCCAAAGCAAGTACTATTATTATGGAAGTGTATTTGGCCACAGGAGCAAAGGTTTCTTCATAATCTATTCCTTTCTTCTATGAGAAGCCACGAGCCTCAGATCTTGCCTTATATTTTTCAATGCTACCATCTGTAGCATGCTTGATCTTGTAGATCCATTTGGAAGTTACAACTGACTTCCCTTCTGGTCTTGGGACAACATCCCAAACATCATTCTTCATGATCGATTGATACTCTTTGATCATAGCATCCTTCCATTCTTTTCGTTCCGTCGCTTCTTCATAGTTGGAAGGTTCTTTATTGATAACATCACATAGTAAAGCTACATATCTAGAACAAGATCTGTTTCTCTTTCTTTCTCTGTGATTCTCTTCTGAAGCCCCATATCTTTCTGCACCTTGGATAATTTATTGTACACAAGCAGGTTTCCTCTTGTGAGGATTCTTCTCCTGAGGTGGATCTACAGGTCTTTGTGGTTCTTCAAATTCTCGATCTTCTTCTTGAATTTCCTCATTCATGGTTGTATCATGAATTCTGGGTGCTTCTGCTTCTTCAGTATCTTCAACAGGTCTCTTTCTGGATTTGTTGTAAGCTGTGTCTTCATCAAATGTTACATCCCTGATGATGTCGATATTATTGTATCCTAGGAAGTATATTCTGTAAGCCTTCGAGCTTTCAGAGTATCCCACAAATATACCCTTCTTTCCTGAAGGATCTAGTTTTGTTCTCTTTTCTTTTGGTATGTGTATATACACCGGACAACTGAATATTCTGAGATAGTTGAATTCTGGTTTCTTTCCGGAGAATACTTCTTCAGGAGTCTTGTTTTCGAGTACTTTGTGTGTAGTACGGTTTTGTACATACACCGTTGTTCTGGCTGCTTCTGCCCATAGATTCATAGGAAGATCTTGATCATGAAGCATTGCTCTTGCAGCTTCCATGATGGTTCTATTCTTCCTTTCTGCAACCCCATTCTGTTGTGGATTGTAAGGAGTGGACAACTCCTTCTTAATCCCTGATTCTTTGCATAAGTCTTTGAATTCATTTGATGTGAATTCTCCGCCATTATCTGATCGAAAGGTCTTGATCTTCTTTTCTGTGTGATTCTCAATCAAGGCTTTGAATTCCTTGAACTTGCTGAAAAATTCATATTTGTTCTTCATGAAGTAAATCCATGTCTTCCTAGAAAAGTCATCAATGAAAGAGACATAGTATACATACCCGCTTAATGAGCTTGATGACATTGGTCCGCATACATCGAAGTGGATGATTTACAAGATTCCTTTTGCCTTGCTCTCGCTACTTGGAAATGTCTTCTTTGTATTCTTTCCTTTCGCACATCCTTTACAGATCCCTTCATGTTTTGCTTGAATTTTTGGAAGACCTTCAACAGCTTTGCTTGCAAGTGGTAGTGCTCTGTAATGCACATGTGCAAGCCTTCTGTGCCAAAGTTCATTTGGCTCTACTGTGCTGTGGACCATAGCTTGTTCTGGATGGCCCTTTAGCTTGTATAAGCCTCCTTCTTGTTCTCCAATCACTATTGCATCATCAATAGTCTTTCCTCTTGGCCACATGATGACTTGGCCATCTACAAATGCAACACTCATATCTTTTTCATCTAATGCTAAAATGGATAGAATATTCTTCTTCAATGCTGGTACAAACAAGACATCTTTCATTTTTACAGATTTTCCGGAGTCTATCTCGTAGGAGGATTCACCACTACATTTTATGCGATATTGGTAGTCATCCCCAAGCTTCACCTTATGGGGTGAATTATGTTCATATAGTTTCTCAAAGGATTCCTTGAAACCTGTCATGTGCTTGGAAGCCCCACTATCAATAAGAAAATATTTGCTTGCATGAGTGACAGTTCCCGTGAGAGCGAAGATCAGAACATATTCATCTTCACTTGAAGAGTCTTCACTTTCTTGTTTTACTCTCTTCCTGGGAGGATCATCATCCTCGACAGTGTGAGCATGGTGTCTTATTTTGTATTTCTTCTTCTTCTTGGATCCATTCTTATTCTTGGGACAATTTTTAGCAAAGTGTCCTATTTCATCACATGTATAACATCTGAGTTTGGATGGATCCCTTCTCATAAAGTTATTTTTCTGATGAGAATGCTTACCTTGGTGATGATGATTTTCCCTTCTTCCTTTCTTGGAGTGTACTATGAGATCTTGATCTTCACTTCCCATCTTTTCTTCTAGAGTAGCCATCCGATCTTCTTCTTGAGAGCATTCTTCCCACAGTCTACTGAACTTGACCAACTTCTTTCTAGCATAGATTCCTTGGATGAAAGAATTCCATGACCTAGGGAGGCCATTCAATGTTGTCATCACAATTTCTGCATTCTCCACTTCTTCATCTACAGCTTCTAGTTGTTATTTGATTTGGGAGACCCTTGTGAAGTATGATTGGATGGTCTCCTCATTCTAGATCTTGACATTCTTCAATTGGTTCCTTAGAGTCATCTTCCGATTGATGTTCTTCCCTTCAAACAATTTGGTTAGGGCATCAAACATGGCTTTAGGTGTCTTAAGGGAGGACACCTGTGGAATGAGGTGATCCTTGATAGAATCAGCAATGATCCTCTTTGCCATAACCAACTTCTTCTTATGTAAGGCCTTGGCCTCATCTCCCTCTGGAACTGGAACCTACTCCTGGATATAGGAGTCCAACTCATTTTCTTCCAGGACCAAGGAGATCCTATACTTCCAGGCTTAGAAGTTATCAGCTCCCTGAAGCTTTTCATCAAGCTTGGTATGATGAGACATCTTAACTGAGAACCTCAAATGGAAATACAAAAGGTTTAGATCTTACCAGGTCAAGATGTCGGATCTGGATTTGAAACTGAAATCCTGTAGTACTGGTTCAGGAGCAGATTAGGGTTTTGCTTTTCTGAAGTTCTGTCCAACCAAATGATTTGAATTTGATCCCTAACTTTGATTTTGGGGAGAAGATCAATTCAGGCCCAGGATCACTGAAAAATTCCACTTCTGTGAAAAGCCCTAATTTCTGGTAGCAATGTCGAGTCCAAAACTGAAAAACCTCAGAATTGGATTCTGCTTCGACAGAAAGATGCGCCATAGGGAGGAGAGTTATTCCACCCTAATTTTGCTGAAAATATATGGAGAGAGATCCACAAAATAGGAATCCCTAGTTCCCACAGCTGCATAGTGTCTTCTTCTTAGGTTAGCTCTGATACCATGTTAGATTTTAAACATTAAGCTAGCATATCATTAGGATATTTAATTGAGAGAACAACAAGCATATCAATCGAACACAAGAGACAATGAACACAGTGTTTTTCCTCGGGGAAACTATAAATGGAGAAAACCTCGCAACTTCTTCAGAGATAGAATCAACACCAAAGTGAAACCCAAAAACAGTAAGACAATCTCCCGACAGCAGTAAGCTCTTTCCTCTTTCTCCAGTGTCTTCCTCTTCCTCAGTTATGTGCTACAACTGAGTGTGTATGAGATGTGTGATAAATAGAGAGGTCACCTCTCTATTTATACTAATTCCCGACATGACTAAAACCCTACTAGGGCCGACCTCACTAGGATAGTCTAATAACCCTAGTGCCCCGGAACTGCGGGGACTTTAACCCTTAGACAATAGGAGGGTTAGCCACAATGACTTGACATGACTTGTTTACATTATAGATCCTCCCTATAGGAACATCGGGTCATGACATGACAAAAGAACATCTCGAAATAAACATCGGGTTACAATAGATAAGAAATACAAGTGAATACATTCTGAAGTTACAATTACATCAACAAGCTAAAACTGCAAACAAGTGTTCATCTGGAAAAGAGTCCTCAACAGGAAGATTATCATCACTGTTAGTAAAACAAGATAAGAAATCAAAGACAAAATTTTATTTTCCAGGTCTGTTTATAATGGTGATATCAAATTCCTATAATAATAACACCCATCTAGGTACCCAAACATTTGTGACAGGTTTATTCATTAGATATTTGATGGCCGAGTGGTCAGTCTGCACAAAGGTGGGATATCCAGTGATATAATGTTAGAATTTGTTAGTGGAGTAAACAATGGCTAAAAAATCCTTCTCGGTAACAGTATAATTAAGTTCAGCAGGAGATAAGTTTTTTCTAATATAATAAACTGCATAAAGTGCTTGACCATCCTGCTATCCTAAAACTGCTCCAATGGCGGTATCAGAGGCATCTGAAGAAATGTGAAAAGGTAGGGCCCAATTGGGCCCTCTTAGGATGGGAGCTGTGGACAGATTCTCCTTAAGTTTAACAAATGCTGTTTGGCATGCCTCATTCCAAGTAAATTGCACATCCTTCATTAACAATGAAAACAAAGGAGAGGCAAGTTTGGAAAAGTTTTCTATAAATCTTCTGTAATATCTAGCATGCCCTAAGAAACTTCGCACTTCTTTTCGAGTTCCAGGAGTAGGTATATTTTTTATTACCTTGATTTTAGAGGGGTCTACCTAGATGCCATCAGCAGAGATAAAATGCCCCAACACTATCCCTTCACTCATTATCATATGGCACTTTTCAGTGCTCAAATATAGCTGGGTCTTCTCGCAGCGAGTTAAAACCTTTTCCAATTTTTTCAATGCTTCTTCAAAGTCTTTTCCATAAGGAGTAAAATCATCCATGAAAATTTCCATACTATCATTAACTAATTCTGAAAAGATGCCAATCACAGCTCTTTGAAATGTGGCTGGTGCATTGCATAAGCCAAAGGGAAGCACTCTGTATGCAAAAGTTCCCCAGGGGCAGGTGAAGGTAGTTTTATCTTGGTCTTCAGGAGCAATCTAGATTTGATTGTACCCACTAAACCCATCCAGGAAGGAGAAAAAGTTCTTCCCGGATAAGGTGTTGAGTAATTGATCGATGAAAGGAAGGGGAAAGTGATATTTTTGTGTTGCCTTGTTCATATCTCTATAGTCAACACAGACTCTCCATTTACCCGTTCTTCTTGGGTACTATCACGAGTGGAGACACCCACTCGCTATCTGAAATGGGATATATAAATCCTACTTCCAAGAGTTTCTGAATTTCTTCCTTCACTATGTTCCTAAGATTGGGATTCATTCTTCCTTGAGGCTGGCACACAGGCCAAGAGTCACTTTTGATATAAATGTGGTGGGTGCACAGATTAGAAGGGATGCCCTTCAAGTTTGTGTACTCCCAGGAAAATGCCTCCTTGTGTTTTTTTAAGAGAGTGATTAGGCGTTCCTGTTCATCTGGGGAAAGACTGGGATTGATATTCAGGGTTTTTCTAGACTCTACCTCGACAAGAACACTTTTCAAAATTTTCAGCACTGGAACTATGTGAGTGTCACTGACTAATGTCTCCTCTGTGATATTTTCTTGTTCCTCTTCACCTAGAGTAGCATTCAGGATCTGATAATTTTTTTTATTGACAGAAGTGGGTTCACTAATGAAATTATAAATGGCATCGTCTTCAGTTTCATCTTTAAAAGTTAAGGCCTTCCCTATTGTTGATAATGGCTGAACACCCTCTTCTTCCTCTGGCTCCATCCATAACGGAGTTTCAGATTCTAAGCTCGATCGAGCTGGAGGATAGAGAGTGAGGTTTTTTATCTTGGTTCCATATGATATGGTCATAGACCTAGACCGACAGCTAATGCAAGCATTAGCTGTAGCTAACTATATCCTTCCCAGGGTTAATGGGTGTCCTCCTACCTGCGACTTAGGTTGTAAAACCAACAAGTCAATAGGATATTCCCAAGAATCAACTGAGATAATGAGATCATCCAAGATTCCTTCAGGTTTAATAGTGGATCTATCTGCTAGTTCTAAAATGGCAGGAGTTGGCCTGAGATTAGTGAGCCCAAGTTTCCTTACAGTTTCAATGGTTATGACATTAATTGCTGCGCCCAAGTCTACCGGTACATTGGGTATTTGTGTGCTCCCAATCTGTACAGTGATAGTGGGATTCCTAGGATCATCGTATTTGGCCAAGAGGGTTTTCTCCATTATTAATTCATATAATTTTCCTATGACATGAACAGTGGGAGGATCCCTGGGTTTTCTTCCTAGTTTCCTTGTACACAGATCCCGAACGGTTCTAGCATATATAGGTACATCTTGAAGGGCCCGAAGGAGTGGAATTTTAACATAAAGATTTTTTAACTCTCCTAAGAGGTTAAATTAAGGTTGTCCCACTACCTTTGCTAATATTAATCTTTCAGGGTATGGTGGTTCCCCAATCAATTGTGTAGGCTGTGTGTCGATAAATGTGTCTTTTTGTGTTTTAGCCGGAATATTAGTAGGATGTTCAACATCTTCAATAATGGGGGTCGATGTATTGGATAAATACTATGGGTTCATCCTTTCTTCACGCACAAAGGATGGAACATCCTCAATGATCAAAGTCTCCACTACCCTCCCTAATCGTAAGCGGATGTCATTGCAGGGTACAGGAGTAATGGAGTAAGCGGGCATGTTGGCAGTCTCAAACTGATGGATTGCTTTATTATTTTAGTTGGGGTTAGGTTGAGCAGGTAGCTGTGGTCGTATCGGCATATTGGGGACAACATTATTCTGGAGTTGCAGCTGCGACTACTGATAAGGCCGAGGATATTGTTGAGGAGGGTATGGTTGATGAGGAAATGTTTGATGTGAAAGCTGTTGAGGAGGTTGGTTATGGGGGAACTGGTTCCCTAGATGGAAGTTCCTCCATCCAGGATACCAAGAATTTTGTTGGTTTGGTGGATGTGTCCAGAGGTTCCAGGAGTTAAAATTTTGCATCGAAGGTTGAGAGGGATACTGTTGTAATCTCACAGATCATAGAGGGTAACCAATAATACACATTAAAGCATACAGACATAACATAGACAAGAGACAAGAACATAGATGTAGAATAACAAATTATATTATATTATGAGGGTCCATATAGACTAGAACTGAACCAAGTTCTCATCTGGCTCAAAAACATAATATATATGATTTACAAACAATTACATATAACTACCTATCGGTTTGGTCAATCGAAACGACCTTATGCGGTCGAACTAATCTCTAATTAGTCAGCTAATCGACTTAGTCGGCTCACCGAATTAGTTAGAAACCTAGAAATATTGGGATTTATTAGTCAGCTAATCGACTTAGTGGGTATCTGTGGAATTTATTCCTATGTGATCTGGGTCACAGATGGGGGTGGAGGTGTAGAAACTAAATCAACAATGTTTTCAGTCGTTGAAGTGTTTGTACTTTTTACCTTTTTCGGCCGACCTTGCTGTGATCCTGACTCGACAAAGCATTTGAACTGTGTCTCGACCGGAACTTTGTTTGCTACAACATCTTCTATGATGTCGACAACGGTATCTACTAGTTCTTTTTCATCTTCTGATTCTGAAGGGATCAGCTTGCGCTTCCCCTTTCCTTTTGTCTCAGTTGCCTTTTTTCTTGCGGCTGCTATTTCCTTTATTAGCTTTTTGATTTTGTCTTTGGTTATGGCATATTCAGGATTGTCGGATTCAATGTATTCCTATAGTTATTCCTCTCCCTTGTGCTGTTGAACTGGATTGTTACTTTCTTCAGCTGGTTTGGTTACTTGCTGCTCTGTCGGTGTATTTCCCCTTTGGATCGTTGGTGGTGTGATTGTTATTTGTATTCTATTGGTGTCATATGCTGGTGTTTCTTCCAACACAAAGGTACTGATGTGTAGTCGGAGTTCATGGTATTCTTCCTTCTCCTGGTCTATCAGTGGTTCTTCAATTGCTAGGTTTCCTTCCTTGGCCTTTGCTGGTATGGATAACTTTGTGCCGGATTGTCAAGCTATCTCGCAGAAGATCTCTTCGACTATTGGGTAATAGTCGAGAGGCTTTTCTTTTACTTTTTCTCCCTGCACATACCAAACTGAAGTGTGGTCAAGTTCTAGTTGGATGTGTACTATTTTCGGCAGACTTCGTCGGATGTTCTGAGGCACCCTCCATCTGGTCGTCTGGATTTTCAGGTGTTGGAGCTAGTTTTCCAACAGTACTTTTCCATTTGCTAGTTATTTCAGTGTTCCAGTATGCGCAAATGGCTTGAATGTCCACATGTGGAATTTTGTTGGCTCCTGGAACTACTTTTCCCAGACTGGACACAAGTGGTACATCACTATCCATATTATCAGAGATGAGAACCTTATAATCCCGCCCGACTCTTGGCATTTCTCACAGATAGTTTTGAGAATGTCGGTGATATACTGAGCCCATATGTATACTTTTCCTGTTTCCATTACTGTGTCTACTGCTTCTAGCATATCCAGCTTCAGGTCGCTCCCTCGACCTGCAGGCGTGAGCCCTGTTGCTATGATTTTGGCCACAATTTGTGGCATCCGGGCTTGTATCTGGCTAATCATTAGCCATTTTGAATTCTTCCTGGATGGTGTTCTAGTTAATCGTTCTACCAGTACTTATTTTATGTCGACAGGAACTGGGTCGCCTTGGTTGGAGAGACTAGTCAATTTGTATATGACTTTGCCAGATATTTCGACTGGTTTGTCGAAGTAAAATTTTCCGTTGTGTTACTGGCTGATAATGAATTTTACTGTTGTTTCTTTCATCCCTCCAAAACTCATCATGAACGATGTGTTCATGTAGTTCATAATGGAGCTGTGATTTATATTCTCTGCTGCTTGTGTTATTTTCTTGTTGACATAGGCCCATTCCTTGATTTCGGCCCACATTTTTGCCCATGATTTTTCTTGTACCTTGGCGTTCTTGATGTTTCTTAACCTCCTCATTAATGGGGTTTCAGTATATTGTAGTTCCTTTGACCTTACAGCTGCAGCTCTGGTTTGTTTCGGTGCCATCTCGTCAGCTTCTTGGTCGACTTTCTTTATAGGTTCTCGGTTCTCAATTTTCTGATTGCTGAATTTCTTTATCTCTTCAAAATACTATAACTGATCTTTTTCTGGTCCGGTATTTATAGGTGGAGTGGTTGACGTTCCTATCAATGGATGTATTAATGGCAGAAGTGATGGTCGAACACGGTCTCTAGGGTTTGCGTTAATGGTGATTTGATTTTGGTGCTCTTTCTGACTGTAGTCATGAAGGCATGATTTGACCTTCAGGGTCATTGGTTGATGTTGATCATGCAAGCGGTCGATGGTGGTATGTCGATGGGTTTGATGTCGGTTGTCGAAGCGCTGGTTTCCTGTCATCCTGGGTTATGGGTGTTGGTTTTGTTTTGTTGTTTTTAATCTTTTTAGATTTTTATAGTTTTTGTATGACAGTTATGGTCATTATATTTATGTTTTTTTTTTAACTTGTTTTAATTTTTGTACCGTTTTAGTTGGGCACCATTAACAAGTTTTTGAAAGACTATGCCTTGTAACGTCCGTAATCAGACTGATTTATTGGTATGAATTTCTTCGACAATGTAAGATCCCATCCATTTTGTGTGTAACTTTTTGGGTTTTCCATTTACTCGACTATTGTATAGTAAGGCGATATATTCTACCGATAGATTCTTGTTTTTGATATTGCGATCGTGCCAATCCTTATGCTGTTGTTTTTGGATTTCTTAGTGTGTAGAGCAACCAGTCGGTGTTCTTATAGCTTGCTTAATTGCATCAATCGGTCCTTCCTGCCTTGTTCAACATCGACATGTAAAATATCTGCTATGATCGGTGTTTGCTGTCGAAAATGTAGTGGAACAACTGCTTCTTGTCCATAGACTAGATGAAACGGTGTTTGATCAGTCGAACGCTTGTATGCTGTTCTATAATCCCATAGTACTGCAGGTATCTTTTCGTTCCAATCATCCTTGTCAGTATTACTGATTTTAGTTAGGCCCTTTTATAATGTTTTGTTAAATTCCTTGATTGCTCCATTCGACTGGGGGTGATAAGATGTACTACGTCTATGGTCAATTTTGAACTGGTCTGTTAGTGCTTTAATGGTTTTATTAATATAGTGCGACCCTTGGTCACTGATTAGGGTTATTAGACATCCAAATTTGGTAATTATATTTTTGTAAATAAATTTAGATTCTATCTCATTGGAACATGTGTCGACTGGTTCTGCTTCTTCCCACTTGGTTACATATTCTACTATAGTTATTATGTACCTTGCACCTGTTCTTTTTGCTAGTATGGGGAATGGTCCTATGAAGACAATGGCCCAAATTTCAAATTTCAAACTTGGGTTTATTGATATCAAGGGAATTTATGTACTAGGTAGGGCTTGACCCAGCCATTGACATCTGACGCATTGGCTCACCAACTTTTTACAATCTTTGTATAGTGTCGGCCAACATAGCCTTGGCTGTTGGATTTTCTTGGCAGTTGTGTTTGCTTGAAAATGTCCTCTCTCCGGTCCATAGTGTGCTTCATACATGATATTATCTCTTTCATGTTCTAATACGCATATTCTGAGGATGTCATCCAGGCCCATTTTATATAAAAATCCATTTTTGAGACTATATGGTGCAGCTTTCATGGCTAAGATTTGTATCTTCTTCATGCTCATGCTCTCTGGTGCTTGTCAATTTTCTAAGAATTGAGTTATTTTCTCTAATTCCTACTGGGACTTCTTCTATTCGAAATAAATGTGCATCTAGTATGTCGTCTTTGACTCCTGTCGGTTCCTCTCCTATGTCGATTTGTGACAAGTGGTTGGGTCCGACATTTAATTTTCCTGGTCTAACAATGACTTCAAATTCAAATTCTTGGAATAGAAGTCATTAGAGGAAATTTCAATTTAAAATGGGCCTTCCAAAAATAATACAAATTCCATGTCATCATGTATTAGCTAATCAAAATGATTTAAAATTAAAAAAGGGAGCACCTCTTAAACATTTTTTTAATATAAATTTAGGGATAGGTATCATAAAAAAACTACTTTTTTTGTTTGTATTTTCGACATATCTCCGTGTGTTTTTACTCAAATATCGATTGGGATATCTCGTTGAATGTGGAATTAAATTCCGCATCCAATGAGTACCCACTCGACATACTTTTTATGCACCCCTCTACCCCAAAAATAAGAAATACCTGAAAAAATGTGATGATGATGTCATCATCATGTTTTTTAGGTATTTATTGTTTTTGGGGTAGCGGGGTCCGTCAAAAGTATGTCGAGTGGGTACTCGTTGGATGCGGAATTATCTCTCGATCAAAATTTGAGTAAAAACACAAGGAGATATGTCGAAAATACGAACAAAAAAGTATGTCATCATCATGTTTTTCAGGTATTTCTTATTTTTGGGGTAGCAAGGCCTATCAAAAGTATGTCGAGTCGGTACTCATTGGATGTGGAATTTAATTCTGCATCCAACAAGCTCTCCCGATCAAAATTTGAGTAAAAACACAAGGAGATATATTGAAATACAAATAAAAAAGTAGGTTTTTCTTTTCTTCCTCCAAAATTAATAAATATTATTTTATTATTTTTCCATAGGAGGCCCATTTTGAATTGAAATTTCCTCTAATGAGCCATAGAAAAATTCTCCCATGGTGTAAGGGTTTATTTACAAGGTATTTTAATGCTTGGTGGTCGGTATAAAAGATGAAACGGTTAGCTAGTAGGTAATGTCGATACTTCTGTAGTGCAAAGACCATTCCTAATGCTTCTCTCTCTGTTGTTGAATAGTTCCTTTCTGCTTTATTTAATTTTCTACTGTTGTAAACTATGGGGTAGTCCATTTTGTCGTCTCCTGGTTGTGTTAATATTGCTCCCATTGCTAGGCCTGATGCGTCGATGTGTACGTGAAATTTGGTTGACCAATTCGGGAACCTTAGAATAGGTGCTTGAACTAGCTTCCTTTTTAGTGTTTCAAATGATATGTTACATTCATCTGTCCAGTCGAACTTTTGATCTTCTCTTAATAGTTCTTCCAATGAATAGTTCATATCTGAATAGTATCTTATGAATTTCCTGTAATATCCTGTATGACCAAGTAGTACCCTAACTTGTTTTGGGTTCACTGGTGGTTTTAAGTCGAGGATAATTTTTATTTTTGTGAAATCGACCTTGATTCCTTCTTTGCATACAATGTGTCCTTATAGTATCCCTATAGGGGTTAGGACTTTCCTGAGGTACGAGGGAAGGACCCGGAGGGACTTTCCTGACAAAGGAAGGGAAATATGCATTTCCTTATGTTCAGAGATAGCTAGATTTGTCGACATCGCTCCAACATGAGCCTTAGCCATTTGCAGTGATCTTTTAGCATAGAGTATATTGTCCAATCATCGAAATATACTTCTATTGTTTTGTAAATATAATCTTGAAATGTTTTGACCACAATTCTCAAAAATACTGCAGGTGCATTCTTTAGTCCAAAAGGCATAACTCTGTAAGAAAATAAGCTAAATTCACATACGAATGTTGTCTTTTTCTGGTCTTCTTTGGCTATTGGTACTTGGTTATAACCTGAGAAACCGTTTGTAAACGAGTAGCATTCATGTCCTGCGAATTCATTTAGGATTTCATTTGCATAATGTGTTGGAAATGGGTCCGTTAAGGTGACTTTGTTTAATTCCCTGAAGTCGATACATATCCTTAGCTTTGTCGGGTCGTGTTTCTTTGGTTGAACGACCATTGGGCTTGCCCATTCCAATTGGTTAATAGGGTAGATAATTCCTGCTACAAGCATATTATCAATCTCTTTCTTGACTATATCTTTGTATTTATGAGCTAATTTATATGGCCTCTTCTTTACAGGTCGGACATCAAGTTTGATGTCGATCTTCATTTCACCCATTTCATGGACTAGACCTTTGAGATATTTGTAGTCTCTAGCGAATAAATCTTGGAATTATTTTAGTAAGTTTACTATTTTGGTTGTTTGTTCTTCACTCTAGTAATCCCCAATTTTTTCCATTTTTGGTCAATCATCATTTGAGATGTCGAATTCTTTAGTTTTCACTTTAGCATATAACCATTGTGGTGCTTTGGATTCATTGATTGGTCAGCTCCCTTATTTAAAATCTGAAAATGTAGCAGAAAAGTCTGCTGCAGTCATTCGATCGGTATCTTCTTTGTCGATTGTCTCGACTTTAAGTACTGTGCAAATTGGTTTTGTTGTTTCTGAATGGTATGATTTCCATAGAAAGATTTTCCCTTTTGGATTTTCATTTTCCATTTGTAGTCTTGTTTACTGTGGTGTTGTCTTGGTTTGTATGTTATTGCATGTTATTGTCGGTCAGTCATAATTTTGTATTAGGGTGTTGTTCCCAGTCGGTTCTATAAATGCCTTGATTTGTTTTGTAGTTTCGACTAAATTTTCATTTTGTGGTATAAAGCTGAAGTCTTTGATAAAGTTCTCTCTAAGTTCATGCCATAGGAATGTTTCACCCCGTTCTTCTTCCATTTTGTACCATTTGTTTGGTAAGTCGGAGAGCGGCGATGGAAATAGGTGTGTCCATGTACATTCATCCTTATACCCAAGTATTTTCCACTCTATTTCACATGTTCTTATGTGCTCTTCTGGGTCTTGCCCTTGGATGAACATAGGTATTTAGGCTTGATTGGTTATCATTTTTCCTCCAAATGTTTCTACAAAGTAAGTCGAAGCTGTTGTCCATGTCTGCAATCTTGATTGATGGGTATCCCACCATCTAGCAGCTTGTCCTGTGAAGGTTTCTACTAAGCTTTTTAGTAGGCCATGTTCACCAATGTTTTTGGATACTTGTTCTATATGCATAACTGGTGATTCTCTTTCTTTGTATTTTGGGATTTGTTTGATACTTATATTTGTTGGTTTTAGGGTAGGGTATTCCCTGCTTTTCTTTTCAAATATTTTTGGGATGATGGAAACCAAGAAACATTGTTGGACTGGTTTCTTTTACATTATTTGAATGGTCCAACAACCTATTGCTTGTGTTTCATAGTTTTCGACTTCCCAATCATATAATTCTGGATCTGAATTGTATCCTACTAAATCTTGGTTGTGTAAGTCAAGTTCGCCATAGACATTGGGTTCTGTGTATTCTTCATTATTTTGTATTTGATATAATTGTCGGATGTCAAATTCCTCATCAATAGTACCTATCCCAAGTTTCTGGATGGATAGGTACTACGACTTTTTGTCGATTCCCTTTTAGTTTTATCCTTTCTTTGTCTAAAGATATCGATGCTTTCATTTTTCTTCCCCAAAGTTGACCTACTAACGCTAGGAAGGAATTGGATCCTTCCTTAGGGTCAATAATTTCAAAGTTGAATTTGGTTGATATTCCTTTTATTGTCATATCGACATTTCTCCAAACTCCGATAGGTTCGATCAGACCTTGGTCGGCTAATTTCAGCTATATTCCTAACTCGTATAGTTGAGGTCTACCCAATTGTGCCCAAGTGTCATGAGTCATAATGTTTACTTGTGAGCCAAAGTCGAGTACAATTTGTTAGACATGGTATCCTTCAATTTCTAGGTCGACAAGTGGGTCGGCATCACTTTTGTCTTTCTGGTTTAGACTGTAGATGTTTTTTGTTTGCTTTTCTGTATTATTGTTGTATTTCATATTATACAATAATTCAATGAGTTGAGATACCGCTTTATCCTCTTGTACTAAACATATTAATTCTTTAACGGTGCTTCATTGACTATCGTCTGCTTCTTCTTGTTGAGCAAATTCTTTAAATATATTCGTTGCGTCTTTATACAATTGTTTTAGTTTAGCTAGGTTAGGATAATCGTTCTTTTATTTTATTTTTCTTGTGCATGGATTATCACTCCCAATTTTTGTCCCTTGTTGGGTTACTATATGCATATTCTTTGTATTGATTACATCATGTTTTTGAACACACGATAAGACATTAACATTTTTATTTTTATTGATTTTATCAAGCATAGTAGGGAAATCCTCTAATGAGTGATCCCCAACTCCACAATTAGTACAAAATTTTAAATCGGTTTTGTCCTTGTATGGGTAGTCTGCATATCGATGACCTTCTTTATAACATGTGAAACACTGAATGGGCTGATGTGGTCAGTTGCCACGATTCTTAGAGAATCGAACTCGACCTCCATATCCTCCTCGACGGTTGTCGAACCAGTGCTCATATCGACGAACTTCATATCTTTGATTATTCTGTTGGTATTCAGCATTGTTTCGCTGGTTATTATCGTTGTTCTGCGCAACTGCATTTGTCTTGTAGACTACTTGGTAGTGTTTTCAATTCTTTAAGTTTAGGTGGCAGTCGGTCGTGGTGTGACTTTTTACTTCACATATTGCACACCGAGATGCTTTTCCATTTTTCATGTTATACGGGTAATATTTTGTTGTGTGTTTTCTGTGTTCTTGGAATATGTCACAGAAGCACTTTGTTTGAACAAATCGAACGTCCTGTTGGCTGATGTCTTGTCGACAATTATCTTTTGTGTGTCCGGCTATTGAGCATTTTGTACACCAGACATCCTGATTCTTAAGGTTCATCTCTTTCAATGATTTCTAGCTTTTATTCTAGTCTAGTATCTATGGGATATGTTGGGAAATATTCATCCATCTCCACTTGTAGAGCTTTAGGAAGCACATCTTCGTACGTTTTAAACGTCTCCAAGCTTATGTGCCACTGAATTTTCTATGATAGAGCTACAAGAAACCACTGAATTAATAGTTTTTCATCAATTACATAATCAAGTTAGCTGAGGAGGTCTTTCCAACATTTATCATACTCTTGGATAGACTCTACTGGCTTTTGCGATGTTGTTTTCAAATTTTTAGCTACCAGATGTTTTGCATCTGGAGTTTTAAAGAATGACAAGAATTGGGCTTTAATTTCTGCTTTTGATGCTTGAGGGGTTCTCTCAGTAAAGGTCATGTACCACGTTAGTGCTCTTTTCCTCAAGGCACTAGTGAACTGTGCCATCTGTCAATATTCAGCTATAACCTTATTTCCCCCCCATGTCAACTCACACATGAACCAATGTCATCTAGGATCTTCATCACCCTCGTATAGAGGGATATGCACTGATCTATGACCCATGTTGGACTGGCTGTCTCTATCTCCTCTAGGAGGTGGCGGTGGTGGGGGTAGCGGTGGGGGTACTGGGATGTTTTTCTTGTATCTTTATGCAGAGCTATTGTCGATTGAACTTTCATTCCCATCGGTTGTTTTGTTGGTCATTTCTTCTTTGACAAGCAGTCGGTTTGGGTCGACTTCTCCTGTCGATGTCCAACTGCAATTATTTGTTTGTAGGTCCGACTGTTCTGTATTTTCCAAAGATGTATTTGGTAGGGGGGGTGGTCCTTCATGTGCCAAGTAAAGTAAGTGGATACTTTGCTTAGAAGGGTACACCTAAAGTGTAACCTATTTTCCTTCCTCTGGTCGACAGATCACTAGATTATTATCTCCATTTACCTCGTCATCTAGTCTGCTCCATATACCAAACTCACCAGCTCTTAGTCTTACGTCTTCTTCAACAATGGCTTGCATCCTGGTACTCAGATTCGTTGGAGACAGAGGTCTTATCTCTTGGGGAAATTTGATTTGGAGAGCTTCACACTACTCTATCCACAAGTCTTCTTCCATGGGTGATGCCTCTTCATCCACACCTTCTTCCTATCGATCATGACCTGACTCTGGCAGATTTCTTTCTTGGTCTATCACCCTAGTATTCATTCCTCTTTGCAGTGCTGTGGCCCTTTCTCTTCTTTCTTCCCTTCTTTTCAGCCTCTTCTCTCTCTCTCTCTCTCTATTCTCTGTAATTTCGCCATACCTTTGTGTGTCACTGTCTATTCGATTTCCTTTTTAGGTTGAATTTTCATTGCTGGTGATGATATCTCCTTTTAGTTGACTAGAATCCTCTTCACTTTACCCCGAAATACAACCAAATACCCCCCCATAGCCTACCCGATGCTTTTAGAAAGCTCAGATAGTTCTGTTTACTTTCTTAAGAAATATTCCCACTCTCTTTCGACAATAAATTTCTCCCACTTTTTTTGTTTCTCTGCCCAGCTAGAATTTGGTGGTGGTTCGTGCAGTGACAGACGAGGTTCGAAAATATGACCCATTCCTTTTTCTATCAGGAATTTAAATAGTAGGGTCAGTAGGGAGAAAAAGAACTGCTTGGTAAGGTATGTATAGAATTTATTCTGAATGGTTTCCACCGAAGTTCTTTCATCTATAGCTTGCTCCTCGCAGAATTCGTCGGTGATCTTTTCAAACCACTTCGACAGGTTTGTTCTTCTCGCTCAAATCAGTTTCTCTAGCAGCTCTTGGTCCTTAATCGCTTCCATCTTTTTCATCCATAAGTTTTTTCAAAAGATGGGGTACCGATTCTACGAACTTCTCATGAGTTTTAGTGAAGAATCTCTCCTTCGCCTGAGCAGTCGTTAATTTGTTTCTCCTCGCGTAATTCTACAAATAATTTGCTATCTTACACTCCCACTAGTTCTTAATCTCTTGTTCTGATATCATATGCTTATAGTCATCTCAGATATGTACTACCGACAAAGAAACCAATGTTGTAATCTCACAGATCACAGAGGATTACCAATAATACACATTAAAGCATACAAACATAATAGAGACAAGAGACAAGAACATAGATGTAGAATAACAGATTATATTATATTATGAGGGTCCATACAAACACAGAACTGAACCAAGTTCTCATCTGGCTCAACAGTCTAATATATATGATTTACAAATAGTTACATATAACTACTTGTTGGTTTGGTAAACCGACATGACCTTATGTGGCCGACCTAATCTCTAATTAGTCAGTTAATCGAATTAGTCGGCTCATCGCCTAGCTCCTCCAACATATACCATTGAGGGTTAGAATAAGATGAATGGAATTGTGTATTCATGTGCTGCATATTATTCCAATTATTCATGTTATTCGAAAATGGAAACAAGTCTAGAGCCATACCTTGATTTCGAGGCTACTAGGGATTTTTATGTGTAATAAAGTAGGCTGGTTCCACATTTGGAGTTGATGCCCACAGAACTAACTTCACATGAGGTAGTGAAGGGCATTATTTTGTGTCATGGTTCAGCTCACATAGCTGACACACTTCTACCTTGTCGAGCGGGAACTCCTTCAGGGGGTGGTTCTTCCTACATTTAGGGAAGAATATACCAAGTGTGAGATACTCTACTGCTTGTTTCTACTTTGCCCTTAGGACATCTATTTCCAAGGAGATGGAGCTCATCATTTCTGTCTTGAAATTTTCAAGGAGATTGCCTATTTCTACTTGGGTGGCTCCTCCATTAAATGAATTTTGTGTTCTGTCAAAGACATCATGTTCTAATTTGTCCCATTTGTCCCATTTGTTGTTCCTGGAAGATCCCCTGGAATATATTTTGTACAGTTCAATGATCTTTTCAAAGGACTCCTTTGAGATATCCCCCTTTCCTAACAGGTTCAACACGTCTAGGCAATCTTCCCTAAGCCCATGAAGTAGGATTATTTTGAGCACATCTAACCCCATATTAGTCTATGCAGCTCTCTGCACATTATATAAAACCCTTTCAACAAAATATTCCAGACTTTCATCGTCCCTTTGTACCATTTTAAACAATTCTTCTCTCTTGTCCTTGGTATTGCAATATGTTATATTTTTAACATTAAGCTAGCATAACATTAGGATCTTTAACTGAGATAACAACAAGCAAAAAAACAAAGACAAGAGAGAATTAACACAATGTTTTTCCTTGGGGAAACCATAAATGGAGAAAACCCCGCAACTTCCTTAGAGATAGAATCAGCACCAAAAGTGAAACCCAAAAACAGTGTGATGATCTCTCGATAGTAGTAACCTCTTTCTTCCTTGCCCCAGTATCTTTCTCTTCCTCAGCTATGTGATACAACTGAGTGTGAGTGAGCGTGTGATAAATAGAGAGGATAGCTCTCTATTTATACTAATTCCCAACTTGAATAAACCCAACTAGGGCCGATTTCACTAAGTGAGTCTAATAACCCTAGTTCCCGAGAACTGCGGGGAATTTAACCCTTAGACAATAGGAGGGTTACCCACCTTGACTTGACATGAATTTTTTACATTATAGAAACTCCCAATAGGAACCTCGGGGCATGAAATGACTCAATTACATTACAAATACATCCCAAAATAAACATCAGGTTACAATACATAAGAAATACATGTGAATACATTCCGAAGTTACAATTAGATCAACACTCCCTCTTAACTAGGAAGGTATTCTCTCGACACAATTTATTAGCACAAGTCTTCTTCTTTGTATCATTTGGATCATCATCGAGTCCTCATCATCTTCACCTTTAAGTCATCTCTATCTTCAAGTCACCTTCATCTTCAAGTCATCTTCACCTGGATCTGGATCATCCCTCGATCTGGATCATCTCTGAAGCATCATCTCTGGATCTGGATCATCTCTACTAGATCATCATCACTGGATCTTCATGGGTGCTATCTCATTATTCTTCTCGTCACAGGAAGTTCTACAGAGCTATCCCTTTTTCATGCTGGTTGTAGGCCTAACCTCCATGTAGGTATTCTTCCAGCACTTATATCTAACCCTAAGTCAGAATGGCCCACCCATCACTTATATTTGATCATGTAGGAACCAATCCTATAATCATATTAGAAAGGCACACCCAACAATCACATCTGACCATGTGGGAAAACCTCCCACAACCCTGTCAGAAAGGCCCAGCACTCACATCCATCAACCAATGTCGGAAATGCTCAGCACTTACACTCGGCCATGCGAGGAACCAATCCTCCATGCCAAAAGGCTCTGTACTTACATCTGACAACCAATGTCAGAAAGGGCTCAACACTTCTATTTGACCATGCAATGAACCAATCCTTCATGTCGAAAGGGATCTACACTTACATCTGACAACCAATGTCAGAAGGGCTTGCACTCACATCTGATCATGTAGGAACCAATCCTATAGTCATATTAGAATGGCCTCTAGTCCTAGACTGAGCTACCTGGTAGCTGACCAGGTGCCTCCATTCCAAAAATGGCATTCAGTGCTTACTTCTGATCATGTAGGAACCAATCCTACAGTCACATTAGAATGGCTCAGCACTCACATCTAACTTGGAAGGAACCAATCCTCTCACCATGAAAAAATGGCTCAGCCCTTACATCTGACCATGGAAGGAACCAATCCTCTCACCATGTCAGAATGTCTCTGGGTCTCATCATTTCCCCTTGGAGGAAACCTCGATCTGGAGAACACCAAGCTTCTCCCTGAAGTACTCAAAATTCACCCTAGCCAATGGCTTTGTCAACACATCAGCTATCCATTCCTCTGTCGCAACATATTGGAGCTTCACTTCTCCCCTCTGCACCATATCCCTGATATAGTGATACTTGATCTCGATATGCTTCAACTTGTCATGGAACACTAGATTCTATGACAAATTCATGCAACTCTGGTTGTCACAATGTATACAAGTAGCATCCATCTAGATATCAAATAAATCAGACAGTAGATTCTGTAGCCATACTACCTCACAACTAGCTGAACAAGCTGTGACATACTCTACTTCAACTATACCCAATGCCACATAGGATTTCTTCCTGCTAAACCAAGAGATCACATCTGATCCCATACTGAAGCAAAACCCTGAAGTGCTCTTCCTATCGATGGCACTGCCTGCCCAATCTGATTCAACATAACCCTCCAGGTAAATCTTCTGATTCAACTCATACTTGAGCCCATAATCAATTGTACCCCTCAGCAGGTACCTCAGAATATGCTTTGCATCAATCAAGTGAACATGTATCGAATCTTTCAAGAAACAGCTCAAGGTATTCATAGCAAAGCAAATGTCTGGTCTCGAGGTTTGTCAGATACTTAAAGGAACCAATCATCTGACGATACATCGTAGCATCAACCATCTCTGATGAATCATCACTTAATAGCTTTAGGTTCGATGCCATAGGTGTGGTCATGGCCTTGTAGTCCATCATCCCAAACCTCTTCAAGATCTCTACTGCATACTTCCCTTGTCCGAGGGAGATTCCATACGCATTCTGCCACCTTCATACCTAGAAAATAATGCATCATACCCAAGTCCTTCATTTTGAACTCGACAACAATATTTCTCTTTGTATCATAAATCAACCCATCCATACCTGTTACAAACAGACCATCTACATACAGTAGGAGAATCACTGGGTTTCCATCTTCAACCTTGTAGTAAAGGTTGGAATCTGCTTTACTTTTGGTAAATCCCAAACTGGATAGAAAGCTGTCAATTCTGCCGTACCATGTCCTGCGTGCCTATTTCAAACTATATAGGGATTTCTTCAATCTGCACACATGAGACTCCCTGTCATGTGTCTCAAAACCAAGTGGCTCTTCTACATACACTTCCTCTTCCACTACACCATTCAAGAAAGCAGTCTTGACATCGATTTGGTGTATCTTCCATTTCATCACTGCAGCCATAGAAAGTACTGATATGATGGAAGTGTATCTGGCTATAGGTGCAAAGTTTTCTTCATAGTCTGTTCCTTCTTTCTAGGAGAAACCTCGAGCCATGAATTTGCCTTATATTTCTCTATGCCACCATCTGTAGCGTGCTTGATCTTGTAGATCCATTTGGAAGTTACAACTGACATCCCTTCTGGTCTTGGGACAACATCCCAAACATCATTCTTCATGATCGATTGATACTCTTCGATCATAGCATCCTTCCATTCTTTCCGTTCTGCCGCTTCTTCATAATTGGAAGGTTATTTATCGATAAAGTCACATAGTAAAGCTACATATCCGGAGCAGGATCTAGTTCTCTTTCTTTCTCTGTGATTCTCTTTTGGAGCCCCATATCTTTCCGCACCTTGGATAATTTCTCATACACAAGCAGGTTTCCTCTTGTGAGGATTCTTCTCCTAAGGTGGATCTATAGGTCTTTGTGGTTCTTCAAATTCTTAATATTCTTCTTGAATTTCTTTATCCATGGTTGTATCATGAATTCTGGGTGCTTCTGCTTCTTTAAGATCTTCAGTAGGTCTCTTTCTGGATTTGTTGTAAGCTGTGTCTTTGTCAAATTTCACATCCCTGTTGATGTCGATCTTCTTGAATCCTGGGAAGTATATTATGTAAGGCTTTGAGCTTTCAGATTATCCCACAAATATACCCTTCTTTCCTGAAGGATCTAGTTTCATTCTCTTCTCTTTTGGAATGTGTATGTACACTGGACAACCAAATATTCTGAGATGGATGAATTTTGGTTTCTTGCTAGAAAATAATTCTTCAGGTGTCTTCTTCTCTAGTACTATATGTGGAGTATGGTTCTATACATACACCACTGTTCTGGCATCTTCTGCCCATATATGCATGGGAAGATCCTGATAATGAAGCATTGCTCTTGCAACTTCCATGATAGTTCTATTCTTCCTTTCTACAACCCCATTCTATTGTGGATTATATGGAGTGGATAACTCCCTCTTAATCCTTGATTCTTTGCATAAGTCTTTGAATTCATTTGATGTGAATTCTCCACCATTACCTGATCAAAAGGTCTTGATCTTCTTTTCTATGTGGTTTTTGTTCAAGGCTTTGAATTCCTTGAACTTGCTGAATACTTCATCTTTGTTCTTCATAAAGTAAATCCATGTCTTCCTAGAAAAGTCATCAATGAAAGAAACATAGTATACATACCCGCTTAGTGAACTTGATGACATTGGTCCGCATACATCGGAGTGGATGATTTCCAATATTCCTTTTTCCTTGCTGCCGCTACTTGGAAATGTCTTCTTTGTATTCTTTCCTTTCACTTGTCCTTTACAGACCCCTTCATGTTTTGCTTGAATTTCTAGAAGACCTTCAACAACTTTGCTTGCAAGTGGTAGTGCTCTATAATGCACATGTGCAATCCTTCTATGCCAAAGTTCATTTGGCTCTACTGTGTCATGGACCAAAGCTTGTTCTGGATGGCCCTTCAATTTGTATAAACCTCCTTCTTGTTCTACAATCACTATTGCATCGTCAATACTCTTTCCTCTTGACCACATGAAGACTTGGCCATCTATAAGTGAAACCCTCATGCCTTTTGCATCTAGTGTCGATATGGATAGAAGATTCTTCTTTAGTCCTGGTACAAACAAGCCATCCTTCATCTTCATAGACTTTCTGGAGTCTAGCTTGTAGGAGGATTCACCACTACCTTTTATGTGATATTGGTAGTCATCCCCAAGTTTCACCTTATGGGGTGAATTATGTTTAGATAGTTTCTCAAAGGATTCCTTGAAACCTATCATGTGTTTGGAAGCCCCATTATCAATAAGCCAATCTTTGCTTCCATGAGTGACAGTTCCCACGAGAGCGGAGATCAGAACATATTCATCTTCACTTGAAGAGTCTTCACTTTCTTGTTTCACTCTCTTCCTGGGAGGATCATCATCCTTAGCAGTGTGAGCATGATGTCTTCTTTTGGAGTTCTTCTTCTTCTTGGATCCATTCTTATTCAGGGGACAATTTCTGGCAAAGTGTCTTATTTCATCGCATGTATAACATCTGAGTTTGGATGGATCCCTTCTTACAGGATTATTTTTCTGATGAGAATTCTTACCTTGGTGATGATGATTTTCCCTTCTTCCTTTCCTGGAGTGTACTGTGAGAGCTTGATCTTCACTTCCCATCTTTTCTTCTCGAGCTACTATCTGAGCTTCTTCTAGTGAACATTCTTCCCAAAGTCTACTAAACTTGACTAACTTCTTCCTAGCACAGATTCCTTGGATGAAATAATCCCATGACCTAGGGAGACCATTCAAGGTTGTCATCACAATTTCTGCATTCTCCACTTCTTAATCTACTTCTTCCAGCTGTTCTTTGATCTGGGAGATCATTGTGAAGTATGACTGGATGGTTTCCTCATTCTGTATCTTTACATTCTTCAATTGGTTCCTTAGAGTCATCTTCCGATTGATGTTCTTCCCTTCAAACAGTTTGGTTAGGGCATCAAACATAGCTTTAGGTGTCTTGAGGGAGGACACCTATGGTATGAGGTGATCCTTGATAGAATCAGCAATGATCCTCTTTTACATAACCAACTTCTTCTTATGTAAGGCCTTAGCCTCATCTCCCTCTGGAACTGGAACCTCCTCACTGATATAGGAATCCAACTCATTTTCTTCCAGGACTAGGGAGATCCTATACTTCCAGGCTCAGAAGTTGTCAGCTCCCTCAAGATTTTCATCAAGCTTGGTATGATGAGACATCTTAATCGAGAACCTCAAATGGAAATACAAAATATTTAGATCTTACCAGGCCAAGATGTCGGATCTGGATTTGGAGCTGAAATCCTGTAGTGTTGGTTCTGGAGCAGATTAGGGTTTTGCTTTTCCAGAGTTCTGTCCAACCAAATTCTTTGAATTTGATCCCTAAATTTGATTTTGGGGAGGAGATCAATTCAGGCTTGGGCTCACTGAAAAATTTCACTTCTGTGAAAATCCCTAATTTTCGGCAGTAGTGTCGGGTCCAAAACTGAAAAAACCTCAAAATTGGATTCTTCTTCAATAGAAAGATGCGCCCTATGGAGGAGAGTTATTCCACCCTACTTTTGCTAAAAATTTGTGGAGAGAGATCCACAAAGTAGGAAGCCCTAGTTCCCGTAGTTGCACAGTGTCTTGTTCTCAGGTTAGCTCTGATACCATGTTAGATTTTTAACATTAAGCTAGCATAACATTAGGATCTTTAACTGAGAGAACAATAAGGACAACAATCAAACAAAAGAGATAGTGAACACATTTTTTTTCCTCAGGGAAACCATAAAAGAAGAAAACCTCGCAACTTCCTTAGAGATAGAATCAACACCAAAAGTGAAACCCAAAAACAATAAGATGATCTCCCGATAGTAGTAACCTCTTTCTTCCTTGCCCCAGTGTCTTTCTCTTCCTCAGCTATGCGCTACAACTGAGTGTGTGAGTGAGTGTGTGATAAATAGAGAGCCTAGCTCTCTATTTATACTAATTCCTAACTTGAATAAACCCAACTAGGGCCTACTTCAATAGGTGAGTCTAATAACCCTAGTGCCCCGAAATTGTGGGGAATTTAACCCTTAGACAATAGGAGGGTTACCCACCTTGACTTGACATGACTTGTTTACATTATAGAAACTCTCGATAGGAACCTTGGGGCATGACATGACTCAAGTACATTACAATTACATCAACACAATACTCCTGATATTTCTACAAGAACACCTGTTTCATGCGGTCCCAGGTAGTGACGGTTCCCCCTCCCAGGATCATGAACCAATGTTGTTGGGCTATAGGACAGACCTGATTTTTATACTATGATCTTCGTACCAACAAAAAGACCTACAGTGTTGGCCCTTTCAGCAAAAACCTGCGAACAGGTTGCAGTCTCACCCGAAACAGTTATGGGGTGCCACAGAATCAGGTTTATGCAAGCAGAAGAGGGATATTACTGTACCTTTAGCCTTAACAACAATTATTTATACAAAACAGAGCTTCGACATTTACTTAAATAACTTCACAGTTAGATAAAAGAAGTTTCTTGCTTAACCCTTAACTGGGAATTCACAGCGAAGTTAATATTCAACAGTTATCTTACTTTAGCATTCACCTACTTATCAAAAGCATAAAAAAATAACAAAAACAACACAAAAGAGCCACCACAACACAAGTATAACATGGTTCACCCCTAGTGTAGGGGCTACGTCCACAGAACTGCGCTTTATTCAAATTCTTTACAAAATCACAGTTCTGATCTGTGCACTTAGCTGCAGATCCTGTTAATCACCCAAAACTGCGCACTTAGCTGCAGATCTGCACACTCAGCTGCAGAACCTTTCTTACAAAAACCCTCTGCGCAAACAGCTGCAGAGGTCGTCCACGCACACAGCTGGGGCTTAACCTTAAAACCCAAAAATAGCTCTTAGCTTCGCATCACATGATCCTCATCTCATTAGATAATCTTGACATCTTTACATGAGTTCCTATTTATACAAGTGCACTATTACAAAATCATGGGCTTACACTCGAAAATTATGGACAATTACAAAAAGAGGGATTTGACTCAACCCTGACACCCCTAAGACTATTTTGACGTGAAACTCCGCTCACAAGCTTCCACAAAAACCGCGGAGTTACCAAAATTAATGACCATTAAGGCACGCGCCCCAACAGGCCCCTAAGACTCTCCAGTGTTCCGTCCTGGGACACTCTGCTGCTTGTCTGGTAGGAGAATATTGTTGGCAAAGATAATAAACTGCTTGTTGATGCCACGCATGATATCGTCGACTGCTTGCTCCTTCTCCACCAATTCCTGTAATGCTACTGCTGATGTGTCGCTGCCTTTTTCCTGTGCAAATGCATCATACTCCTTCAGAACTTTGAGTTGGCTGTCCGCAGCAGTACTCAACTCCAAGGCCTCGTTGACAAGGGGCTGCATAGAATTTTCCAGCAGTGTTGCTTTCGTTCTGCATGACTCAATTTCGTGCTGGAGTTCCTTGCTTTTCTTTACCTTGAGCATCTTCTGCATAGGAGACAGAGTCTTAATTTCTACCTTCAATGCATCCAGCTTTGTTTGTCGCTGCTTGATGGTTTCTTGCATCTTTTCTACTTCTGGATTGTCCTGCAGGTTGGCCTAGGCATTGACGGTTTCCTCTAGTAGTTTTGTTGCGCTGCTCGCAAGATCTGAGATCTTCGTTGCTGAGGCCTTAATATCTCTGCGGCGCTGCTCCCTGACCTCTGGTGGGCTCTCCGGGATGATGCAAAGTTGAATCTCCGCAATATGAGCCTCATGTTCTGCTTTGAGCTTCTCTATTTCACTGCGAGACTGCTGTGCGTAGTATTTCAACTTAGCGATTCTTTTCTCTGGCTCTTCCTCAGCTTGCATGTCGAAGTCAGGAATACTTTGACACGCCTCATCCAATACTTGCGTCAATGTGGCCTGCTTACGTTCTGCGTCCCTCTTCCTCTGCTCCACTTCCTTCAACTGCGCAGCGAGGCTCTCACTCTACTTCATGGTATTTTCCAACTGCCTGTGCGAGAAGCTATCGCGTTCTTGGATCTCCCTCATGATTGCCAGTTGACAAAGGTGGAACTCCGACATAGATAGCTTAGCGTAGTTTATCTCAACTGTCTTACTCATCTGTGAGTGAGATGCTGCATCAGTTATTATGAGGGTTGTGCTTGGCACTTATCCTATGTTATCTCTAGCTGGCCACTATCTTGTGTTTGGCTACGCGCTTACTGGGACACTGCTTGCTGTAGCGCTAGTAGCTGATTTTTCTGCTAGCGTCTTAAGTTCTGCAACTCGCTGCGCTACGCCAATGAGCGCATCAAGGTGCATAGATGTAAAGTCTTTCCATTTGCTGGTTAATGCCTCTGTATATTTTGTCAGTGCCTGATCAAGCTCCTCAATCATCAAAGCAGTCTCTTCAACGACATTCTTATCCTTTGATGCCTTAGCTTTCTTCCTGGGCTGAGGCTTAGCAACTTCCTCTGCCTCTGGCGACTTGCGCTTATCTAGGCGATTGGGGTCTGAGATTGTCTTGACTGATTCTTCCTCTTCTTCCTCATCTCTGTCATCTCCACTTTGGTCACCTTCACTCTGCTGCGACTCACTTTTTTCTTCGCTTTCTTCTAGTGGTTCATTTTGCTACGTCTGACTAGGGCCAGCGCCCACATTGGTGACTGGAGGGATTGGAATGTTGGGCTTTGTCCCTGCATCCTTCATCCATTCAGCTGGCCACTGCTGAACTATTGTGAGGATTTCTTCTTGGGTCACCACATATGGCAACTTCCAGCATGCATGTTTATTATCTGCGTAGGCCTGGATGAAGACATTGTGCATGTCGGCCTTGAAATTGGCCATTGCCGCATACTGAGCAAATAGCTCATTACTGAGCCGCGGTGTCTGCAGGATCTCATAGGATATGTTCATGGCATAGAAGGCGAACACATAGTTCTTCATCTGTTGGGATGCTTTGTCCTGCGACACCCAAAGAGATGCATACCTTGCTGCGCCAGGCATGTTCGGAGGCACATCAACAAACTACACCTCGGTGGGTTCTTTCCATCCTACTAGTGCAATAAGCACTATCAGCCATGAATAGTGAAAGGGTCTACCTTTCTCCTGCGCATCGTGGAAATATTCAAGGAATTCCTTGGCAATGTACTCTGCCCATTTGTAACTGTAGCCTTCGGCACAGTTCGCAGCAATACCGACGATTGGGGCAGATACTTCATTCGGTCTGCACTTCCGCATGATATTTCATGCTAAGATTTCTGTGGCGAATTGAATGTTTTGATGCTGAATGGTCGAGGTTTGATACCCTCGCTTCCCTTTCGTCAGCCCGAAGCGTTCCTTCATGCTCTGTGCTAGCTTCGTGTCTTCATGTTTTCCCAAAAACTCAATGCTAGGATCAGGCCCTTCCTTTGGCAAGCCCGTAATCCAATGAATGAGTTCTCCATTGATGGCGATTTTCTGGTTCCCTATCCATAGGTACCCATCATGCACCAACGCCAATAATTGCTTGACCACCACGGTCACCTGTGTGCTGCGACCGAAGTGGGGAACATTAAGCATGTTCAATAAACCAGCTTTCTCCAAGCCAGCAGCCCACTGTTTCACTTCTAATAATGTCGCTCTAGTCTCCAGATGGTGGACAGAGTGCAAGTATGTCCCAGGTGTGAACTGTGGGAATTTCCCACGATCATTTGTATTGTGGTCTGCATACTTCAACCGGTCTATTTTCCCTGTCATTGTCCCGACCAACTGCACACCTTGTGGCAGCGAAGGGGTGCGTAAAGTGAACTTGGCATTCCACCGAGGTGGCTGAACTCCTGGTCGAACAGGTGGAAGATATGGTGGATGCTGCGATGCAACGTTCTCATCCCCTTCAGGTGGGATCTCTATTGAGCCCGATGGATTCATCTCGGGATCCTCCGGTGTTTTCAATGATTGCTTGTGTCTATCTTTGTTCCGCTTAGAATGAACTTCGGGCTTAAACTTCTTCCTGGTAGATCGTGTCTGCATTAGCTGAGTCGGTGCTAGGGAAGTTTCTTCGCGGGGTGCAGATGCAGGTGGGGTGCTCATAAGGTTCTACAGGCCCCTTAGTTCAAATTCTCTTATTAATTCCTGAATTTCATGATTAGCTGACATGGACATAATTGTAAAACTCAAGAAAATGTGTAATGCGACATTCGCAGGGCTGGGTGTCTTCTTATAGAATTCAATGACCAAATATGCCATAACTGTGCATTGAAGACACCAAATATGACAGAGATCTTGTCCAAACGATGGTATATTTCCCAAAATCTCATCATTATAGGCAATTAATACAGTTAACGTACCGGCTCCGCCAAATTTGGTTTTTTCCAACGGTCGCATTTTGAGCTCCGACATAGCTTTCCTTCTTCGGGACAACCAGTAACTTGGGGTGCACCACAATAATGAAATTCAACACTTCCTGACATTGGCTTTGACAAATCTTCGAGATTTGACCCGCGACAAAATGTCTTTCACAACCTCAATGATTCCTACAGCGAGCATCTTATCTAGCTTCATCCTGACTTTTCCTTTATACTTAGGGTTCAGCTTATAAGGGCGCTATTTTATAGGCTTTGCATCAGGTTTCAAAGGGATTTTTATCACTCCAATATCACCAAGGATACCTTTCATTTCTGATAACTTCGTCGGAAATAAGTCCTGATACTCATGGAGAAGTTGGGTCACTTTGCTCACCATTTCGTCATCCCAATAATCTCCAATGGTAGCATACTTAGGCATTTCTTCTGATCCAATGTTTACTTTCCTTGTCTTCAAGGGCTGAGTTACTTTAGGTTCTTCGACTGCTGGTCCATGTACTTTGCAGTGTCCTTCTGACTCAGGAATGTTAATGTTGTGCGGGTCATCATCCTCGTCAATTGCGAGGTTATAGCATTCTACTACATTAGCTTCTTGTTCCTTCCAATCAGGTTGGTACTTTGCTATTTCTTTATCATCAAACACCTTAGTATGGATCAACCTAACAGCTGCGTCCAAAGCAAGGCAAACCTCATTAATAGAAAATGTAAGCACAAAACTATCCACAAGGCTATCCCAACTTACAGTACCATGACGAAGCTCAAACTCCGCATACCAGTTCTTTGCTACAGGTTCTAGAGTGTGTATAAACCTATGTACCCATTCTTCATGAGGTACATACTTCCATGCTTCATAACATTGCTCCAAATGTTCATGAGGGCTAGTCTTACCATTAAATCTGCTTTGTACCTCCTGAGGTTGATTCATGAATCTCAGGCGAAGGGAATTTTGACAAGCTTCCCAACTATGAATGTACTTTTTATGACCATTCCACCATCTAGCAGCTGTGGCTCTAAATACTGAATCTAGAGTCTCCATTTTCTGTGAATCTGGTACGTGCTCTAAAAATTGCAAAATAAAATCTTCGAGGTCTGTCAAGCCATCAAAAATAGGTAAGACTCTTGTCTGTGAGCCAAGCCATCTAAGAGACTTGGTAATTCTTGCACATTGATGTCCATGTAGCTCATAAATTCTACTCTACCAATTCTCTAATCCTTCGTCTGAATCAGTCATGCAAGAAATGTCACACTTCCAATCCATTATACCTTCAGGAGTAGGGTTAACATAGTCTTCATCTTTAGCTTTGATGTTGTATATATGATCCAAAACATCCTGATCTTCATCTTTGATTGGCTCTATGTACCTTTCTCCTTGAGAAGGGTCCAAGAATACTAGGACTCTCAAGCCTTTTCCTTCAAAAGTCATCTGCCTGTTCTTAAGGTTGATTACTGCAGAATTTTCTATTGCCCATTCAATTCCTAGCAAAGCTAGATAGGGGTTACTATCATCAATTATTTCAATGACTTCAAAATCTGCTAAGGTACTAACTCCATCAATGTCTACTGGGACACTAGGGAATGTTCCTAGGGGCACAATCTTCTGCTGATTGGCTAATCTCAACTGTATAGGAGACCATTCAAGGGTAGGTTTTCCCATTTGTTCCCATGTCTACTTAGTTAAGACATTTACTTCTGAGCCCAAGTCTAAAATGATGTTAGTCATGTCATACTCTCCTATCTGAGCATGCAATCTCATTTCTCTTCCAGTTCTTCTAACTCTATTAATAGTTTTTTCTTTACCAGAGCTTCGCTGAGGTTTGCAAGAAGCAATAACTTTCTATAACTCATTTAAAGCATTCTGATTTCTTAAGAGCTTCATACAACTTTGTAAAAATGATGACAGTGTACTTACTTTATTCGTCAAAGCTTCTTGAGACTGTGATTGCTATTGATGCTGTTGCACAGGTGCTACTGATGTGCTCGGATCAACAAAGTCTTTTTTGGCTTCCATAAATGTTTCTTTTTCTCTTCCAACATGAAATGCTGGAATTTTCTCTGGGGTCTTACGAACCCAAGCCTCGTCATGTTGTTTCTCCTTATTCTGTACTTGCGTCGTAGCTCCACTCCTTGTAACAACATTAATGGCTGGGACAGGCCTTTGCTCTACAGTAATCATCTGAATATTCTGAGTAGGAGCTCCATTTATTTCTTGTATCTTGGCTATCAGCTGTGGGCATTGCTCAATGAAATGATCTATGGCTCTGCAATATCGACATGTCATATTTGGGTTCTAACAGTCTCTAGCTAGATGTCCTGCCTGGTTGCAATTATAGAAAATAACCTGGCCTCGACCTCCTCCAGACATACCACCACGACCACGACCTCTAAAAATACCTACATATCCATCATTGCCTTGTGCATCATTTTGTACCCTATAAGCATCATAGGTTCGTTCTCTCATAAGGTCAAAGCTGCGACACTCATCTTCGTTGTGTCCTACTGACTTACAGAACTTGCAATAGGGATTCTTAGGTACTTGAACATATGTTTGTAGCAGATAGTAGTCTTCAGGTCGATGCTGTCCAGTTGTTCTACAAATCTCACAATGTAGAACATTAGGGTTAAATGGGTTTGGCGCACCAGTATTC
This sequence comes from Pseudotsuga menziesii, assembly GCA_001517045.1. Classification (NCBI taxonomy): domain Eukaryota; kingdom Viridiplantae; phylum Streptophyta; class Pinopsida; order Pinales; family Pinaceae; genus Pseudotsuga; species Pseudotsuga menziesii. Next base: position 434,661 of record LPNX010881730.1, on the reverse strand, counting down.
AAGTAATTTCTTAGCGCAGGACACTCTTCCTTGTCATGACCTTCTGTCCTACATCATGTACACCAAACCTATTCATGAATAGATTTCCCCTTCTTCATGTCATGAAGCTCCAAAGACATTTCTGCCAACTGTGCTTGTATTTGGGCTATGCCAGAATTATCTTCGACGGGAGCTGTCTCCAGTTTCATGGCAATCTCAAAAGCCTCTTGCTGATCAGCAACCTTCTGTTGCATGAGTGCAGTTCTGATATGAGGTAATAGGGCTGCAATGAACCATTCTTTATGCTGCACTGGTCCAATAGTGAAACTAACTTGATCTAGCAGACCTTTGAACCTCTGATCAAAGTCCCAAACTGATTCACCTCGCCTCTCCTGAATCTCTTTCAATTCAGTTATACACTGTGACTCTGATTTAGGCTTCTTGAACTCTTTGATCATTGCTGTTTTTATATAAGCCAAGACATGGTTCTGAGTACTGGAAAACTTCATAAACCAGGTCAAAGTTCGGTCTCTAAAATAAGTGACCAGCTGCGCTCTTCTTATATCTTGATCCATAATGTTCTTAGTAGTCCAAACAGCTTCACATAAGAACCAAAATTGTTCTGGATCCTCTGATCCAGTTCCTTTGAAGACTGGGAGCTTGATATCATCTATCATATGGGCCATAGTGGATCGAGGGGGGGGGGAGAACTTACTGGGGTAGACTGACCTGTGACAGGAATACTCGGGCTAGGGTTACTTTCAGACTATGACGGGTTCTCAGGGGTAACAGATCTGCGCTGTGAAGTTATAGGAGGGTTTCTAACAAAAGGGGTTTCTTCATATTCAGGGTCTTCTGAACTTAATGGGGAATAACTGGTATTGTGGCCTAGGGTATAGGATTCTAGGTTTCTCTTGTATCTTTTACCACTTCCCAGCAAACCACTTTGCTCGTCGAAGTCACTTTCACTTGCAAACATAGGTTAGTAAAAAGAAATCTAGCAATCTGATTCGATCAACAATATACCTTTCTCAGCCAAGAGCATTTTAATTTGCAAACTAAATGAATTTAGGTACTTACCCCTTGGTCCTTTGAAAAACTGTCTTTCAGCTTCGCTAAAAGAGGTACTTGTTTCGATGGCAAATTCTGTCACAAATGCTTCAAGGGTTCACATTGTCCAGAAATCAATAGCTCGTGATATTGTGTTGTTCACTCTTTTCAATATGTTAATTCTTGCAGGGGTTCAGTTAGGAAACTGATCTTCCTTGAAGTTGGTCTTTCTTTCTGTCAACCTGGATAACCACTGGTGTAATTCTATGTGGATACTACCAAAGAAAATTGAATGAATATCAGTAAAAATGTACCTTTGCAAAAAGTCGTTTGAACTGCACCAAGGATCCTTACTTTCTTGCTCAGCAAATTTCAGATAAGTCTCTTCAAGCCAATCACCGATTTCTTTTTACTGAGGGCCTCCAAAACATAGCCCTTCAGGTACGACGTAGATCCCTCTTAAAGTAGATACTGAGTTCAACCGACAACGAAACCAATTTGTTGGGCTATAGGGCAGACTTGGGTTTTATACTATGATATTCGCACCAACAAAAAGACCCACAGTGTTGGCCCTTTCAACAACAACTTGTGAACAAGTTGCAGTCTCACCCGAAATAGCTATGGGGTGCCACAGAATTAGGTTTCTGCAAGCAGAAGAGGGATATTACTGTACCTTTAGCCTTAACAAAAATTATTTATACAAAACAGAGCTTCGACATCTACTTAAATAACTTTGAAGTTAGATAAAAGACGTTTCTTGCTTAACCCTTAACTTGGAATTCACAGCGAAGTTAATATTCAACAGTTATCTTACTTTAGCATTCACCTACTTATCAAAAGCATAAAAACATAATAGAAACAACACAAAAGAGCCACCACAACACAAGATATAACGTGGTTCACCCCTAGTGTAGGGGCTACATCCACAGAACTGCGCTTTATTCAACTTTTTCACAAAATCACAGTTCTAATCTGCGCACTCAGCTGCAGATCCTCTTAATCACCCAAAACTGTGAACTTAGCTGCAGATATGCGCTCTCAGCTACAGAAGCTTTCTTACAAAACCCTCTACGCACACAGCTGCAGAGGTCGTCCACGCACACAGCTGGGACTTGACCTTAAAACCCAAAAATAGCTCTTAGCTTCGCATCACATGATCCTCATCTCATTAGATAATCTTGACATCTTTACATGAGTGCCTATTTATACAAGTGCACTATTACAAAATCATGGGCTTACACCCGAAAATTATGGACAATTATAAAAAGAGGGCTTTGACTCAACCCCGACACCCCTAAGGCTATTTTGACGCACAACTCCGCTTACAAGCTTCCACAAAAACCGCGGAGTTACCAAAATTAATGAACGTTAAGGCGCGCACCCCAACAAATGTAATGCATTGTCCTTCAGAGTGGCAAGAAAAAGTTTCAGCTTCTGTGCATTGGTGGTGTAGTCATAGCTGCAACAGAGGATGTCAAATTCAAAAATAAATTCATCCAGATCCTCTGCCACTTTTCCATAAAAGCGAGGCAACACCGATGGAGATATATTTTTCATGGGGGCTATCCCCTTTGGTTATTGAATTGGGAACTGAAGTGTAGCAACCATCCCTTTAGGCGGGGATTTACCCTTGTGATGATGATTTTCTCCCATTGCTTCTTCGTGATCTTTGGGATCGCGTCGGTTGCTCATATCTTCCTCTGCTTTATCCTCATCGTCCTTCCATTGATCGTTAAATTTTTGATGGAACTATGTCCACTCCTCTTTAGTCACAACCTTCCTGTTAATGTGATATATCAAATCTCAGTTAGTTGATCCTGCAGTACTAACTCTGTCTTCCTCCGCAGGGATATCCGAGGGTGTTGCAGCTCCTCATGTGTTCTCCACTGTGGAAACTGACGCTGCCACTCTAGGGGTAACTGGGATTCTTCTAATAGGTGTTTCCTGATAGCAAGCCCCAGTAGAAGAATTGGTCCTATCAACCAGGTTGTCAATGAATGTTCTTCTTCCCAATGTTGTATTTCTCCCATGGCCTCAACCACCTGCGATGTTAGTGTTCTGTGGGATTCTGGGATTTATAAGATGGTCATGCTGTACCCTTCTTGTATTCATGCAACCCAAAACATGCAAACTTAAAAACTGAAGAAGAATGACTAAATATAATTACTTGATGCAACTACTACGGTGTCTAATAATTATCCTCCCTGACAACGACACCAAAATTTTGGGCACCCTATATGCAAGTTAATTAAAGCCAACATACAGACTGTTCAATATAAATTGTCAACCCAGGGAAGTCTCTTATTTCAAGGATAATGTGCACTGTATATGCTTTAAACACTAAGTAGCTAATGCTGTAAATGAATGACCCTACTATCTTGTTCAGCCGAACTCATCCCATAATCTACTTAATCTAGCTTACCTTTTTAAGATTGCAATCACAAATACTTTCTTACAATCTTTAATCTAGAATTAAAAGATTAAGGTAATAAAAATCTAGATTACTTTTGCATAAAGTTAAATCCTTAATTACCAAACCATCTAAAGATCCATCTCGATATTCTTAATTCAACTTATTCTAGAAATTCAAAGTACAGGAATTAAGTTCTGCAATTATAAATGTGAAGGAATAAATTGCAAGGATATAAAGAAAACAACAATTGAAAGAACTAGGGATAAATAGGGCTGTCACATCTATCACATAGTTGCATAAGAGAAAGTTAACCTACACAGTCGACTGTCACACCACACCACTGCAGTTTACAGGGGATGCAATTACTAATCATTCAAATAAACACACAGCAAATCGATGACTGTTGCAACTTACTGTAAATAAAGGAATTTATCACAAAATCCAAACCACACAACAAAATAAATAAAATACCTAATTAACTTATCTATCCTTGTGGGAAGGCAGGCCCAGCCTTCACACAGAGATGCTGGAAGTAACACACGTTAGAACGCTGAGATCTGAAGAATCAAACTCCTTGTATTAAAATGGCAGATGAGCACACAACCTCAGTCACAGCTGATACAATAAATTTGATTAATTTTTCAACCCCTGGCTCGGAATAGTTCCCAGTATTTATACAATTACAATCATAACATATTCCCACTATTATCGAGTAGCCAAGAAGATCTATGATCTTCAGGCTGCCCCAATTACGATAAGCTGTTACAGTCATGGAAAGATGAAAGCAGAAATTATAGGAAGGCTATTACTCGAGCCAGAAATGATGATCATGATCAATTGAGAAGATACTCCATGGATTGCAGCGATTTTTGAGCAGCGGCGCACTGTTTCCTCTGAATCTGTTGCAGCCTGTTGCAGATACCTTTGTACAACTCGCATGGAATAGTATCCTTGGACCACGTTCTTTGGGAAACGATGGAATGGATGGCGATAATCTCAGCAATTAATGTTCATCCCTCTCTTGGCATGTTCATCCCGCTACACGTATATCCTTTACATCTCGAATTATCTTTATAAAACCACCATATGTTAGCATAATTTAAGATGTAAAGCCCTGATTACAACAATCCTAAGAATTAATAAAATAAGACAATGATTAACCATACCTGTATGAATTGAGGGACCAAGTGAAGGAAAAAAATCTATTTAGTGTACATAGTAGAGTAGGATGAGGCAAAAAGAGGTAGGTAAAGGTGGTAAAAACGGGGTCATTTCTAGGCCCAACAGATGGAAGCTATAAGGTTCTTATTGGTTCTAGTTTTTCTTCAAATCTGTTAAATTATCCTAAACATAGTTTTTAATACTATAAATTGATATTTATTTTTATTATGTTTAAAAGTGAAATGAAAATGTTTCAGATAGTTAGTTCTTAAAATATAATTTGTTTTTACTGCCAAATATTATTTACTTCAGTAAGTAAATAAAAAGAAAGGTTGTTTATTCAACCTAAGTTTTTATTGTATTTTTTTGGGTTATTGTATGTTGAAGGATCTTTTACTTACTTTCTCCTAGTTTATATTTATCACACCAGGTTAATAGTGTTTCTTGCAGATAATGTTTTAAATTATATATATTCATCTATTCGATGATTATGGTTATATAAATGAAGTATGTAAGATTTAATTTGTTTATGGGTGAAATGAATAACCCTTCTGTTAGAAAAATATGTAGTATTGTTATTTATATTTTACAGTTCCTTTAATTAGGTTTTATTTATAAACCCTAGTTTCTCTTAGTTTAAAATACATAGTTAGTATTGATTATAATGTTATTCTAGTTTCATTTTACTTAGTTTAATGATGAAGTTATCTTAATAAACTTCTATCCTTATTTTACTATTTCTTTTATGTTAACCCTACTTATTTACTTTCTGTTTTATAATGTCTTATAATTACTATAATAATAATAAACTTATAGTAATTAGTCCATCTACTGTGTAAATAAACAGACTAAGTAAATTTATACTTTTAGATCTTTTCCTAAGACATATCTGTTGATGTTATTCAAAGTACTATGTCTAAATAAAAACATCTAAAATAGAAAGGAAAAACATACATATGAATAACTCTTATGAAACCTATAGAAGGTAATAAAACACATTCATGCATACTTCATTCAATTCTTTATCTGAAGTTAATCTAACCTACTGTACTAGAGTACTACCTTTAAAAAGGTGTGGAAAAATACAGTTAGGTATTTCTTTTATCTATCAGTAAAACTGGAAATTCTTCTAATCATTTACCCTAATCTATCTAATGCAACATTTAACTATGTTTTCACAGTAAAAGTATTTCTTTTAACTAACCCTAGTAGCAACAGAATAGATACATAACATATTTTTTCTCAAACTGAATCCTTCTAGATAACAGTAAACAATTAGAACACTATACAAATCAAGTAGAACCTAGAAATGTAGAAGAGGTGACAATAGCTTAAGGAACCTGTTCCTCCCAACCAACTCCTGGAGAAAAGATGGAGTGCAAATATCAGGACCCCCGAGCTTGTCTCCTGGTCCACCTGGTAGAAATACTGGGTGAGAGATGTAGTTTAGTAATCCTCTACAACTCTACTAAGTGTTCAGCATTAAATCTATTCTGCATACAATAGTATGAACTCATCTTAGAATAGCTGCACTAGTTCATATCTTCAACACTTTTCACTCAAAACATACTTCAGCTAGTGCCCTCCATCGAATTTTATTGTGCACTTCATTCACTCAGAATGTTCACAAGTCAAGAATGGGCAGCCTCAGCTATATTCAATGGGAAGTTTTATTAGCATGCCTAGGTATTTTGGGTCAGTTTTCACTTAATGAGACACCTGCTCTTGTTCCACTTTCTTGGGGAACATGACCACAAAAATAGGGAAGTTGCCTCTTGCAACAACTAGAAGTAGTTTGAGGATTTTTCCAAGTGTCAATCTTCTCTCAACCTAGCCTACTCCACTAAGCGACCAATAAAACACTCATTTAACAACTTCCTTAAGCTATTGTCTCATCTTTCATTTATTTATTAATAAAATATTCAATAATTACATTCAATTATCCTTGACCCCACTTGGTCATTAATTACAGACTTTATAATAAAATATAACATAATGTTTCTTAAAACAGAAAATGTTTTGCAAATTGGGGCATGTGACATACACACCCCCTTAAATTATAACATCATCCTCGATGTTATTTATTCTTTGTCCTCAGAATTGCCTTGGAACAGAATTGGATATGCATCCCGCATATGACTCTCCAATTCCCAGGTGGCTTCTTCTATACTAAGGTGCTTCCATTGCACCTTCACCTGACCAATGGTGTGATTTCGAAGCAAGATCTCCCTCCTTTCGAGGATACAATTCGGTTCCACCAAAAAATATGCTTCGGGTTCCACCTGCACATCATTCCAATTTATAACATGAGTAGCATCATGTACATATTTTTTTAACACAGAAATGTGAAAAACATTATGAAACTTCAAATTTGGTAGTAAAGGCAATTGATATGTCACATGTCCTATTTTGGACAGTATCTCAAAAGGTCAGCAATATCGGGGTACTAACTTAGCACAACTTCCTAATCTCAGAGAACTCTTTTTAGGCCTTACCTTAATAAAGACATGTTCACAAACCTGGAACTCTTTTTGAGTTCATTTAAGATCTGCTTGACTTTTCTGTCGGTCTTGCACAACTTTCAAGTTACCTTGCACCTGTCTTACAATTAACTCCATCTCTTTTATTAGTTCAAATCCTAATTCTAACCTGTCAACTGGATTACTCCATGAGATGGGGGTATTGCACTTCCTTCCATACAAAATTTCAAATGGACTATATCTTGTTGAATATTGGTAGTGATTGTTGTAATAAAACTCTACCAAGTGTAAATAATCTTCCCATTTACCTGGGTGTTCCTTGACATACATTCTGAGCATATCTTCCAATACTTGATTCACTTTTTCAGTCTATCCATTTGTCTGGGGATGGAAAGAGGTACTAAAATTTCGAGTAGTATTCAGTACTTTAAACAAAGACTTCCAGAAATTGCCTGTAAACTTAGGGTCTCTGTCTAAAATTATTACTTTTGGTATCCCATGTAAACGAAAAATTTGTTTCAGGAAAATATAATCAACATTAGCAGCCTTGTAAGTGGTTTTTACAGGTACAAAATGCGCTGCTTTACTAAGTTTATCAATAACCACCATTATCGAGTCATTCAGATTTTGATTTCTAGGTAGACCTGTAATAAAATCAAGACTGATTATTTCCCACTTCCAGCTAGGGATAGGTAATGGCTGAAGTAACCCAGCTGGATGCTGGTGTTCAGTCTTAACTTGCTGACATTCAAAGCACTTGGCAATGTATTCTGCCAGTTCATTCTTCATGTTTGGGCAAAAATAATCCTTCTGTAACATGGTTATAGTCTTTTGATAACCATGATGTCCTGAGTAATGAGTCTTATGAATTTCATTTAAAATTAGTAACTTAATCTTAGGTACATTAGCTATATACATTCTGTCTTTATATAGTAATAATCCTTTTTTCGTTTAGACTATACCCTATACTTAAACTTTCAATTAAATTTTATGTTACTTTTTCTTGTAATTTCTGATAGTTTTCATCCAATCTTACTCCTTCCTCTAGCTGTTCTGCTATAAAATTTAGTTTTGCATTTCTGCTTAGAGCATCAACAACCTTATTTTGTTTTCCCTTAATATGTTGGATTTCAAAATCGTACTTGCTAAGGAAATCTAGCCACCCAGCTTGCCTTATGTTTAAGTTAGGTTGATCCAATAAATATTTTAATCCTTTATTATCTGTCATTAATATAAACTTTCTTCCAATTAAGTGATGATGCCACATCTTCAAGGCATGTATGACAGAAGCCAACTATAAGTCATAGGTTGCATAGTTTTTCTCATGAATCTTAAGCTTCCTAGACTCATATGCAATGACGTGTCCTTCTTGAGTTAAAACTCCACCTAGACCGTCATTGCATGCGTCAGTACATACTATAAAGTATTTATTAGGATCGACGATTCTTAAGATTGGTGTAGTAGTTAGTAATGTTTTTAACTTTTTAAAACTTTCTTCACACTTTTTGACTCCACTCTAATTTCTTCCCTTTCTTCTATAAAGAATTTATGGGATTTGAAATTCTTGAAAACCCTTCAATGAATCTTTGACAATAGCCAGTAATTCCCATGAATGACTGTACGTCAGTTACGTCCTTTGGGACTGGCCATTCTTCAATTTCCTTTATCTTCTCTGGATCAACTGAGATCCCTTCTTTAGTTACTACATGACCCAAATACTATATTTTATCCTTAAAGAAATTGCACTTACTAAATTTTCCATAAAGCTAATGTTCTCGCAATTCTTGTAAAACAATTTTTAAGTGCTCTTCATGTTCTTCTTTAGACTTAGAATAAATTAGAATGTCATCAATGAATACCACCATGAACTTATCAAGGTACTTATGCAATACATTATTCATTAGACACATGAAGACAGTTGGGGAATTAGCAAGCCCGAATGGCATAACAACAAACTCATAGTGACCATATCTGATCCTAAAAGCTATTTTAAATATGTCTTCATATTTGATTCGGACTTGGTGATAACTAGATCGTAAATCAATATTCAAAAATACAGTCGCTCCATGTAGCTCATCAAACAGATAAACTATGTGGGGCAACGGATATCTGTTTTTAATGGTCATTTTATTAAGTTGACGGTAATCTATACATAGAGCACCATCCTTCTTTTTAATGAAAATAATAGGTGCTCCCCAAGGAGACACCGGGTCTAATATAATTCTTATCAATAAGTTCTTTTAACTGTGATTTTAATTCATTTAATTCCAATATATTCATTCGATAAGGGTCTTTTGAGCTGGGCACTGCACCAGGTACCAACTCAATAGTGAATTCTAACTCCCTCTTCGGAGGCAGTCCCATAATTTCTTCTAGAAATACATCTGAATACCCCCTCAGGATTGGAATGTCTTCCAATTTTATTTTATCTTTTTTATTAGTATTTTCTTCATTAATTATAGTTATAGCAAAGGCTTTACAACCCTTCCAAACAAATCTCTTTAATTTCAAAGAAGAGATCTATCTGATAGTTGTTTTCCTAGGGATTCCTTTTACATTAATTGTTTCTCCATCATTATTTACACAAGTAAAAGTTTTATAGAAACAGTTTAGAACTACTCTATACTGTTCTAACCCGTCCATACCAATTAACATATCATAAGAACCTAAAGGTAGTACATTAAGTTTCACAGAGGTTTCCAACTGATCCATGTTTACAATATAGTCCTTTACAAAACTAATCACTTATCTTTTTGTGCCAATAGCTAGCTAAACTAACCATGACTTTGCAAACTTTTCTACTGATAACTTGCATTTTTTTATGAAATCAGGAGAAATATAACTTAAGCTAGCCCCTAGGTCAATTAAAATAGATATAGGTATTTGATTTAGCTTACCATCCACTTCCACCATGGAAGTTTGATAATCCTCCTGCCTATTTTCCAGTGCTGCGTTGATCCTAGGCATTGTCCTTGCTAGATCACCAACAATCATATCCTCCTGTACCGTATGTATGTTGATGATAGTCTTCTTCCAATTGGGACAAACTGATGCATAATGATGACCATTACATTCCCAACATTTTACTGGTTCTTTTCGTTCCTTATTCTTGGTGTAATTACTGTGATTATTAACAGGTTTTTTATTTCTAGGGCCATTTGGATTTAACTATGAATTACCTTTATTCCCTTGAAAGTTTCGAGTGTTATTATTCCTAAAACTACGGTTAGGTATGAAACCTTTATTCTTATGTTCAAAATTATTAGATCTTTTAGCCTTCTAGTTTGACATACTTTTCCTTTTGCGATTCTGCTCATAGAAAAAATTCACCTTTCGCATAGCCTCCTCCAAGGTTTTTGGATTATTATATTCAATTCTATCTTTAATATGAAAAGGTAAACAAATTATAAACCGCTGTACATTAGGCTTCTCATCCACAATGTAAGGCACATATTGAAGCAGACTTAGAAATTTACTGTTTAGTTCTTTCATGTTCATTGTTCCCAGCTTTAGTTCATAAAATTCCTTAGCTCGCTCTTCATAGTACTGTTCTGACAAGAAATTTCTTTTAAAATATTTCTTAAATGTACTCCAGTTAATGTTCTTTTCCTAATACATTTTACTCGTTTTAGGTCCTGCCACCAAATATCTGCCTTCCCAGTTAGGTTGTAAATGGCCATTCTTGCTTTTAGCTGATTAGAGTAATTGTAAATCTGAAAATATTTCTTCATCCCAGACAACCATGATTCAACCTCTTCTCCCTTCTCAGTTTCACCATTGAAAGCTGGTGGTTTTATTTTCTTAAATTCTCACGAAATTTCTTCATAAGTCTTAAATTTTCTTTTTCTTGAATGATGATTATCTTCTCTACTATCGCTAGTATACTGATAATTCTTCCTATGTGGATTGCCATAAATATCATAGGATGAGCTACTTTCAATTTTAGACTGTTTAGACCTTTTTCTTTTGTGTTGGTAGGACATATCTTCATATCCTGTCCGTTTATCTTTTTCTTCATTCTAAAATTTTTCCGTCAAGATCTGATTCAGCTCCTCCCGAGCTCTCATAATTCTTTCATTTTCCTTTTTGACTCTTTCCATATCAGTTCTTAATTCTTTAACCATTTGTAATAATTATGAAGAGTTATTAGTTATTTCTTCCTGAACTGGTTCTCTTTTAGAATTACTTCGTTCATTAAATGGGGACTCTTCATTAGCATATTCCTCAAGTCTTTCCATACCTGCAGTTTAGTTCAGAAAAAATTTCTGGAAATAACATTTCAAAAATAAATTTACAATTAGTATGCATGCATTTTAATCTACTATATATCTATGTAGGTTGAGCCTCATTCAGTCCTAGTGTCTGAACTTGTGCTCTCATACCACATGTAATACTCCAAAAATTCGTAAAAAATTAAAATTTTTCATATAACATAAAATGTTTGCGGTCGTCACTACTTAGGAACAATTTAACTGTTAATGGTTACCTTAAACAATTTTTTAACTAGAACTAATACTTTTTGTTAATATCTAGTTATGCATACCTATTGTTTGAATTCATAATTCATTGTTAAGGATTTGATTTAGCAGGTTATGATTTGGAATAACAGGAATTGAAACATCTGTTTAATTTCTAGTGCTAAGTTTGTTTTACTGTCTTATGAAAGTAGGAAAGAACTTAAGTCGAGATCGATGATTACTTAGCTTATAGCTAAAGTAGTGAAGTGATGCTTCTTTTATAGGTCCTTTATATGTAAGAAGGTTTTTATTAGTTTCCAGAACGAGATTATTGTTTCAACTAGCATAAAATATAATGCTAGTAGATTTATTTACTTTACAGCTTTGAGCAATAAATGAGGTATTGTTGATCTGTAAATTAATGTTCCAAAAAGTTTCTAGAATAAAAGTATTTTTCGTAAACTGAGCCTAGTTCAGTTGCTCTTCTATTTCGCTATAACCATAACTTGTTCATTCAACTTACATCATTCTATTTTTAGTTTAATGCATGTATGTAACTCTAGTGAAAGGCATCTCGTATAGCAATTTCCTTTGTTTATTTACTTGATGCTGAGTTAAACTCCAGAGTATTCGTTTCCAAAAATAGTGAGTTAAATAAACCTAGGAAAACCTATGATCTAACTATAGTCATAAAGTATATTTACTAATAAACATACATAAAACTAATACCTAGTGCATACGATAGTTTACTAACTATTCTAGTAGTTACCAAATAGAGATGCACTAATACAAATTGTATATATTTAAACTATAGTATTACTTCTTTTTATGTAAGGAAGAAAGAATTATTTTCTATAAAAATATATCCCTTTTAACCTTTGTATAATCCTCATTTTATAGGGTGTTATTGATATACAAATCACTAGTATCTTAAAATGATACAAATTTAATACCTAGACTAATGTTCTAGATATGCATTTTTCTTTAGTTGAAAGTATATACATTGAATGATTTTTAATTTTTATATCTTCCTAAATATGTTACAAGGTATTGTTTATTATGCAATTATCATTGAATAGTTTTTGGCAAACCTTTTCAAAGATTATAGATCATACTATGAACCCCAGTATGACTACTACCTTCCTATGTTAATTGTTAGGGATATAACAAGCATAAAAACCATTATGAAGGATAGTGAAAGTTATGACAAGGTTATAGCATAGTTTATTTGTCATACACTATTGTTGGCAGGATTTCTCCAAGAGGTTTTGAAGTATAACATAAAACCACCTTTTGCAAATAATTCTTGAGCCACGTGGTCAATGCTCATTGGATAGGGTTTTGACCTTTGGGATTTTGCCATATAAGTTCTTCTAAACCCTAAAAACTCACATTTACCTATATTTTTACCTTGCTCTAGAAAGGGAGGGCCACAGGCTCATGGCCGCATGGCCTGACTGTCACTCCATTGTGTGTAAGCTACCTTGCCAATAGTTGTTCTTCTTCTGTGAAAGATATTTATTTGACCATGCACTTTGTTCTGTGGAAGAACCCTCTATTTCCATAACCATTTCTTTGTGTGAAAGTGATCTTCGTCGTCATTATTTAGCTTCTGCGTGAGCTATCCTTCGGCACTATGTGTGGGTAAGACTTTGTAATTTGAGTTCAGTTTTGGTTTACCTCAACGTTGATTTGGGATTTCTTGTTAGGGTTTCCTGTCGGAGCCTCTTTCGTTGCTTAGCATAAAGGTTCTACCAGCAAAGTTTTATTCTCATTACCCATTTCGAGACCGAGGATAGTTTCTTCAGGTGAGGAAAATGTTGGTAAAAAATCTAATTATTATGCCCTTCATCATAAGCTATTAACTTTGTTATTTATAAGTTTCTCACTCTGTGTTTTGATTAAATTTGTGCAGGTTTCAAATGGATAGTCCAAGCTGGAAATACAAGCCATAAAATTCCATGCAAGGAATTTTTAGGTTTTGTGACCCTTCGGGTAAGCCTTGGTCTCGCTTGGGGTTTTCTCCTGTAATGGTTGTATGGTGTGTTTGTTAATACTGCCCATTTGATTTTGGGTTCTGTTCGGCCATTGTTACACTATGATGTGCTCATTTTGGAAGGCCATGTAGCCAATACAGTGATATGTTGTTTAAGAGTTCTTCGAAGCCCCCGTGGTTGTTTTGTGTTGGAAATATTGGGGCTTTTACAGCCGTGACTTAACTTGGGACCTTTTTGGCCATAGTTGATTTACAGTAATGTTGTTTCTAAACAGGCTATTAATCCATGTCTTAAGTTGTAAAAAGGCCATTGGCCCGTAACTGAGATGATTCAGTGGTGCTAGGGTTTAGATGCTATTTTTATTTTTAATAATCTTGAAGCTTACTGTTTGTACTTATATTTTGATAATATAAATATATTGTGGTTATAAGAAGATGATGGCAGCTGTAAGGTTCTTATTTGTTCGAGTTTTTCTTCAAATCTGTTAAATTATCCTAAATAGAGTTTTTAATACTGTAATTGATATTTATTTTTATTATGTTTAAAAGTGAAATGAAAATGTTTCAGATAGTTAGTTCTTAAAATATAATTTGTTTTTACTATCAAATATTATTTACTTCAGTAAGTAAATAAAAAGAAAGGTTGTTTATCCAACCTAAGTTTTTACTATATTTTTCTGTGTTATTGTATGTTGAAGGATATTTTACTTACTTTCTCCCAGTTTATATTTATCACACCGTGTTAACACCGTTTCTTGCGGATAATGTTTTAAAATTTATATATTCATCTATTCGATGATTATGTTTACATAAATGAAGTATGTAAGCTTTAATTTGTTTATGGGTGAAATGAATAACCCTTCAGTTAATAAAAGAGGTGGTACTTTTATTTATATTTTACAGTTCCTTTAATTAGGTTTTATTTATAAACCCTAGTTTCTCTTAGTTTAAAATACATAGTTAGTAATTGATTATAATGTTATTCTAGTTTCATTTTACTTAGTTTAATGATGAAGTTATCTTAATAAAATTCTAGCCTTATTTTACTATTTCTTTTATGTTAACCCTACTTATTTACATTCTGAATGTCTTATAATTACTATAATAATAATAAACTTATAGTAATGAGTCCATCTACTGTGTAAATACACAGACTAAGTAAATTTATACTTTTAGATCTTTTCCTAAGACAGATATGTTTATGTTATTCAAAGTACTCTGTCTAAATAAAAACATCTAAAATAGAAAGGAAAAACATACATATGAATAACTATTATGAAACCTATAGAAGGTAATAAAACAAATTCATGCATACTTCATTCGATTCTTTATCTGAAGTTAATCGAACCTACTGTACTATAGTACTACCTTTAAAAAGGTGTGGAAAAATACAGTTAGGTATTTTTTTTTATCTATCAGTAAAACTGGAAATTCTTCTAATCATTTACCCTAATCTATCTAATCCAACATTTAACTATCTTTTCACAGTAAAAGTATATCTTTTAACTAACCCTAGAAGCAACAGAATAGATACATAACATATTTTTGCTTAAACTCAATCCTTCTAGATAACAGTAAACAATAAAAAAGCTAGACAAATCAAGTAGAACCTGGAAATGCAGAAGAGGTGACAACAGCTTAAGGAACCTGTTCCTCCCAACCAACTCCTGGAGAAAAGCTGGAATGCAAATCTCAAGACCCCAGAGCTTGTCTCCTGGTCCACCTGGTAGAAATACTAGGTGAGAGATGTAGTTTAGTAATACTCTACAACTCTACTGAGTGTTCAGCAGTAAATATGTTCTACATACAACAGTATGAAATCAGCTTAGAATAGATGCACTAGTTCAGATCTTCACCACTTTTCACTCAAAACATACTTCAGCTACTTCCCTCCATAGAATTTTCTTGTGCACTTCATTCACTCAAAATGTTCACAAGTCAAGAATAAGCAGCCTCAGCTGTCTTCAATGGGAAGTTTTATTAGCATGCCTAGGTCTTTTGGGTCAATTTTCACTTAATGAGCCACCTGCTCTTGTTCCACTTTCTTGGGGAACATGACCACAAAAATAGGGAAATTGCCTCCTGCAACATCTAGAAGTAGTTTGAGTATGCTTCCAAGTGTCAATCTGCTCTCAACCCAACCTACTCCACCAAGTGACCAGTAGAACACTCATTTAACAACTTCCTTAAGCTATTGTCTCATATTTCATTTATTTATTAATAAAATATTCAGCAATTACATTCAATTATCCTTAACCCCACTTGGTCATTATTTACAGACTTTATAATAAAATATAACATAATGTTTCTTAAAACATAAAATGTTTTGCAAATTGGGGCATGTGACAGTCTTGCTGTGATCTTGAATATTGTTCTTGTAATTTGTTTGATATTACTTATCTTTTATTTTAGATTTTCAAAAGGAAAATATGGGCACACTTTCAATGGCTCAAAAGGTCAAGTTCATATTTAATTAAGAATGGCCTATAAACTCGATAGAACAAAATTTAATCTAATGTGTTTGTAAAATCATTATAAAATTGAGGAAGTTCATAACTCATGAAAATATATTGATCTCAAGGAAGTAAACTTAGACACACTATTAATCTATCTATTGAATTATTTATGTTAATATATTTTCTAAATATGATTTGAAGTTTTGAATATTGGCAATTTATACATCTTGCGGTACTGAAATTTACGTATTGGTGATGAAAAATAGATTATACATTTTAAATTGAATCCATTATGTATAAGAGAGGGACAAAGGAAACCAAATATTCTAGACACCATATCAAGTAGGAACCACATATATATAGCAATGATTAAGCACCAAAAATATCATCATTAGTGCACATGGAATCGTGACTGATTTTTTTTAGATAAAGAGAAAAGAACAAATGTGAAAGGGACTTGAATGGTCGTGGAAGCACTACAACAAAGCCATATGATTAGCATCTCTTTTTGCTTCCTTTTTTTGCGTATAGACCATCTTTCAATGTATTTTTCTTCCTTTTTTGGAAAAAATGGTGCAATTTCATGATTTGGTGCTATTTTAGGTGTTTTATGCGTCCTTTTTCTAAATATGCCATAAATTATGGCATAATTTGGGTCAGATTTTGCACCTTGTTATGTGCCAGGTTTTGCATCAGGTTTTGCGCTAGGTTTTGTGCCTAGTTTTGCGTCCAGTTTTGCCCCTAGTTTTACATTTACTCTTGTTGTGACCCCTTTTACATCCATGCATTCCTCCACTTTTATGCCCACGTTTTCATCTATTTTTGCATCCTTTTTTACATCCTCTTTTGCATCCACTTATTTTTCTTCTTTTTGTATCCTCTTTTGTATCCCCTCGTGCACCAAGTTTTGCATCAAAGTTTACATCAAGTTTACATCATGGTTTGAGTCTAGTTTTGCATCTAGTTTTGTTTCAACCACTTTTGCATCCATTTTTTTGGTCCACTTTTGCACCCATATTTTCATTCTGTTTTGCATCCCATTTTGCATCCATTCACACCCATTTTTGTGCCTACTTTTCCACCCACTTTTGCTTCAACTTTTGCATCCAAATTTACATAAGTTATTGCATCCCTTTATGCATCCAATTTTGCATCAGGTTTTGCTTTGGGTGTTATGTCTAATTTTGCATCTACTTTTGTTGCATTCACTTTCACATCCAATTTTGCATCCACTTTTGTGTCAATTTTTTCATCATGTTTTTCTTCCATGATTGCTTCCTTTTTTGCAGCCACTTTTGCATACCCTTTTGCATCCACTTTTTGTGCACCCCATTATGCGCCCACTTTTGCGCCTACTTTTTTTGCATCCATGTTTGCATCCTTTTTTGCATCCATGTTTTTATCCACTTTTGCATCCAATCTTGTGCCTAGATGTTGAAGATGACAATGATTGTAATTATTATGATATTGAGGATGGTTGTGATGATGATGATAATTTGTTTGATAATGAGGAGAATGATGAAAATGATGATGATGATGACAATGATTATGATGATGATGGTAATGACAGTGATGACGTTGATGATGATTATGTTGGAAATGAAATGGATTATGATGATGGTGATGATGAAAATGACAATGATGATGAATACAATGAGAATGATGATTTTGATCATGTTGGATTTTCTCCCTCCTCTTAGGATCCTGACCTAGGTTCAATCCCTTCTTCTCAGCACAACAAATCCCAGTCGGCAAGACCTACGACACAAATGCAGTATCTCCCGACATATATTTCTATGGGTAACTTCCAGAACCAAGTTTTCACAGTTGGGTGGGGAATTTATGGTACCTCGATCATTTACCAAGGTGCTCAACTAAGCCCGTGGGTGGATTACTTATGCTTATTTTGAACAGTTAGACCGTAACCCAACTTCTCTTGTGCAACTATTATAACAACAACCCAAGTGCATCGTAAATGTATTCAAATTATAACATTGTGAGTCATACACGTCTGTTCATTCATATGTAAATATATAAGAATTCATTCAATGCAAAATTTATATAGGTAACTAAAACACATTCAACATTCATGCAAATACATAGAATCTAACGTGGAAACCCATCCGAGAAAAACTACAAAAGTTCTCTTCATCTAGCATGAGAAATATATGCACCTTTTGTCTACACACTAAGCTGTAGATTCTATTCTAGATCTTATTTTTTTATCTTTACAGACTCTTTCTTCCTCTCGTGCTCTCTGATATTCTCTTCTTCTCTCTTTTTACTCAACTCTACTAATGATCAACACACAACATGTAATGACTCAACCTCTCCTACACTTCTGTGCACTCAAATACAGATTCTTTAACTCAAAAGCACTTAGGAAACTCTAACATACAACAAATACAGAGCAACTAACAATCTAATAGAAAATAACTAACCTGAGTCTAACAAAAAATAGGAGCTAACCCGCATACAACTTGGATTCCTCCTTTTATAGACTCTTTTACAGAATTGTTACAGACTCTTTACCTCTCGCTTTCTCAGTCAAATTCCTATACTTATCCAACATGCTGTCTTTCCTATTCTAGTGACCCCTGATAGTAGGCACTAATGACCTAACTTACAAAGACACCTTCCTACGTGTGGATTCCACTATCTCTAGCTGAAATTATACCCACGATTTTTATGATCTATTCATTTCTAGCCTCTACACCTTGCTATCATTTTCCAACCATTATGCCACTTGCATGCCTTCAGGTATTGGTACTTCGTTGCATCTTTCCTTGTCTCATTCCTTCCTTCTGTTGCTGCTCCTTCTCCTATTTCTCATCTTCCTTCTTCTTTCTTCTTGTCGCTCCCTCTATCACAACTCCCTTCTCTTCTTCTTTCTTGTCACTTCCTCTGTCGCAACTCCTTTCTCTTCTTCTTTCTTGTTGCTATGTCATAGATCCTTTCTCTTCTTATTTATCTCTTCTCCATACTTGGGCAGAATTCTAAGTGAATTTTGATTTCCTTTTCCTAGGCCCAACAATACCCCAACACTTAATTGTGGCTCATCCCAAGCCACTCGAAGCTATTCCTCCATTTATTTACTTGTGCTGACTTTACTGTGAAAACATTCCAATATTTTCACCACTTTCTCTGCTTCCAGCTGTACTTGTTCCTCTGCCTTCTGCATTTACTCCACAAGGTCGGAAATGATATGTTTCATTATTACCTTATCTATTGATGCAACTACTTTGTGTACCTTCTGATGTATAGTTTGAGTGATTCCTGTAACTCTTTCTGCTTTATCTTGTAGATTTTCCACCTTTTTTGCATGGTGTTGTTGTTGTGTGCACAACATTGTTACTTTCTGCTGCAATTTTCTCATTTATGTTTCCTTAGCCATTTTCTGCACTAAGGGTAGCTTCTTCATCTCATTCCTTATGTGAGTAATATTTTCTTCAACTGTTGTTAGATGATTTGCAATTTTCTTTGATTCTGCATCACCCATTAATCCTTCCCAAGCCTGAGAGACTTGGTCGATAGAATTGGAACATATCACTTCTGCTTCTTCTATCTTCTTCACAACTTCACTTGCTATTTATCTTCTTTCCTCCAACACCTCTGGGGGTGTCCTTGGTTGCACACGCTCTTCAAGTTGTGCGACCCTTTTCCTAAGTCCAGTCGCTATCTTTCCAAGTCGAATGACCTTGTCTTCTACATGCAATTCTGATATAATTTCTGCATTATTAAGATTTGTACATGATAGATTTATTACATTCTCAAGCTTCAACTTTCTTTCTTCCCATGCTTTTGCTTTCCGCTTGGTCTTCTGCATATTTTCCTTCATTTTGCTAACATTCTTCTCGAATTTCTTCATCTTATTGCCAGGGTAGTTTCTCTTACTTTGATTTCTGTGACTACAACTTTATGCAATGCATAAACTTTAGTCAGTCCCATCTGCAAAAAAATATATAGTTATCTGGCCAATACTTTTGGGCCACACCATTGAATTTTGGGGTTCCTAGATCCAGTACTTCTCCTTCAACTTGTACCTTGATTGGGTGAACCGGTTTTGGCATCTGGGGTTGTAGTGATTCAGAAGGACCAGCTATTAAATTGAGCACATAGATATGCGGATCAATACACAACTCATAAGATAAATCATATGATTTTACTCAGAAATTGAAGAATGAAACAGTGCAAAAATGTCCTGCAACTGTGAATGATTTCATTAATCAAAAGTAATTAGATAATTAATTACAATGAAGTACAATGGATAAATAGCCTCATCCAATTTGAATCCATGTGAGGGAATTCAAATTGGTTTGACTCTACTTGATTGAATGGTTAACTAACCTTGTATAAATCATTATCGGAGTTCAAAATCCAAGATCTAGTGTCTAATTCAGTGTTAAATAGTCTAACTGATGGAGGTAGGTGAGTAAATGTGCCTCACCTGCATGTAGGCATGCAATCCTAGCGCTAACTAAGTAGAACTGAATGTAACAGACTAGAACTTAATGTAACTGACTCCTAACTGATCTTGACTAGTCACCAACTCAACTCAACTAATGGAGGTTGGTATCAGCACTCCCAGTGGCTCCTAATTTGTAGGGATTGATCTAGGAGGATCCTAAAATGATGCGTGAAAGTGAAATCAATTGAAGTTGGCCTCAATTAGTGTTCCCCACACTTTAATAACCGATACATGTGCCTCAATTAGGCCAAGTGGACCCAATGGTGCTAGTGACTAAAAATAGACTGAAATGACTCCAGATTTAGAAATAATTGACTAAATTGGACAAGGGAGGATTATAATCCTAACACCCCCCCTGAATGCTAACTTGGAAAATTTGTGGGCCCTGGTAACTAACACCATAAGTCACCCATTACAACAAGTATAGTAACTACTCAATACAAGGAGCTCGAGAAAAAAACACATGGGAAAAAATCCTCCCCTCCAACTAAGTAGATAGAATCAGGATTCAAGTTTGAAAAACTTGAAAATATGTTGCTGCAACATTCATCTATATGATGTAGTGAAGCAGCGTGCANATGTAGACTTCTCCATCTTCTCCCAAAATGATGATGGAAGGAAGGAGGAATGTAACCTTTGCCTCTTTCTGGATGAAGAGGTGCATGATCCATTCTATTCTTCTGAAGGCAGTTTAATTGATCAAACCTTTCCATGTAGCATCTCACAGGGAGTTTCAGTGCATCTCTCTGAAGGACGTGAGATTGCATGACATAGCATAAGGGTACTTGTCTTTTGTTTGTTAGATGGATTTCCAGTCATCTTCCCAGCTTCCCTCTTGGGAGTAGGGACTAGATCTAGATCTGAATCACCCTGAATCTCAATCTCATAAATTGATACAGCTGGTTCTTCAATACTAGTGGAAACTACAAAAGAAGTAGATGGAATGTTTTTACCTTCCCTTTCAAGTGGCTGCTGAGAGTGCACTGGTTCTGAAAATGGCATGAAGTGTCAGAACTCATATGCCTTGGAGGCATGATTCACAACACCCTTTTCTATGATGTTCCTAGTAGAGATATCTGTGATCTCCACTGAGTCAGGACCAAATATCACTCAGTTTGGAGAGCCAGTATGAGTCATCTGGTATACAAATAACATATTTGTAGCTAAGGAGGGCACATAAAGCACATCTTTGAAATTTCCATTCTTAAGCTTGATAGACCCCTTCCCTTTGGCTCGAATTTGACTGTTATTACCCATCTGAATACTAGAACCATCAAAAGACTACAACGAAGAGAATGATTCTCTCGATGCAACCATATGATTGGAAGCTCCATAATCAATGAGGAAGGCATGTGTTGTTGAACAACAAGCCTTAAGTGCATGGCATGTCTCTTCATGTTCTTAAGTTTCTTCTCTATGGTCAGCCTTCCTTGCACTAGCAGGTATAGTAATGTTATGTTTCTTCATAATAAGAGCCATCTCATCAATTTTTCATCTCATACAAGAGATTTCTGGATGAAATCCCCTTCCATGGTAAGAATATAGGGTCTTTCCTTTGCCATTCTTCTTTCTTCTCTTCGAACCTGAAGGCTCATTTGACAGCTCTTTATCCATAGGAGACTCATCCTTTTTCTTCGCTTTATCATTCGCTACCTTAGGTCCTCCTGCAACCAGTGCTTGATCTCTGGAAGATCGAATGATCCCCATTTGGATCAACTTCTCATGCTCCTGAGTGAGAGATTCAATGAAGGAATTTAGAGTAAGCATCCTCCAATTTGGAGTAGTGAGCTTCACTGAATGAAAGGTTGATTCAAATATTGAGTAGTCTGCACCAAATTTTGAGAGAATGGCAAGGATGCGTTGATCATCCTCCTTCTCAACCTTGCACAGCTTCAATTGGAACAATAGATGCTTGAATTTGGTGAAGAATTCATTCAGTGTTTCAAAGTTCAATGGATGAAGAGAAATCAGCTCATTCTCTAGTTGATAGATCCTCAGGTCATCCTTCTTATCAAACAAGGAAGCAAGCTTATCCAAAACCTACTTGGGAGTCTTCAATCTATTGATGTGGAAGAGAATATCTTGAGATATTGAGAGGCACAGCCATCCATATGCTTCATCAATCTTATTCCAGTACTTTTCTTTGTCAACACAATGCACTGGCTCTTCCTCTGTCTCCATTGTGAGTCTGAAGAGTATTTTGGAGCGAAGCTGCATTTCCATGTTCTCCTTCCACTAGTGGTATTTGAAAGGAGTGAGAAGCTCCATTGGAGGGTCCATTTCGAATGCAGTGAAGGATACTGAGTTGCTGTAGCGAATGCAGTGAAGGAGACTGAGCTGCTTGTAGCGAATGCAGTGAAGGAGACTGATAAACCTGTAAATCACACAATCAAACAAAAAAAATGAGGTCAACAGCTTGCAATTTTTAAATTTTCATCACACCCAACATAGTTGACCAAGCAAGCTTTATCAACAATTCCTTTACTTGGGATATTAAGTGGTAAATTCTCTGCTTATGGTGCTATACTGGAAGGAGCAATTTTACTCAATTTTTTTTTTTGATCCAAGTATGAATTTGTAGTAGGAGAAGTGCCTTGTACTGTCGAAGATATGATACCATATTAAATTGAGCACATACATCTATGGATCAACACACAACTCACAACATAGATCATAAAATTTTACTCAGAATTTGAAGAATGAAACAATGCAAAAATGGCTTGCAACTGTGAATGCTTTCATTAATCAAAAGTAATTAGATAATTAATTACAATGAAGTACAATGGATAAATATATCCATGCAATTTGAATCCATGTGAGGGATTTAGAATTGGTTTGAATATACTTGACTGAATGGTTAACTGATCTTGTCTAAATCATTATCGGAGCTCAAAATCCAAGCTCTAGTGTCTAATTCAATGTTAAATAGTCTAACTAACTGAGGTAGGTGACTAAATGCGCCTCACCTGCATGTAGCCATGCAATCCTAGCACTAATCGAGTAGAAATGAATGTAACAGACTAAAACTGAATGTAACTAACTCCTAACTGAGCTTGACTAGTCACCAACTCAACTCAACTAATGGTGGTTGGTATCGGCACTCCCAGTGGCTCCTAATTTGTAGGGATTGATCTAGGAGGCTCCTAAACTGATGCATGCAAGTGAAAACAGTTGCAATTGGCCTTAATTAGTGTTCCCCACACTTTAGCAACTGGTACATGTTCCCCAATTAGTCTAAGTGGACCCAATGGTGCTAGTGACTAAAAATAGACTGAAATGACTCCGTATTTAGACATAATTGACCAAATTGGACAAGGGGGGATTATAATCCTAACACTAGTTTCATATTGTGACCTAGATACTTGGGGTGCATGATCCATTGCGACTCTAACTTGTTTGACAACTTTATCGAGTACATTCAACCGCTATGTAATGCTAATTGTTAACTCGGTCTACTGCCTATTGATGTCTTGGAAAATTGATTGAGTAGCTTCTTGTTGTGATTCTCCTAATGCTGCTAGTATTCTTCATCCATACTGAAGGTATTGAATTTCTTATCAACCTTCCTTTTCTTTCACTTAGGATCCCTTTTCTTCTTCTTCTTCCTGATTTGCATGTTCTTCCAGCGGTGGATCCAGAGGAGACAAACTCGAATCACTCTTTTCTGACTCTCTTTCTTGGTTGTACTACAATGGGGGTTTGTCCTGATCCACACCATCATACCCTATCTAGGCCTCTGGAATAGGTAGGTGCCATTATTTGGAAATTAACTGGGAATGGATTCCACTTCTTCTTCTTCTGGTACAAACCGTGTCACCAACCATTGGCGATCTTGATCTTTTTGAAATTGTATGACAATATAATGTGGAGCAATTTGAAATCTGATGACTTGGAGAAATTACATAATAGTGTCATCATGAAGTATTACCTTTTTCTTCACCTAATTCCTCAAGGATTTACCATGTATGAAAAATTCAATATTATTATCTATCTTCCCATTCTTGTCTTGTGAGAACCAAAGGTTTTGGTATTTCTCTCCTCTACAATTAACAGGTAGATCTACCGGCTGGTAGTCAACTAGGTCGGACCAAACAACAAATGAAATTAAATCAACAACTAGGCATAGTGGAAAGTCTTACCTTCTTCCTGTAATGTAGCCACATCTTGTAACAATTCTTTCAGCAAAAAATGTGACCAAGTAATCTAAACTCCTTCTACACAGAGTGCAGCTAGTGCAACCACACCTGCAGTACATTGAGTTGGTCGTATTTTTCACAACTTATTGCATGAAAATATCTGTGTTGCAAAGCGAACAATAGGTTCATTAATGGATGAAATTAGGAACGCTCTGTTATCCCTAGTTATATCATACTTATCCTTGACCTTCATGATCATGGATGGGTCTTTATCCTTCTTTAAAAATGATGCTAGATTTTCTCCTTCTTGTGGGAGGCTTGTAATTGCTGAAATAAGGTTGACATCGACCGAATATTCTTTATCTAGCCATAGGTATCCTCAATTAAATAATACTAGCAACCATTTCACATAGGTGTTCACTTTTGTGCTTTGACCGAAGTGTGGCATGAACAACAATGACAATAGACCATACTGGTCCAACCATTTCGCCCACTCCTTTGGGACAAAACATTTTGGTGAGTTTGGTGTTTCCTTCACCATGTCCATGTTTCTCTTCATTGTTTTTTCTACAGATATTGGTAAATAATCCTTATCTTCTTGCAGAGTTTGGCATTCCGTCCTTGAAACCTTGAATTCTCCTATCATGTCTTCATATTTTCTCTTTAGCTTCTGGCTTTCATCCCTTTCCTTCTTTAAGGTTTCTTTCAGCCGGGCTATACTCTTCCGTGACTACTCCAGATCAGTCATGAGCCTGTCCACATTGTCTTTAATTGCTAAGGTTAAATCTACCCCATATCTTTCTATCAACTGTGGATCTTTATGCGTACCATGTACCAATGTCTTGTTTGTCACCATCTTACCTAGTTGTCCTCCAGTATATACCTTTTTCTCGATCCTCTTGAAAATCCTTTTCTTCTCTTTGTCATAGAATATGGTATTGAAATCAGGTACTTCCTCTCCTGTGGTAGGCAGGAAAGGAATCAAATCAAATTCAGATATTGAAACCTCTCCTAACACACTACTAGAAGGGATAACAGGCTCCAAGGGATCAAGCTCGGACCGTCCTTGTTCTTGACCTGCATGATCTTGAACTTCTTGTATATTAACCTGCTCTGCAGGATGCTTCTCTTTTTGAGATTCTGTTAGCCTTAAGCCCTCACTTTCTTCTTGTTTCTTCCTTATTTCATCCTCTTCTTTTCTTTTTCTTTCTTCTTCTTCCTTCCTAGCTGCTTCTTCAGCAGCTCATTTCTTTTCTTCTTCTTCAATTCTTAACCAATTTTCTGCTTCTTATACCAATATGCTGGCATCTTCTTCTCTTTTCTTGGCCTCTTCTTCTTCTAGCTTCTTATCTTTTTCTAAAGTATTTCCTTTACCACCCATAGTTTTTATCTTTTACTTGAATATTTTCTTGAGGGCTGTTATGTTCTTTGCATTGCGGAATGTCTCCTCATCTTTGTCCCAGAAGTCAATGTACTCAAAATGGATTCCTGCTTCTTTGCACTAGTCAGCTACTTTTTTATGGGAATCATTTCTATGAAAATTCATTTCTCCAAAGCGAAAATATTCTAGCTCTTTAACAAACTCTGCTGCCTACTTTACCCTTGAAAAATTATAGCTTCCAAGTAAGAAAGGTACTGCAGGGTACGTTGCTTTCTTATGTTGAAATAAAAAATTGCCTACTCCATCTATGTACAACTGTCTATCTACCTCGTTTTGAAATACATAATCTGTAGAATATTTTGGGAGGAGAGAAGGAGCTCTGGAGCCACCATACATACTTATATACAATCCATCCTCTGTTAAATAATAATCCTCAAACTCTTGTATTACCTTAAATGCTTCTTTGGACATGAAATTACATTCAATGAGGAAAATCAGAGTATATAGGGGCATAATGAAATGCTCACAAATTTCCCTATAATAACTGTAATACTTATGTGCCCAAAACAACTTATAAGCTGTGTATATTAGGGTTCTGTCCTTCTTCCAATTGCATTTCAAAGCAGGGAAAGTCTGGGTGCACAATATGCAGTCAATTAGAATAGAGCTCATATAAAATTTAGATTTATTCTGAGATACTCCTCCTAAGGATGCACTTATACATGCAGAAAGGCTGTTCGACACTATGATGGCCCAGTTGAAGATGCTTCCTTGTGTAGCAATGAAAAAGATAACCGGTATCCAACCTATATTGAAACTTTTTCCATTTGCTCGACCAAAAATCCTTTTAAGCATCAGAGCAATAAATCTATAAGGAGCTCAGAAAGTTGAGGTGTCGTATTCTCCAGAAGGTCTGGTTTTGAAATTCTTTCCTGGTATCATCATTCTCTTTATAGTCTCTACCAGCTTCGGACCTACCTCCTTTAGCAAAATCTCTGTTTGGTAGACTTGTGGTGAAGGTAAATGGTATTCCATAGACACATAGGCAGGGATGTATGCAGCATATCCTTACTTTGCAATGTTTTCTAAGATCATTTTTGTAACATATGCCTTAGGCAGAATCCAACCTATTACTTCTGAGCAGGGAAATAATTTGGGCCTCGTAGCTACTTTCATCAAAGATGATTTTTCAATGTTAGCATAGATCGTTAGTTATTCAAACCTAGCATCAGGTACATTCTAGTTTGAGAGCATTCTGAATATTTCTCCCCACTTGTAATCTAGTTCAATTCCAATGGTGGATTTGGTGTCTTCATAGATGAACTCCACCTTGGTTATTATTTCTACCTCAGACCCTTCTTCGGCCACCTGAGCTTTATTCTTCTATCTCTTTGACATGTTATTGTTATAGCAATCAACCTGTCACAGTCAAACAACATGTTTTAGGCTAACTGAGCTCTAGCAAGTGCTTATAACAATACACAAGAAAATATACTAATTTATTTACCTCTTCGACATGCATGCTATTAAAATAGGTCAAACACAGTCTTTATGAATGAATGATTTAACAAGAAAAGCCCTACAAACGGCTTCCTAAATCTGCCTAAGTTCCACTGTCTCAAAACCTTAATCGATCAAAAAAATTCTTCGTTTCACACAGGTACTTATCAAACTTATTCGACCACTGGATCACAACACACTTTCAACCTCAAAACAGCTAAAATCTGCGTGGAAATAGTCTTCGAAAAAAAAATCCCTAATCGACCGAAAACCCTCCAGAATGCTTGCGTAAAAAAAGCAACTGTATACATAATGCTTCAATTGCATACAGACTCAAACCTCCCATGAAATGAAAACACAACAATGGGCTAAACCCTCTTTTAATGTAAAATATCCATGAAATCATCATAAGAAGGAAAAATTTCTAACCCCCTATGCGGTAAAAACCTAACCTACGGAAACCTAACGATCCAAAATCAACCAATAACAACCAAAATGAAGAAACCATGGGTAACCTACCTGGAAGTAGCAATGCAACTGATTGGATAGGACAAAAAATTTACAAGTGCAAGATCAGAATGAACAGGGTTTCGACAGCTGTGTGCACACTCTTCTCTGGACTGCTTCCACAACGCAAATGACAAATCTCAATGCAAATGACAAGTCATATGGCTATATATATACCCATGACCGGCGGGAAAATATCGGCGAACAAATAATAAACCAATTGGAAGAATAGGTTGGAGGATCACCGCAATAGCGGGAGAAAAACAAACTACCATCCCGGGATTACTTATTACTCTCAGACGTTGAAACCACTAAGTTCTATCCTCGGCACCAAAAGCTGATAAACCTCCACAATGTTGGCTATGGAATGTTATATCATCGTGGGCTTTAATTTGGGAATGGGTATCGGAGCTCAACAACATTAATCTCTACGGAGTCAGTAAAGAAAACATGAAGCTTTCGAATCTCTTCGGGACTAGCCTCCCGCAACGCCGGGTGAAATAAGTATTATGACTCCGTCTTGCTCCGGTTAATCAACCTGACAACAAAAATAGAACATCATCAAATATCGAAAACACTAGGGTGAAGAAAAAACAAGATCGTCGAAAAAATCTAGATGATTTTGTTTCCACAATGTCAGAACGATAGTCCACTATGCTTCCGATATCGGAAGAATAGTCGACTAATCTTTCGATACACAAAAGTGAAACAGACCAAGTTTTTCAAAGAAATCTCTGAACTCAGGGAAACTTTGGCAATAACAAAATACTCATAGGGAAAAATTAATAAACACAAATAAAAGGGGGGCCCTAAAATTGAAAATTTTGGGGAAAACATTACAGCTGCAACACGTCCATTTGTGATCTTCCTACTAGAACAACTCTCTCAGAAGACCATTCAAAATTGTAATTTATGCTTCTGTTTCTTTGACATTGTCTTTAACGGCTTCTAATTAATCATTGAGATAAGATCTTCTTTCAAAGTCACATTGAATGTTTTCTGACATTGCTCCTTCACATACTTGATTTGAGTTCTCAAGGTCATCTTCGTACATTTTGTTCATTACATCAAACATATCCTTGGGAGTCTTCAAGGATAATACATGTGAGATCCAATGGAGACAGAAATACTCATCTTTGTTTTGACAAGGTCCTTTTGCTTTGCATCGACTTTATCTTCGTCTAGATTTGCAGCTTCTTCTTTGACATAATTCTTTATGTCATGTTTCTTTAAGTATGATAGGCACTCTATAATTCCATCCTTGGAATTTCTCCACTCTTTCAAGCTTGTCCTCAATCTTGGTACTATTTTCCATCATGATAAAAGTGAGAACCTCAAATGGAAATAGAGGGGATAGAACTTACTAGTGAGATTGCTTCAACTTGATGCTTTATTGAAGGATATTTTGGAAGAATGCTTCTGGTGGACCTAGGGTTCGAAAAAGAAAACCTAATTTTTCAACTTAGGTATCTTTCATATCTTATTGGATAGAAATATTCACCTCCTCAAGGTAAGCTGATACTTATTTTCTCAAAAATGTGCATAGAACTGCAAAATATTTGATGCCCTAGTTTTCTCCGGTAGTATTGTTAGGTCAAAAATTGAAGGTCCAAAAAATGAGAAACTTCTTGGTTAGAGAGATGTTCCCTCCTAGGGAGAATTTGATGGTCCTCCTTCTTCAACTGATTAGTGGAGGGAAGTGCCCGGGATAGGAAGCCCAAGTTTTTCTTCGGTTTCTTCTGCAAAATTGAATGATCTTGTTTCCACTATATCTATGAATATTCAGCTCCTCAAGGTCTAATTTTTTTTCTTGAGGTAGCCTATTATTTCTTGTTTCCAACCCCACAGTTTAGAGCATAATTGGATTTACCAGGTGGGACTTATTCGAAGTTTCCCATGGTGACTTATTTCAGAGCAGTTTGTTCGATTTTTATCATTTAAGCAATATGATCTTAGGATCTTATCTGAGAGAATAACATGCACAACAATAAACACAAGAGAAAAGAGACACAAATAATTTTCCTCGAGGAAGTCATAAAGGAGAAAACCCCGCAACTTCCTCAGAGATAGAATGAGCACCAATGGCAGCAGTAAAACCCGTAAACAAAAAAGATGATCTCCATAGCTATTTTTTGTCTCACACTTGAGAGAGATTCTCCTCTCGCACTCATGTGCCCCAGTGAGTGAGTGAGTGTGTGATAAATAGAGAGGCTCACTCTCTATTTATATTCTTTCGTTCACTTAAATTCCACTCCAACAAGTCGGCCCCACTTAACAATTACTTACCAGGGTCAACATCTCTATGAGAGTCTAATAACCCTAGAGCCCCAAAACTGTGGGGACTTTGCCCTTCAATCAACAAGGAGGGTTAACCTTAACTCAATTGTGGGGACTATTGTCCCAACTTACAATGGAGGGTTAACCTCAATGAATTTACATGACTTGTTTACATTATTGAATCTCCCGATTAGAACATCGGGGCATGACATGACTCAATTACATTACAGATACTTCCTGGAATAAACATCGGGGTACAATACATACGATATACGAGTGAATACATTCTGAAGTTACAAATACATCAACACTCCCTCTTAAATAGGAAGGTATTCTCTCGACACAATTTACCAGCACAATTATTTTTCTCTGTATCATCTAGATCATAATCAAGTCATCTTCATCTTCAAGTCATTTTCATCTTCAAGTCATCTTCATCGTCAAGTCATCTTCATCAAGTATGGATCATCACCAGATCTGAATCATCACAAGATCATCATCGAGTCTATATCATCACTTGATCTGGAGCATCACTGGATCATCATCAAGTCTAGATAATCATTGGATCATCATCAAGTCTGGATCATCACCTGATCTGGAGCATCACTGGATCATCATCAAGTCTGGATCATCATCATCATCACTGCTTCCACTATCTCAATCAAATGGTGCTATCTCTTCATTATTCTTGTCACAGGAAGTTCTACAGAGCCAACCCTTTTTCATATTGGTTGTAGGCCTAACCTCCAGGTAGGTCTTCATATTATTCAACACTTATATCTTACCATGAGACAACACATCCAAGAACCATGTTAGAATGACCCCCCCAGCACTTACATCTTTCATTCTCAAAGAATGGCTCTCAGCTCTAGGCTGAGTGTCAATCCTAGAATGAAGAAAATTCCTAGTAAGTGACCAGGTGCCTCCATTCTCCTAGAGAATGGCCTCTCAACACTAAGCTGAGCTTCAGTCCCAGACTGAATCAATTTCTTGGTAACTGACCAGGTGCCTCCATTCTCCCGGAGAATGGATTCTCAGCACTAAGCTGAGCTTCAGTCCCAGACTGAATCAATTTCTTGGTAACTGAACAGGTGCCTCCATTCTCCCAGAGAATGGACTCTTAGCACTAAGCTAAGCTTCAGTCCCAGACTAAATCAGTTTCCTGGTAACTGACCAGGTGCCTCCATTCTCCTAGAGAATGGATTCTCAGCACTAAGCTGAGCTTTAGTCGCAGACTGAATCAATTTCCTGGTAACTGACTAGGTGCCTCCATTCTCCTAGAAAATGGCCTTTAGCACTTATATCTGATCTCATCTTGTCAAAAAGGCTCTACACTTACATCTGACCTCATCATGTCAGAAGGGCTTTGCACTTACATATGACCTCATCATGTCAGAAAGGCACTGCACTTACATCCGACCTCATCTTTTTAGAAAGGCTCTGCACTTACATCCGACCTCATCTTGTCATAAAGGCGCTGCACTTACATCTGATCATGTGAGAACACATCCCACAATCACATAAAAATGTCTCTGCACTTACATTTGACCATGTGAATCTCAACCTTCCACCATGTCAGAAGGGAACAACACTTATATCTAACCATGGAAGGAACCAATCCTCTCACCATGTCGGAAGGGCTCATGGACTCATCACTTCCCCTTGGAAGGAACCTCGATCTGGATTACACCAAGCTTCTCCCTGAAGTACTCAAACTTCACTCTGGCCATTTCTAGCATAGAATCACATCAGGTCTGATTACATTCAAGGATAACCTACGAGATTTTCCAGGACTGATTACATCTGAGGACAACCTATAGGAACGATTACATCTGAGCAACCTACGAGCTTCACCAGGATTTATGGTCAGACAACCTGTCTCACTGGATATGCTAGAACTCCCTCTTTCAAGAGATCTCGATCTGGATCACTGATCCTCTCTGCATCATACAAAAATTCAAGTGAGATCAACCAAATCAAATAGTAGTTTTCAAAAGAAACATACTACCTCCCAAATAGAAAGTGGAAACATATTTTTTCTTGGCTGTACTCAGTGCCATGCAGGACTACTTCCTACTACACCAAGAAGTGCTCTTCCTATCAATGGTACTGCCTGCCCATTCTGAATTCATATAACCCTCCAGGTTAATCTTTAGATTTGTATCATACTTGATCCCATACTCAACTGTACCCTTTAGCTACCTCACTACATTCTTTGCAACCATCAGGTGAACATGTCTCAATGTGTTCACAACAAAGAAAATATTTGGTCTCGTATTTGTTAGGTACATCATCTAATGATACATCATAGCATTAACCGACTCTGATGAAGCATCACTCAATAGCTTCATGTTCGATGGTATAAGTGTGGTCATGGCCTTGTAGTCCATCATCTTGAACCTCTTTAGGATATCTACTGCATACTTCCCTTGTCCCAGGGATATTCCATCCGCATTCTGCCACACCTCCATGCCTAGAAAGTAGTGCATCATATCCAAGTTCTTCATCTTGAACTCAGCAACAAGTATCCTTCTTGCAACTTTAATGAGTTCCTATTTTCTTTCAGGAACAAGTCATCGACATATAATAGGAGCATCACTAGTATTTCGCCTTCAATCTTGAAGCAAAGGTTGGAATCCACTTTACTCTCAATAAAGCCTAGAATAATCAGTAAGTTATCCATCTTGTTGTATCATGTTGAACCTCAGGATATTCCACAGTCACTCCCTCTAAAGCGGAGCATAATTCTTCGTCTGTCTTTCGTACTCTATGCATTGAAACATTATGTACTGGAGTGACAAGTAGCTTCCTCTGCTAGTAATATTCTATCTATCCATCTAGGGTCACTGGATACCAAGATCCTCTATCTTGAACCTTTTCAAAATTTCTTCTCGCACCCATCTGTGAGCTTGTCATCCTCTATAGGATTTCATATTCAACCTTATAGCAAAGGTTAATATCTTCATCAAGCTCCTCATGTATGTGTTATCCCATGGGTGTCTTCTGAGCTTGTACACGGCCTTCTTTCATTTGCACACATGATTCTTCTTCTCATGTGTCTTAACTTCTAGTCACTAAAAATGTCTCTTCCTAGTCTATACCTTCTTTCCATGAGAATCCTCGTGCTACAAATCTTTCCTTGTATCCCATGATGTTTCCATCTACTACATGATGGAACTATGAAATTCCCTTCAGGTCTTGATAGTACATCCTAGACATAATTCTTCTTGAACTGGTCTTTCC
The DNA here is from genome assembly GCA_001517045.1 of Pseudotsuga menziesii. NCBI lineage: Eukaryota > Viridiplantae > Streptophyta > Pinopsida > Pinales > Pinaceae > Pseudotsuga > Pseudotsuga menziesii. Next base: position 401,157 of record LPNX010881730.1, on the reverse strand, counting down.
TTTCTTCTTGGTCCCTTCTTCATAGCTGAAAGGTTCTGCATCAATGATTTCGCTGCATTCAGCATATTATTCTTCATTCTTGTATTATTTCTCGAACTATCATCACTTGTTCTTTGGAACAAGTCTCGTCCTTCTTTTCTTGTAGGTGATTATGTACACGGTCTTTCCTACAAGTCAAATGCATTTGTATCGTTAGTGACATTTCATAAGGCATATTCATAATGGAAAATTCTTATGCATAAATACATGATCATGCAACTATTTTATCCAATACAACATATCTCATAGAAACTTTCTAGATTCCTTCCATCTCTACCAGGACAACATTGAGATTGTGCACTAATCCAATATGTCAGCAAAGAGGTTTCATTCTAGATAAGTAGCAATGGAGAGTTGTATAGCACCGTGACCTACTTACCCATCACATGTATATTAGTAGTATACTGTCATTAATTCAAACATTCTATCATGCATAACACATCAATCTGAATATAAACAAGTGCATAACAAACAATATTATGAAATGACAATTGAATACTTATCTTTATTTGTTTCGTGGGTAGACTCCTTCTTGAGCCTTCAACTTCATCATCTTCTTCATTCATCATTTCTTATCCAAATGATAAGATGGATAAGAGGTTATTCAAGAGTTGATTCCTTTGTATTCCTCATCACTTGAGGGATCTTCTTTGGATGGTGAGAGCTTGATCTTCAGTTGCTCCCATCTTCTCTTCTCTTATTATGAGTCAAGCTTCATCTTGTGTGTACTCTTCCCAGAGTCTGCTGAAAGTAATCACTCCCTTCTGGCACACATTCCTCGAATGAATGAATCATATGATCCTGGAAGGTCATTCAAGGTGGTTATCACAACTTTTGCATTCTCCACTTCTTCGTATACTGCTTCAAGTTGTTCTTTGATTTGAGAGACCCTTGTAAAGTATGACTATATGTTCTCTGCATTCTGGATCTTCACATTCTTCAACTGTTTTCTCAAAGTCATCTTCTGATTTATGTTCTTCCCTTCAAATATCTTGGTCAAGGAATCAAACATCTATTTTGGTGTTTTTAGTGAAGAAACCTGTGGTATAAGGTGATATGTGATTGAATCAACAATGATCTTCTTGGCCTTGACCAATTTCTTCTTCTGTGAGGCTTTTAGCCTCATCTCCCTCTAGAATTGGAACCTCTCCACTTATGTAGGTGTCCAATTCATTTTATTCAAGAACCAATGAGATCCAATAATTCTATGCTTGAAATTTGTTAGTTTCACCAAACTTGTCATCAATCTAGTGTGACTAGTCATTTATAAATGAGAACCTCAAATGCAAATAGCAAAAGATTAGATCTTACCGTTTTGAGGTATTTGTCCTAGTTTTGGAGCTGGCCGATCTAGGGTTTTTCAGAGAAACCCTAATTTTAAAAACTTGGAATCTTTCATATTTGATTGGATATAAATATAGACCTCTTCAAGGTGAGTTTTCCAATGTACTCCTTTTCTGAAAACAGTGGAGGGAAGCTCCCAAAATAGGAAGCCCTAGTTTACCAATTTCTTTTGTAGAAATTCCTAATACTGTTTTTGCGGTATCTCCTAAATCTTTGCTCCTTTTTGTCTAAAATTTTCTACTAAGGTAGCCTCGTCTATCCTTGTTCCAAAACCATAGGTTTCATCAGAATTGGTTTCACCAATTGGGACTTATGAGCATTTTTCCAATAAGATATGTTTTAGGACTGTTCAACATATCGAAGTTGTATAGACTATCACGTGTCACTGTTTTATCTTTGAGGTCTAGAATTTTTACCAGAGAAATTAAATTCCGTTCCATTTCTGGAACATCTTGAGAAATTTCATTTGGACCTTTGTATCCTGATATATAACAGTTCTCCCCAGCTGTCTTGTTTGGGGAGGAGTCATGGGAGAGGCCGGAACCCTAACTTGGAGGAATCCTATCTCCTATAATATAGCAAATATGAGGCTCAAAACTTGGGTGCAATGTACATCAGTAATTTATATTCGACATGTGAAAGTTTAAGCTCCTGATCCTTCTCTAATCTCAAGATATACCGAATATACCAAAACTATCAGTTTTAGGATTTTAGGGTTTTTCAAGCCCGAGTCAAACTAGGGTTTCACTTTCCCAGAGTTTCACCCAACCAAAAATCTCTACCCAGGTCTCTAAAATTCGATTTTGAAGAGGAGATTAATCCTATGCCAGGCTCACTCAAAATTCCTCTTCTGTAAAAAGCCCTAACTTCCCGCATCAAAAACTGAAAATGCCCGGAATCAAATTCTGCTTCGACAGAAAGATGCGCCCTTCAATGGAGAGTTAGCCTAGCCTCGTTTTGTTGATTGATTGTGGAGAGAGACCCAAAAATTAAGAATCCATAGCTTCTGCAGTTGCACAATGTCTTCTTCTCAGGTTAGCTTTGATACCATGTTAGATTTTTATCATTTAAGCAATATGATATTAGGATCTTATTGATAGAATAACATGCACAACAATAAACAAAAGAGACAAGAGACACAAAGAATTTTCTTCGGGGAAATTATAAAGGAGAAAACCCCATAACTTAGAGATAGAATGAGCACCAATGGCAGCAGTAAAACCCAAAAACAGAAAAGATGATATCCATAGTTGTTCTCTCTCTCTCTCTCTCTCTCTCTCACTTGAGAGAGCTTCTCCTCTCTCACTCATTTTCCCCAGTGAGTGAGTGAGTGTGTGATAAATAGAGAGGCTCATTCTCTATTTATATTCTTTTGTTCAATTAAATTCCACTCCAACAAGTCGGCCCCACTTAACAATTACTTACCAGGGCCGACATCTCTATGAGAGTCTAATAACCCTAGTGCTCCACAACTATGGGGACTTTTCCCTTCGATCAACAAGGAGGGTTAACCTTAACTCAATTGTGGGGACTATTACCCTAACTTACAATGGAGGGTTAACCTCAATGAATTTACATGACTTGTTTACATCATTGAATCTCCCAATCGGAACATCAGGGCATGAAATTACTCAATTACATTATAGATACTTCGTTGAATAAACATCAGGGTACAATATGTAAGATATACAAGTGAATACATTCTGAAGTTACAAATACATCAACATTGTTTAGTATAGAGAACTTGTACAGACTGCCACATCTCACTGTTTTACCTTTGGGGTCTTAAATGTTTACCACAGAAACTAAAATCCGTTCCCTATCTTCAAAATATTTCTAAATTGCATTTGGACCTTCCTACCTCAAGATATAGCGATTCTCCCTAGGTCACCTGTTTAAGGCTGAATTCTCGAAGAGGATGGAACCCTGAGTTGGAGGAATCAGCTCTCCTATATTATAGAAAATATGAGGTAGAAAATTTTACATAGGTTAGTGTAAGAGTTTATCTTTGTCCTGAAAAAGTTTTAACTCTTGAGCCTTCTCCATTCTTGATTTATAGCAAAAGTCCCAACATGACTAGTTTTTGTCTTCTAGGGTTTTCAAGCATGAAACCCTAATACTCAGTGGCTGTAGCTATAGCGGTGTTTTAGCTACACAAGGACTTATTTTAGAGTGGCTCTGATACCATGTTATATTTTTAATGGTTATACAAGATCTAAAAAATTTTGGAATCATAACATAACAACCATAAGCAACAGATCACTGAAATAAAGACAAGTACAACAACACAAGAGAACACAAATATTTTCCTCGGGGAAACCACAAGGGAGAAAACCACGCAAAACTTCCTCAGTATAGAACTCAAAAAAGTATAGTGGAAAACCCCAACAATAAGAACAGTTTCTCATCTTCAACAGTAGACTCTTTCTCTCTCTCTCTCTCTCTCTCTCTCTTTCTCTCCAATGCAATACTTGAGTGTAAGATGTGTAAGAATCAGAGAGTCACCTCACATATTTATATTCATTAGATGAGTGCCTCAACTAACTAACTAAGTTTCCCAAGTACCCTAATTAGGGCTGACCTACCTTTTGAGAATCAAAATACATTCTATATATTACTTTTGTGGGTACTTTTTCCCCAACTTACAGCGAAGGGTTTACCTCATGAATTTTAAAAGAACAATTACATCAAGGAAATATCCGAATGGAGAAATAACATCTCCTAAGGAGAATACAACAAAATTAAAATAGAATGTCTTCCGAAGTTACAATACTTTAACAGAATCTAGGGCTAGAGTACTCCATTTTTGTGTCAACATTCCACTCTAGCAAGCTCACAACTCAAAATTGGAGGATTCCATCACTGGAATACTTCATGGAGTCATTGATAGAAGAGAAAGACAAGATGGTACAAATGGGCACCATCGAATCCAGTAAGGATCAATCCCTTACTGCAGGTGTTTTGAATTCAACCAAATGCAAGAATAAAGCTAGAGATTCAAAGAAGCAAGAGAAGAAGAAGCAGGAGAAACTCAAATATTCAAATGGGGGTTCGAATCCTTACAAGGACAAGGACACAAAGAAGCAAGAAAAGACCAAATGCACCTACTGTCAGAAAGGGTGGAATCCATAGAGTGCATGTATGAATAAATCCATAGACATAATGGAGCAACTGCTTGAGAAGAACAATGTCCCCCTTCTAGAAGGCGCAAGGAAGAAAGATGGTGGTTCAAGATCAGACAACAAAGAGAGGTGCCATGCTTTGGATGCAATTTCTTTAATCTCTTATCCCTTCATGATATATTCAATATCTTACAGGTACATGGCCTCCATGCAAGATTCCTTCTTGGCCCTATATCCTTACAGTGGTCCATCCATTCTAATGGGTGATGATTCAAAGATCCAAGCCAAAGGGATTGGTAATATTGATCTTGAAGATGTGTACTTCAAAAATGTGTTGTTTGTACATGATCTAGAAGCGAACATACTCTCAATGTATCATGTCATGTCCCCAATTTTGGCCTAAGGAAAATAGACCAAGGTCACTTAAGAAGCATTTAGAAAATTATTAATGGTGACAAATAAGGAGAAAATAATTATTGGCTAAGGGGAAGTAATAATTACCCAGTGCATGGTTTCTGTTGTTCTATAGTATTTTTCTATGGTATGGGCAACAAGTAGATAATAGAACATGGTTTTTATTGGCCCATGGTATTTATCCATGGTATTGGAGACTTTCCAAGGATAAAAGGAGGTGGAGGCAAAGGGAAAAGGCATGCTTGAATATTTGGAGATTTGTTCTTGAGACCGTCTAGGGGTTAGCCTAGAGTTTTCGTTTGGGGTTGGCAAACTCCATCCATCCATTCTGTTCTAGTTTCGGTGGTATGATGGATCCACCCTAACTGGACAAAGGGGGAGGATCCATTCAAGGTCTTCATTGGAGCTTCATCATCCGGGTTGGCATTACCTTTCAGGTTCTTGTTGACTGTATCTTGGTAGCTGATATCAAAGCCATAATTATTGTACTGTTTACTCATTGCTGGTCATAATAAAGGTGCCAATATTATCTCGCCATTGTGATGTGTTATGGAATGTGTCTAAAGCGTTTGATGATATGTATATGAGAATATATGTTGCTGGTGAAAGTTATAAATCAATGTAAAATTGATTAAGGTTGACAAATTCATAGATTTTGTGATCATCTCGGATCGGGGATATTACAGTGGTATCAGAGCTGGTTTTCCTGCCAGCCTGAGTGGAAATCTATTGAGGGTTTCCATTTCACATGTGCATTTAATTTCAAAAATCAGAGTTGGTGATCTTTCCATCCTGATGGGAAATGCACCCACAGCCAGGGTTTCCAACCGAGCTTCATTAGACATTTTCAGTCCATTGTCTTCTTGCTTGGCCAATTCCTTGTGGAAGACCGTGTTTGCTAGGGACAAATTCCTAGAGAGGTCGAGTTCATCGTGGGGCCGCACTTACTGAAGGAAGAGAACACAAAATCGCGTGAAGAAGATCGACGGGCTCATAGGAGAACCAAATTGAGCAAGAGAGGATCACATTTATTTTTGTAGCCGACAGTGGATCGAGTTCATCCCTAGAAGTAAAATCCATCCCAAGTCGCGTCTCTATTGGAGGGCGAATTATCCATTCAAGAGGGAGGCTGAGCATCACATTAAAAGGGTGATTTTTGTGTGCTGAGAGGATGGAGATATTACCCATGTTCAGCCTGAATTTAATCAAAGAATGCTGACAGAGAGGGGGGGGCCGAAACTTCTGCAATAGCACCGAAAATCATCAAGGAAATTAGGCGATCCCTTTAGCAGAGATCGTTGGCAGTTTGGGAGGCCGATTCCACTGGGGCAGATGTCTTGCAGCATGATCGTCTCAGTTTCAAATTGCTACGACATTCCATCCCCTCGCTTTGTTTGGAGGCTCAAAATGGAAGTATAAGTTACTCATCCAATATGTGCAATACGTTTGTGTTTTTTTCCATGCACTTGTTTGTTGGTGAAAACAAAAGGCTCCATTCCAATTGCTTTATTTGGGCCTAGAAATTACATGGATTATCATCAACTTCAGCAGCAACAACCCCAACAGATTCAATCCCAATCCCAGATCCAATTCCCAACTGTCAACAGGCTATCAATAAGCCTTCATACATCCCCCAGTCTACTTCTTGTAACCGTGGACAATAGATCACATGCACAATCTTACATGGGTCTGAGAATGATCTGGCCTGGAATTTACTGGCACCTAGGAAGAGGAACATAGAACAAGAGATTCTGGAGAATTCTCAAATTTCATCTATTGACTTCCTGTAAAACCAACGCACTACTTAGATAGCCCTTCCTCAATCCAATTCCAACTGTTTTGACTGGGTTACGACTATCTTTGGATGATGAAAAATTGAAATCCTCTAGAAACATGCTGTTAGACACTTCAAAGTTTGTATGTTATGATCGAAGAGATGAGTGGAGTCTTACAGCAGCAGAATATTGAGATTGACAAATTTTTAAGAGCTCAGGAGGAGCAATTTAGGCAAGCTATGGATTTGAAGACAAGCAGGTTTCAGATGAATATCTTGGCAAGTATTGCGGAATATGCGCTAAGGAAGCTCATGGATTAGAATTTGCAGTTGGAAAACAAGTAATTTTCATAAGTCTTTGCCAGCTGTAAGATCCATGTCTTATTCAGATTCAGAGTATGAGCAGTATGAGGAGGAGTATTCTTTCTATGCCATAGAGGAAAATGACCTTGAGCTGTATGATGGCAATGAACCCTCTTACGGTGTCTCTACCCAGTTCACATTCAAAGATGATGATGGTTACTCTTGTGACCACTTGTACAACAATGAATATGCAGACAGAGGGACCACACCACCAATGAAATATCCTTTGAAAGAAATAGCATGGTGGAGGGAAACATGCGAGACCTTGCCCCAACAGTATCAAGCATATGTTGTTATGATGAAGTCATACTCAGAATTTCCTTTTGAATTTTTTGTGAATGCCTTGTTTGGGTATAAGCCCAAGAATGAAGATGTGGAGTTAGTGAAGAAAGGTCTATGCCCTTCTTGCAAGAGACCTTGGAGAGAAAATCATGTATGTTTGGAGGAGCGAAATGGGGAGACCGCCACCAGTGCCGGGAAGGATAAGATCACAATCCTTACTGATGATGGTTATCAGCATAATGAAGCTATCACTTGTTCTATTGAGAATCAACCAGATGCATCTCTCAATGAGAACATGGATCAAATAGCATCTACTGATGGATGCTATAGTGGAGAGGTGCCTACTGATGGGTGCCATGGAGAGACGCTTACTATTGAATGTCCATTCCTATATGTTGGTGACATAAAGGTTCCACTTGATGAGACTACTGCAAGTACAAGTTCCCACGATTCTGAAAAAGATGAATAATTTGCAGTAGAGGAAGAGGACCTAGGATCGATATCATCATCACCACATGCACTTCATGAGGCTGATCCTATGTTGGAGGAAGAGAAGGCCTCTTTTCACGAGCTTTCCCATTTTAAAGGGTCACTCAAAATGAATGACAATAAGATTCAAGAGGCCCTAGTCAGTCTCCAAGTTACTAGCACACTTGTGTCCCAATTGGCTTGGAGAGATGATCCCTTGGGGGCACAAACTTCCAATGGAGTCATAGAGAAGATCCAGAAGGCAACATCAACAAATAAAGGTAATATCATGTGTTTACTTTTTGATAGAAGTCATTTGATTGAGCTTGCTGAAATATTACATGAAGCCTCCATAAGAGATCATGAGGAAATTTGCAAGCTCAAACATGAATTGAATTCCACCCAAGATTGTCTGAAGGATGCTCAAGAAGCACTTCAAGAATCTAAGATCCAAAATGAGCAACTTCTTGAGGAGTTGCAAATTTCACGGTCTCCTTCCTATGTTTCTGATTTTTGTATGGATGATAACAGAGAGATTCCTCATGGTGTGGTGAACCATGAGATTCAAACTGATTTACAAATGTTTGAAGGGTTGAAAGATGAGCAGGCTTAATGGCAAACACTTGCCATGGATGAAGAAGAACACGAGTTGTCTCATGGTGCAAGTCTCGCACTTGTGGAAGAGGCACATGATCCTACACACATGGAACCAGCCTTGGGGAGAGGTTTCCAATTTATTGACTTAGAGGATGAGTTGGTGCATTACACTTCATCCTACACTGTTACTTCTTTCAGTTTTCATCCCAGTGAAGTTTGGGTGAAGGGATTTTTTCTGTTAGTGCCACATGAGGAGTATGAGACTCCTACCCTTCATGATGATCCTATGATATGTGGACCAATTCCTTTTGAGAATCATTTACATCCATTGTTTTGTATCACTTCTACTCATGGATGCACTTCCTTGAGCCACTTGGAGGCTCCTACTTTGGTTGATGGAGGTTCTTCATCCATTGCTTGGATAAGAGAACACATGATGAGACATCTTGATACATCTTATTCTTTCTTGCAGCATTATGAGACATGGGATCCTCACCTATGTTACTGGATTAGATTTGATTGGTATCTTCATGATTGTGTGCTTTTGACACATGATGATTTTCTTGATTGGAGGTGCAAGCTTCTTGAGTGCTCTTTGATGGATGATCACTTCAGCCACATCAGGAGTGGCATATCTTTTTATCATTTCACTATGTTTCATTATGATGTATCTATATTAGTGATTATGATGTATGGGAGAATGCATAGTAGAAATTGGGATCCTGGCACCCCTCCCCATGATGTATTATTTTGTACCACTCTATGTATTGATGTAATGCACTAGTTATGGGATCATGGCAATCCACACTTGGTTGGAATAATTGGGAGGACATGGTACCCCTCCTACTTTGATGTACTATTTTGGGAGACCTTGTGCATGGTAGAGATGCACAAGCATTTGGACTTGGGTAGCCCACATTCTAATTTGTATGTACTCACACTAAGTATTGATGGGGTGCGCAAGTGTTGGGACCTTGGCATCCCATACTTGTGGGACTTGTTCTTGATGACATTTTACACTAGGAGAGTGAGAAAGCAGTGGGACCCAAGCATTGTTGATTATGGGAAGCTCATTGGAAACACATTTTGGTTGGTTGGCTTGAGGAAGCACACCTCGTCTCTTCTCCATGGGTTCATCTTTGCAGCAGTTCGTTATGGTTTCCTACATGCTTTTGGATGGACTTATGTTTTTCTTACAGGGTGTCATGATGACTTCCATGTTCCTCTACTGCACTGCATAAGAGAATATATATTGTACCTTGCATTTCTGAGGATCATTTGGGATCCTGGTATCATTAGTCTTCACATTAAGTGCATGGTTGATGGTGGAAGATTGATGATGTGATGGTATGGTTTCTTCATTGCTTGAGGACAAGCATATTTGGGAAGGGATGACTGTCATGTCCCCAATTTTGGCCTAAGGAAAATAGAACAAGGTCACTTAAGAAGCATTTAGAAAATTATTAATGGTGACAAATAAGGAGAAAATAATTATTGGCTAAGGGGAAGTAATAATTACCCAGTGCATGGTTTCTGTTGTTCTATAGTATTTTTCTATGGTATGGGAAACAAGTAGATAATAGAACATGGTTTTTATTGGCCCATGGTATTTATCCATGGTATTGGAGACTTTCCAAGGATAAAAGGAGGCGGAGGCAAAGGGAAAAGGATGCTTGAATATTTGGAGATTTGTTCTTGAGACCGTCTAGGGGTTAGCCTAGAGTTTTCGTTTGGGGTTGGCAAACTCCATCCATCCATTCTGGTCTAGTTTCGGTGGTATGATGGATCCACCCTAGCTGGACAAAGGGGGAGGATCCATTCAGGGTCTTCATTGGAGCTTCATCATCCGGGTTGGCATTACCTTTCAGGTTCTTGTTGACTGTATCTTGGTAGCTGATATCATAGCCATAATTATTGTACTATTTACTCATTGCTGGTCATAATAAATGTGCCAATATTATCTCGCCATTGTGATGTGTTATGGAATGTGTCTAAAGTGTTTGATGAAATGTCTATGAGAATGTATGTTGCTGGAGAAAGTTATAAATCAATGTAAAATTGATTAAGGTTGACAAATTCATAGATTTTGTGATCATCCCGGATCAGGGATATTACATATCAAATGACACACAATGGTGAATCCAAGAGAGTAAAATTTACTCCAAATGTAGTGGATATAGCATAAATCTCTATAGGAAAAGTAGTGGCATTGGGTTTTGCTAACCATGATTTGAGAATGTACAAATTCTCCCACTTCCTCCCCTACTGTCAAGGGAATGTGCTCCTATCCCATGCCAATGAGACAAGAAAGTTGTGGCATGAGATATATGTCCATCTCAACTACAGGTGCCTCCATGACTAAGAAAATAAGGCATGGTGGAAGGGCTTCCTTCTATCAAGTTCTCAAATGGCACATGCCAATGATGTGTAGTGGGAAAGCATGCATAGCGAAACTATGAGAAAGGAAAGGCAAGGAGAGTTGTCAATTTTTTTTTTTGGTTCATTTAGATATTATTGGGCCTCTTCCCAAACCTTGTTATGGGAATTCAAGGTATGTGTTGACCTTCATAGATGATTTATCAAGGTACTGCTCTGTATATTTTCTCAAACTAAAATCTAAATTTTTTGAGACTCTCAAAGTTTGGAAAGACTTGGTTGAGAATGCATGTGGGAACAAGATCAAGGTACTTATGAATGCCAATGGAAAGAAGTATGTAAAAAATAGTTTGTATCAGATTTGTGAATAATGTGGCATTCAAATGTAGCATTCGGTGCCCTACACACCACAACAGAATGGTGTTGCAGAGCGCAACAAAAGGGCTCTCAAGGAGATGGGAACATGTATGATGGAAGAAAAGGATTTGAATCTTAAGTTATGGGATGAAGCCATTAACTGTGCTGCATATGTCCAAAACATATCTCCTCACAAATATTTGGATGGAAAAACACCATATGAGGCTTGGTGTGGTCACAATCCAAGTGTTTCACATTTCAGGGTCTTTGGCTCAAAGTCTTGGGATAGGATTCCTCCAGAGAAGAGAAAAGACTTGAAAACTCAAAGAAAGGAGTAAATAATGGTTTTATATGCTGAATATGAAAAGGGATACAATTTATTTGATCCCTCATCTCAAAATACATTCAATGAAAATAGTATATAGTTCAAAGAAGACCTCAAGCAAGAGACCGAACTAGATCAAGGGGAATGCTCACATCCTCCACTCCATGATGATGTAAGTGATGAATCATTTTATGATTTTTATGATTCTGATATTGATGATGATGTTGATGAAATTAATTCATATCATGAGTCGCCCATTCGTCCAAAGTGGGATGAGAAAACCATTGAAGCAATTGGGAATCTAGCTAGTGATCGACTAGATTCTAGAAAGACTACATCTCAATTACACAATGCCTATTCTACTTGTTAATTGAATATTTCTGATAGATGTTTAATGATGGTTGGAATTGATCCTCAAACATATCAGGAAGCATCAATTGACCCAATATGGAAAACAACCATGCAAGAAGATTTAAAATCATTGCAAGACAATGAGACTTGGGAATTGGTTCCCTTGCCCTCCAAGAGGAAACTAGTGCAATGGAAGTGGGTTATAGGACCAAAGTGGTTTCTGATGGTTCATAGATCAAGTATAATGCTAGGTTGGTTGATAAAGGCTTCTCTCAAGTCCAAGGAGTGGAATATACAAAGACATTTGCACTGGTTTCAAACATGGACTCTATCATGCTAGTTTTAGCTATTGTTGCATCTACGTGCTAGGAGGTTCACCACATGGATGTGAAAAGTGCATTTCTACATGGTGAAATTCAGGAGGATATATATATGCATAAACTTGAAGTTTTCATTAAGGATCCTTCATTTGTATTCAGGTTACATAAGTCTCTCTATGGCCTCAAGCAAGCCCCCAGGGCTTGGTATGCTAAGATGGACAATTTTATGCTTTTGCTTGGATTTGAAAGATGTAAATATGATCCTAATGTGTATTTAAAAAATGTTGGTCACTTATTACAGGTTATAGTTCTGTATTTTTATGACATTTTGATTACAGGTAGCTGCATTAAATAAATTGGATTGATTAAGTCTTCTTTGCACAGTGAATTCTCCATGTCTGACCTTGGATTGTTAAGGCAATTTATTGGATTGGAAATTGACCAATATGAAGAAGGGATCAAGGTCAGCCAACCAAAGTATGCTGAATACCTGTTATTTAAGTTTAAAATGGCTGAATGTAAGAAAACCAAGTTCGCATTCCTTTCAGGAATAAAACTAGGTAAATTTGGTGCATCTCCATTGGTGGACAACTCATTGTACAAACCACTAGTTGGGATTCCACTGTATCTTATACACTCCTGGCCTGATTTGGAATATGATGTAGGTGTTTTATATATATATATATATGCATCAGACTCATGATATACATTGGAAGGATTAAAAAATGATCATTCACTATGTTCAAGGAACCAGACACTTCAAGGTACACTATGCTGCTGGTTCTCCACTAGAACTAGTTGGATTTACTGATTTTGATTCAGCTAGAGATTACACTGACATAAAATACACTTCAAGTTATGTATTCATTCTTGCACATGGTCCCATATTATTTTCAAGAAATAAACAACACACCATATCCATCTCTTCAGTTGAGGCTGAGTACAGAGGAGG